>WPDF01000040.1:0-270436 GCA_019137265.1 Neonectria coccinea | reverse complement strand
TTATAATAGAATAATAGTTTATATTATCTCTTAATTAAACCTATATTATAAACGATTATAAGCCTTTTAAAACTATAGTAAGAAGGTATTTCTACTCTATTACTTCTATATTAATAGTAGTAAGATTAGTATTACCTTTATAATAGATCCTTAAGTTATACTAGCTCCTCTTTTAGTCTTAAGGCAATAGAACTACCTTAGAGCTACTCTATTTTATTTAAAGAATAAGTTTTACTTCTTATCGCTTAATAAATAGGGTTACTTTATAGCTAGGATTAATAAAGACTCTAGCGGATTTAGGATATTAAGATCTTATAAATAGGCTTATAGCAATTAATATATTAGCTAAATATCTATAGTAAGTTTAGGTCTAAATAAACTATACTTCTAATATAGCTTAAAGAAGTAAGCTATCTTAAGATGCTTATTATTTATATTTAGGAGTTATCTCTATTATATATACGCTATAAGCATAAGCTAAGAGGTATTATTTAGTATATAAGGGATAAGATAGAATAGTAACCTAACTTCTAACTATTCTACTCTCTATAAATACTTTAAGGGCTAGATTATATCTATATACTCTAAGGGATAAAGATAGTATTATTTTTTACTTATAATAAATAGATAGAAAATAAGGTTAAGGCTCCTATATAAGACTATACGTTTATAATAGATATAAATAATACGGCTTAACGCTTAAAATCCGACTATAATCTTAAACGCTCTAATTCCGCAATCTAGCGCTCTTAATTCTAAAATACTAGCCTTAGGTAGAGGACTAACTTACTTTAGAAAAGGCAATTAAGCGAAGGGTTCCTAGCGGAGAATCTCTTACGCTACTACCTAAGCCTAATTTAAGCAGTACTAAAGACTCTAAGAGTAACTCTAGTAGTAATTTAGATCACCTAGATAATAATTCTAGCGGTAGATTAGATAGTCTAGATAATAGTAGCTTACTAGAAGCTAGACTGAGTAGAGGTTCAGCTAAAGGGTTAGATAGAGGAGGCAATACTAATAGTAACCCTAATAATATCTCTAATACTAGCTCTAATAATAATAATAGTAATAATAACTCTAATAATACTACTGCTATTAAAATGGAAACCCTAGGAGATAGAGGCTCACCTAGTCTAAGCTTAAGTAAAGGTATAAATAAAGATAGTAGTATAGGAAATAATACAGGCAAAGCGAATAATAGTAATAGTAATATTAGTAATAGTAATAATAGTATTAATAATAGTAGTAATAGTATTATCGAAATTAACTCTAATAATAGCACTAAAGAGGGAGAGTTAGATGCTATTTCTCATAATAGTTTAAAGATAGAGATCCACTATAACTTTAATAATAATAATAAACAGTTTCTAAGCCATTCTAGTAAAGGATTATTAGCCTATAATAAGCTTATTATCAATTTAACTAGAGATAATAATAAATCTAAGTCTAAGCCTAAGGAGGCCTTAATGCAATAAGCAAGCGTAAGTAATATAGTTACTCCTCTAGATGCTATAATAGCTTAGGTTAACAATATATAGCTTTATAAGCCCACTAGATTATCACCTAAGATTTAAAAGCAATAGTAGGTAAATAAACCTAAAACTAGAGTATATAACCTAGAGGGTTCACTCTTTTACCCTAGTCCTTAGGGGGTAGAGTATATAGAGTACCTAGCTAGGATGGTTACCCTATTTCCATAGCATAATAGGCTATTTAGGATCGCCTCCAGCTCGCCAGCTCATAGACTAACTATAATGCTCATACGAGAGATATAGGAGGAAAGCAGCATATTCATATTAGGGACCCTATATAGCTAGATCGTACGGTCGGGGAGCGCTAGAGGTAGCCGCTTTAACATATAGGCTCCTATATTAGGGCTGGATTAACCTACGGATATAATCGATTATACGATGGAGAATATCTAGCGGAAGCGATCTTAGGATCGAACGAGCGATAAAGAATTAAAGCTAGGATTAGACTTAGACTTAAATGTAAACCCACTAAGAGACTATACTTCTAAGGCGGATAGAGCTAGAGGTTATCTAAGGCCTAGGAGGTATAACTAACCTAACCTTATTAGAAGCTATAATTAAGGTTTAGAATAGTAATATAAGTACTATTAGGTTATAAGCTAAATAGGGGGTAGAGAGAGTATAGGGGAGGATGTATCCTAATGATTACGCCTTAATCGTTAAAGGATGCAGTATTCTATCTTTACGTTTATAGTAATAGACTAAGTACTAATCGTATGCCTTATTATTACCCACCCGCCTATATAGTAGGTACTATAAGCTAAGGCACCTAATAGTCATTATATAATGCCTTACCCCCTAGACGTACCTCTGCCTCCGCCTTTACCTCCGCCTTATTATCTTCTAGGTCCTTCTACGGATACTAAGCAGCCCTATTATCGCCTATATCTCTATATTCCTTCTTATCGATTATAGCGGCTATAGCTGAACGTAGGGTATACTAGAAGGCAATTTACATAAGATACGAATGTTAGCCAGCACATCTTAATAGTTCGCTAGAGATATATGTTATCCTATTCCGTAATAGCCTTAAAGAGGGCATTAGCTTCTAGTATATCCATAGCCTCACACAGCTAGTCGTATAGATAGTAATTCTCATAGGTACCACTAAGCTAGGCTGGGAAGCATTAGTCTACACCCGCTACCTATATAGTCATTACCTATATATCTTACTAATATAGATAGGCATTATCAGCTTAGGGTCTTTATTAAAGTTCTAGTACTACTAGAGGAAATCTTTAAGGTAGACTTAATACTACCCACTTAGCCGCATCTCATTAGTGTAGAGCCCTAACTTAAGATATAGTGGTAGGTTAGGATAGAGTCTATATAGGGAGAGAGGAGAGGCGTAACGATAGAATTCGTCCGTCTTATTATTACTTTCCTAGTCAGCAGAAGAAGCATACTATAACATTATTAGGATAATAAGCTTAAGGAAACGAGTGCTAGTTAGAGTCTAGGGACAATCATTAGAAAGGGCGAGTATTAGTATAATAGGCTTAATGCGAATGAAACCCTAGGCGGAGTCTAGGGACGGTCGTTAGAAAGGGCGAGAGTATTAAAGGAAAGAAAGGAAGAAAGAAAGGAAGGAAGAAAGAAAGAAAGAAAGAAAGGAAAGGCAGCTATAGCGGCACGGAGTTGCCTTAGAGGCTTATCGCTACCCACCGCACTGGTTAGCATTATAATAAGCCACCATGAGTCATTCAGCACTATATGTTTAAATTAGTACCTACAGTGGGTGCGCAAAAGTTCCGACAATCTCCGGATCCACCCAAATCTCCCCGATCACAACGCGATCTTTAATATACGATTGTGCCCCTAAATAATGTTGTATTAAATCATAAGCTAGATGAATCTAAAGTCTAGAGACTAAGGATTATGATGATATATTCAATATTTAGTATACCAGCCATTTGCGTCCACAACCGCCTTCATTCGCCTTGGCATTAATTTCAGCAGATTTTCAAACACATCATTTTCAATCTTGTTCTAAAGCTTCTTTGCGCACTCAATTAAACGCTCCTTAGCAGCCAAAGTCTTCAGAAGGTCTGCAAGCTCGGGATATCTCTCACAGATCCGTTCTTTTAGGATTGCCCATAGATTCTCAATCGGATTAAGATCAGGTGAGTATGGGGGCCATTTTGCAAGAGTGATCCCTTCCCTAGTTGCGTATTTCTGCAGCCACCCTTGGACCAAATAGCTCATAAAGGTAGGTCCGTTATCATGCTGGAATACCATCCCTTCCTTGATGATTTCTGGGAGATGCTGCTGAAGGCATTCCAAGATAATCCGACTAGAGACACCGCCGCGCTTTGTCTGGGGGTCCCCCTCTAAGCAGACCAAATCTATAGCCCTTTCGAGGGTGAAGGCACTGAAAAACATCTGTGAATGCCTTGTCGGCTTCCTCTTAGGCTGTACGTTCTTTTTCGCGAGTCTCTCGCCCTAGGTGCGGTCAGAATCGTGATCTTAAGACAGAGGGTGTGACTTACATATTTTGTGAATGCCCACTTCCTTCTTTCGCCGTCACCACGAGCAATTGAGCACTCATCTGAGAAAATCCAAGTATACTAGAAGCTAGCATCTTCACCGACGTATTCTTGAGCGAAATCTAGGCGCTGTTGGGCCGCGGCTTCACTGAGAAAAGGGCGCCGGCTTACAAGGTGGTGTTGGATGCCCTCCTTAACTAGCCAACGCGTTAGAGTCGTCCTATGGCAGCGAGCACCACTCTCAGTAAGAAGCCGGTTGGCTGTGATGAAAGGGTCTTTATTAATAATCCGGCGGATATGACTTTTATCCCTCTTAGTAAGGATGGTTGGTCTCCCAGCGCGCGGATTACTTTTTGCACTCTTTTGGTAGTCGTACCGGCGGATAATGCTAAAGATTGCATGTTTCGTTACGTCCTCCTAGGATGCGATTTGATCGAGAGAAACACCAGATTTATACATATATATAATCTTCATCCTTTTGTGAGGACTGTAATGTGTTTTCGGATAGACTCAAGGCATAATATGATCGAATTATGCTATAATGAAGTTACTGCGTTGTTAAGATCGCGTTGTGGGTCGTGATGCAAGAGCGGGGAAATCGGGAAATTATTGGAACTTTTGCATAGAACTATAGCCTCCGCCGCTACTACCCGCTAAACCGGTCGCCCCTTTTGATTTGTATACCTATCTCGCACGATTACTAACTATCCTACTACCCATCCTACTGCCTATCTACCTACCGCTATCTGCCTACCGCTATCTGCCTACTGCTCACTACTTATTGCTTTAGATGCGCTTCTTCGCTGACTCTACTACTATCGGCCGGCCCTTCTGCTTCCTTAGGGTAGATACCGCTGCAGCCTATGAGCTCAGGCTAGACCCCTACCCGCTCGTTAGGGGGTCGCCCCCCGCCGTAGATGCCGGAGAACCTGGGACTTCCACTACTGCCTACTAACTGGTAAAGTGGCTAAGGGTTATACTCTTACTGTCCCTAAGGGGCGCTACTATAAGCTGGATGTTATCTATAGTGAGCAGTATGCTAATTCGCTAGGTTATAGCGATCTCCTTAATATTATGCTTACTGACTAATTTAGCCTTATTAGGATTATCTATAAAGAACTATATAAGCTTAGAGTAGAATAACCCCTTATCCTCTAGCTTATTAGAGTCTATCTTATCCTAAGGGATATATATCTAAGGGTACTATAATGCTAACTATCCTAGCTAGCGCTAGAGGATTTTATAGGCATAGATTATATAAGCCTCCCCCTCTATCTCGTTTAGGATCCTACCCTCTATAGTTAGCATTATAGTATACTTCTTAAGGTTGTAGGCTACTACGGTACTATCGTACGACTAATTGCATAATAAGATTTCCCATTCGATATCCTCCTCCTAGCTAACACACTAGAGTCAACCAATAGCCTATAGTACCTACGAGGTATTTAATAGCTCCTCTAGCATTAATTCTTAGTAATATACCTTATGGAAATTAATGCTAAATATAGATAAGGTTATACTTATAATTAGGCAACTATAAGGTAATAACTCATTGTTGAATTTCACTATAGTAATATCCCATTCAGCTTAGGAATTCCTAGATATATAGTATAGTATTAGGATACTATAGGTATTAGCTAATATATTAACAATCCTAGTTTATATATTAGTCTTCTTTATAGAAAGGGGGGGGTAGGAGCAGCGTCTAGGAGCGACCACTAGGATTAGATACTAACGGTCATTCCTAGACGCCGCTAGCAGGGGGGGTAGGAGTAGCGTTTAAGAGCGACCATTAGGATCGAATGCTAATAGTTATTTCTAAACGCTGCTAGCGGGTGGGCACTTACTAAGACGTAAGCGGGTTATTATAGTAGATTAGTAGCCTCTTGCGTGCCCTATAGGCGCAGAGGATCTTTAGGAGCATATAGGCATACTTTAGCGAGTCCTAGATAATATACCTAACCTAGTTAATACAGTCCATTAGGAAACCATACTTCTACGAGCACTAGGTGTTATAGAATACCTAGTGGAGCCCTCTAATCTAGTCGAGCAATGCGATACAGTCGACCTCCTTCATACTAGCGGCTAGCGCTAGCTTATTTCGCTCGACCTATACGGCCTACTACCGTACCCTCTCTAGCGTGTTAGCATTGCGGATCGGTAGGGGGGCGTTAGGGTTAGGGGGCGCGCCGCTATTATCAGTATTATCCGGCTAGGTCGCCAATAGGATTATTAGCTCATCGGGGGTAAGTCCAAAGTTAGCTTCATCGAACGTAGCACTACTATATAGGCTCTCTATCCTCTGCATAATACGCACTATCGGCTTTATAAGTGCTATATTGTTTATATCGGTTGAGGCTATTAGTAGCCTACGGTATATAGCACTATTAAGTATAACCCGCGCGCTCTTTACTAGGTGTCCGCTAGCGATAACTTCTAGTAGGGCCTTATCCATCAGGCTGAGGAGCTTGTCCTATAGGTCGCTAATCTTATACGCTATCCTTTTCTAGACCTCCTCCATTAGCTCTAGCTATACGGATTTAATGCTTAGGTTAGCGATTCCCTCGCCTATATAGGTCGTCCTACCGTTAGGCATTACTATACGCATTAGTATACTATATTACACTACGGTCATCCGTAGGATAGGTCATACCGCTATAGTAGAGACATCTATCGAGTATTTCGACTTCTAAGCAAAGTTGTTAAATAGCGCTAAGTAATAGAGGAATAGTAGACCCTTACCTAACGAAATGAAGTCTAAGTACTTAGACCTCTAAGCGAGCTGCCTAAGGGTTAGGAGGGTACTATCAATAGTAAACTCACCAGATAGGTCGGCTAGCTAGACGCCCTTAAACTCACCTATCTCCTAGAGGGTATCCTAGCACTCCGGGTAGTATAGCTTGATCGCTATACTAGCACACTTAATAGAGTCCCAGTCAAGCGGCTAATACTTATCCCATATTAATATAAGGTACTCTTAGATATCTCAAATGTAGTTTAACATTAGGGTCGCAAAGATAAGTAGGAGCGTATCACGCTTTAGCTGCTAGATTACCTTATTGCCAGCCGTAGTAACGTTCTTTAGGTAATAGTACTCATCCGCTACTACTACAGACTAGTCATCATTATGTAGCATCTTTTAGCATGGCTTATAGAACGCTATATATTCCTTATTATGGTCCGGTGGGGTCAGGTCCCTATCGCCTCTGAAAATATCCTCGCTAATATTCTCTTCTAGCTCCTTAAGGGCGGCCTACTAGCTGCTTAGCCCTATTAATAACACTATGTTAAGCTAGTCTTACGTAAGGCGCTTGCTAATGATAGACTTTAAAATCTATATGATGCTAGTAGTATAAGATATAAGGATGATTATCCTTACTATCTATCGAGCGTTAGTAGATAACTGGGGTGTTATAGCGGCGTTTAGGAACGGCCATTAGCACGCTATACTAACGGCCGTTCCTAGATGCTATAATAGGGCGGGGCTTACCTCTAGGTTCTTATGATCCTTAGCTAGCTTATCCACTAGTCATTATAGGTCCTATAGTAAGTTAAGCGTCTAGATCTTACGGTTGGGGTTTAGGCAATTATCTTTCGACTAGTAGAGCGAGTAGACCTTTAGGGCGCTACGCTATATTATATTAATCTTATTAAAGGCCTAATTCAGCGTAGCGGTGGGGATAAAAATAAGAATCAGCTTATATTACCTCTCGCCTTTATTAAGAGGCTTATTACCACTAGATGATACTTCCTCTATATGTTTTTCAATTATAAGCTTAAAAGCGAGATAGTATATAAATATCTTTCTAGTACTATACTTATTCATAAGGAAAGCAAAGCGGAGGGGTAAGGTAAGTAGATTAATAAGTCGATTAGTATCTATATTATATTAATAGCGTATATATACTAAGGCTGCCTGCAGTAGCGTCTAGGAACGACCGTTAAGACTGAATGCTAACTATCATTCCTAGACGCTACTACGCTTAGGTTATATACCTAGGATCTATAGCGGCTTAGCTATAGTTATTAGGTTATGCTTATTTACGCTAAGCATATCTATTAGGATCCCCTATCTATTATAGATCTTAGTGAGGTCCTAATTCTCAGGCAGAATCTCCCTAAGTAAGGTCTAGAAGGCTTAGAGCTCAGCTAGCGGGTCTTTATCTGCGAACCTAGCGTTAATACTATCAACCGGTAGCACTACAGCCCATTCCTCATTCCGCTATTCAGACCTAGCGATTAACCCCACCTAGACCTCCTATCTATTCTTCGCCTTATAGGCACAGCGGGTAAGTTAGTTCAATAGGCCCTAGCGCCTCTCGCGCACCCGCCCCGCGAGCATCTTAATTACTACTTCCCTCTTAGCGTTTATTATAGGCGGTCTTACCTCCTTAGTTAGGGTCTTGCCCTCCCTAAGGGCCTCAGCGAGGTCAATCCCAAGCGCGATCGAGTGGAGGGTTTATATAATAGCGTCTATAATTAGGTCAGGGAGCGCACTATCCTTATCGCTAAGGGCCTTCTCCCTCTCCTATAGGGATATCTTCAATAGTCAGTCTATAGTCCTAAGCGCCTATAGGATCTAGTCGCAGCTCGCGGCCGATAAGAGCGCTTATACCCCCGCTACGGAGAAGTTATCCTTAAGGAACCTAAGCTCCTAGTTAGTCTTAGCGGCTACAGCTAAGTATCCCGCCTTAGTATACCCCTTCGCCTAGAGTTATCTTTCCTTTATTATATACCCTTAAAATATAGGAAGCTAACTACTTAATGCCTTTATCTTCTGCCTAACCTTAAATAGGTAGTTTTAGTAGGAGCTTCTCTATATCTTAACCGTATAGAGGGTAAGGACTATACATTACTAGTCCTTATAGTAGAACCCCTACGTATAGTAGTCCGGGTTAGTATCCTTATGCTAGTAGAAGATACTATAGTTATCATTAAGTAGCCGCTAGGCTGTGATAAGCATAGTGAGGAGCATATTAATGTTATTAATAGTAGTATTCTCTTCTAAGGAGAAGAATAGTTCCTTACTTATATCCTTACTCACTAGTGTATTACAGTAAGACTTAATGCGCTTCTTAAGCTAGCTATAGGTTCCACTAAGCATACGAAACTTATCCTAAAGCTTCTAAACGGTAGGGAGCTTTCCTCTAGCATTCTTAGACTCCTTTATAGCAATAAGGGCATAATATCGCTCGAATAGCGCGATTAGCAGTTAAACCAATCGCATTACTAAGAATAGTTAGCTTTCTTCTAGTAATAACGCTACCAACTATAAGGGATAATAGCTAAGAGCACTAAAGGCATTAGGTAGCATCTAGGAACGATCATTAAGATAGATACTAGCGACCAGTCCTAAATGCCGCTAAGGCATTATAGGCTAACTAAACTTACTAGTAGTATCCTAAAAGTAAAAGAGGTTATAGGTATACTTAAAGCCTATATACACTACTATAAGGGCCTTATTCTCAAGCGCCTTATTTTCGCGGAGGAGGTAAGCATACTTAGGATAGTTTCTTAATCTAGCTTCCTATACTATCACCTTAACCGCTAGCTCCTCCTTAGTCAACTCTATCTCCTTATAAGCGATAAACTTATCCTATATAGTACATATAGATAAGTACTACACTATAGGTATAGCGTATCCACGCCTCCACTCATCTATCGTTAGAATGTCCGGGCGATCGATATTAAATAGGCAGTCGTTATTAACGTTGGGTACTCTATTATTAAGTGAGGGAGCCGCTAAGGGGTTAGTTAGGGCATTATCGCTAGTGGCTATTAGCGCATCGTTATCAGTGGCTATTAGCATATTATTATTAGTGGCTATTAGCGCCTTCTTCACCTTCGCATAAGCCTTCGCCTTAGTAGTAGCCTTCACCTTAGTAGCAGCTATTAGCTTTAGTTTCCCAATAGGGCTAGGGTCGGCCTAAAGGTTCTTACCCTTAGAACCGCTACAAGTAAGCTATAGTATTATTATATTATCTTCTACATAAATATTAGCTTATTCCCATCTATCAATAGTAGCAATAGCGGCTAGGCAGCCTCTAGGAACGGTCGCTAGGATCGGAGCTAGCGACCGTTCCTAGAGGCCGCTCTAGCCCCTCGCGATAATAAAAGGAAAATAGGGGATTAGAATAAGGGTAAGAATAGAAAAGTAGTAAAATCGGTCGATCGGGTATAATAAGCCATAAGACTGCACGCTATAACGTCTAGGACCGGTCGTTAGGATTAAGGCTAGCGACCATTCCTAGAGGCCGCCTTATCTTAGGGCGATAAAGTTAGTAAAGGGGGGGTAGAGTGAAGGTAATAGAGTTAATACTACGTCTAGGAATGACTATTAAGAAGAGTGAATAG
Organism: Neonectria coccinea; assembly: GCA_019137265.1. NCBI lineage: Eukaryota > Fungi > Ascomycota > Sordariomycetes > Hypocreales > Nectriaceae > Neonectria > Neonectria coccinea. The sequence continues at coordinate 260,064 of WPDF01000040.1, read as the reverse complement.
GAAATAGGATAAAGGAGGATTCAGACTTAGGTCTAGTAGAGATAGGTCTAGCGGAGGTAAGTCTAATAAAGTCTAGGAACGACCGTTAAGATTAGGTTACTTACTAAGGTATTATTAGGTTAAGGAGGGGAAAAAAGAAAGGAAGGAAGGAAGGAAGAGAGAGGATTAGAGTTTTATAGCTTTAATTCTACCGTTATGTATTCATATGTTTACCGCCCTCTAGCTACTATTACTAAATGTAATAGTAGCGTGCGAAATCACTATAGCTTTGCGGCTGTCTTTAGTATTGAGTTCTAGTAGACCTACCCTACGTTCGTTAGCGCTAGATTAGGGTTAGTATAGGGTATTTCCTAGCGACCGTTCCTAGAGGCTGCTTTATAGGCTATAGGTGTTTTTTTAACGATTGTTCCTAGAGGGTATAATACATATAGTTACTCTTACTCTATGATTTAGCTTAGGTTCATTATGATTAGTATTCACTACTAGTGGGGATCCTATTTATAGGTTCGTCTCTATTAGGTCTTAAAAACGCACCTACTATAGTAAATATTACATTACTTACAGTCCGCGCTTTAATCTTACGACCTACCTTAAGCCTAATACGCCCTTCCTATCCTATTTATTATCACTACTAGCCCTTATCACTCCTTTTGTTTAGCGTATTATGTTCTAATTCTAAAAACCCAGCCCTCCTTTGTATCGTATTATCCCCTCCCTCTTTCCCTCCCTACTAGCCTCTAGGTTCTAGGTTCCTTAGTCTCTCTTTCTACCTTCGCCCTATCCCTTCGTTTCTATCCGTTCTTTAGCCTTCTTCGACCTTATTGACTTTACCTTTCTTAGTGCCTCTCTTTTTATTCTCCTTCCCGCTACTCCCGTAAGTATACTTCCGTTCTTTTTTCTGCTTCTTCTATTACTAGTATCCTATGCTACCCTCTGCCTCTTTAACTCCTAGAGCGCCTAGGGTAGACTCAGGCCCTAAGGTCTTAATTGTTTTAGGGTCTAAGGATCTAAGGGTCTTAGGGTCTTAAGTCTTAGGGTCTTAGGGTCTTAGGGTCTTAGGGTCTTAGGGTCTTAGGGTTTTAGACCTAGGCCTTAGGGGCGCAGTAACTTTCTTAATGATTGTTCCTAGAGGCAGCCTATACCGGCTGGTAGTGTTCGCGGTTGACTAGTTCCTATAAATAGCGTGAGCCTCTGCGTACTAAAGACCGGCTATATTAAGGGGCTCTCTATAAGTCTTACTCCTATGCTTCCTATCCGGGTCTTAACGACCGTTCGTAGAGATTACCTCTAAAAGTATGCTTATCCGCCCTCAGCTAGGTTTACTAATATTGCTTTCTAGGGCGGTATAAGCTATTACTACTACTAAATGCGAGAGTATCGATCGTAATGCTAAACCTTAGTGTAGACTAAGAGGAAGACTTATTACCGTTCGAGCTAGCGTTCTATACGCTAGTTATTCTCTATAGTGATAGAGTAATAGCTCTATTAGTCAGACGTTCTTTAAGTCCTACCTCTTCTATAAGCAGCATCTTAAATAGCTCGTCTAGCTTAACTATAGTCTTATCCTACAGCCGGCTAATAAGCTAGGCCTTAGGCGGGTAACCTCTCTTTGCTAGCGGGTAGATTGCGCTATTATTAACAGGTATAATAGCGCGTCTAATATCTAGCTTAGTATAGTTTATAGCGCTTATTAAATGCTTAATAAGGTCTACAGTTAACTAGTAGAACCTCTTATTAGAGTTTTATCTACTAGATGTCTATCCTCTATAACCTAGCTCCCTCTCCTAGTATGTTAAGTATGCTCGCTTAAGGTGCTAAGATATTATAACTATATAGTGCTCATCCTCTATTAGTATAGTTAGTATCAGTCCTATTTGATCCTACCCCCTAAATAGCGATATCTAGTTGCGGTATATAATAGAGGCCTATATAAGGCGGTAGGTTAAGCCCTTTATTACGCTCTACTTAGTCGTGTGGATAAGTTAGGTATTTAAGGGCTAGGGTAGGATCTAGTGGGTGGCTATAACAATAAGGCATAGGGTCTAATACCACTCGTTAGCGCCGGCCTTACTAAAGGTAGCGCTAACTAGGTCTAGCCCTCACTACATAGTAATACAGTACGGGTAGGACTTTCACCCCTTGCGATCCTAGATAAGCCCGCTATAGGTGTGCAGCGCGAAGAGGTTATCGACTAGGCCTATAACGTTAGCGTTATACATCTTATTGCTTATGACTAAGTAGGGTTACATATGGCTAATATTGCGATTATAATCGCAGAAGGTAGAGGTAAGAGCGTTATAATAGAACGTAGGTAGCTAAGTCTCTAGGTATAGAGCTTACGTATTGTCCGTGAGATCGGACCCTATTGCCTACTTTGTCGACCTAAGGGCCTTACGCTATACATCCCGCTAGAAGAGCTCTAGCATAGTACTATATAGGTATTTAAGCTAGATCTAGGCAGCCTAAGGCCGCTCCATAATACAGTACCGTAGTACCTACCCCTACGCCTGCTATATGCGGAAGTATACACTACGGATGTCCTATAGCACGCACTATTACTTCTTATAGTCTGCCCGGAGGAGGGAGTTACTAATAAGGAGCTATAACTCTATATCGGGCTAGAACTGCCCCTCCTCCTACTAGAACTTTCCCAGGACCTACTACCCGAACCTATACTTTTATAAGCCGCTAGCTATACCTATACCCTCACGCTCCTTACTACTACCCTATAGCGTTTAGCAGTCCTACTATAGTATAGGTTCTTTAGCGATAAGTAATAATAAGTAAGAGAAGTACAGTCCGTGTAGGGCTATTAGTATCGCTATTATCTCTAGGAGGGAGAACTAGAGTCTAGTAGCGAATCGAATAAGCTCGAATAGGAAGTAGTGCTAGTTAATCGATACGTATAAGAAGCTAGCTATATCGCGTGAGGTAATAGCGAAGTAAGGCGTATCGCCTACCCTTAACCCCTTATCCGTATCGATAGGCATTCCCTACCTAGTGGCCGCTATACGTTAGAGTAGGCTTAGTAATACCTAATCTTCTACCCGTACGCTATACATAAAGCCGCTATCTATAATACCATCCGCATTAGGGACATTACTACTAATACGTTACTTACTAAAGCGATACCTAAGGATAAGGTTACTAATATAGGCGTAGAGCCCTTAGGTGGCTTACCTCTAGTGTAGGAGGTATATTAGGTCTAGCGCGAGGGACTTAAGATAGCGCAACTAGAATAAGTATATCTTAACGGTATTAAATAGGATCTTAATAAGGTTATAATACTACGTATAGACAAGGCCTAGCTAGAACTCTTAGCTAAGTGGGCCGCTAGTAATAGTTAGGCCGGCTGCATCCTAGAAGGTAACCTATAGGTAGTCCGCCTAGCTTAGGTAGGGCTACTACCCAGCCGGGCATAGCCGGTTATACGCTCTACTCTACACCTAGCGCTACTACTATACTCGATTGAGGCAGTAGGCACACTAGAGCAGCATGTTATCCTTAAGCGCGCCTATAGCGAGGGGGGTATACTACTAGCTAATGTTAATGAATGTTATATCTATATCGATAAAGTTCTTATCGATCGCCTAGATCTATTGCCCTATCCATATCGATAGCGTCCTATTAAGCGTAAGCTTTATAAAGGTAAGCTTTATATTCTTAGATGCTATAAATAGCTATATACTCTTAAAGGGAGGGAAGTATTAAGCGTAGGTTTAGATGCTCTCCTAGAGTATGGTAAGGTAGTCTACCTATAGGTTATACGTAAGCATCTTATTATAAGTAGTATACAGCCTATCACTATCCTTATTATCCCCCTTACCTTAGTCCCTTATGGAAATACCCTCCTACCTAGCATATAAGTCCGCTTTAGCCACTATATATAATCACGGGAGGTACTAGATAATATTGAGAGTTATTATATATTCTCAGATCGAGAGTAGTACCACTTCATCTAGCTAACACTCTAGGTTAGCAGCCAGGAGGTAAGTATAACTTACGGTATTACCTAAGGTACTTAGGCCCTACCGGTAGAGAGCTAGGAAGAAGAGCTATAGGTATATATCAATTAAGCCTATAACCCTAGTAAAGTAGTAATTAGGAATAAGGTAGAGGGGCTACCTATCTAGGATAGTACTATTAGGCTAGGCTTTAGCGATAGGCATAAGGATACTAAGATATATATTTTCAGTTTAGTTAAGCATAACATTCAGGCAGAGGTACTACTAAAGGCTACATTAAGCCATAGCTAGTAAGAGGGGAAATGCATATATACTATCCACATCGAATGTACTCTTAATGCTAGAAGAGTTAGGCGGCGCGCTATAGTGCGTATGTAGGTAGAGTCTAGGCAGGGCGGCTTAGCTATTAGTGCCTTTAAAGGCCACCTAGCACTAGCGCGCAGTAGGTTATAGCCTAAACCCTTTATCCTCTATACTGAGTATATAGCTGTAAGAAGCCCTATTAAGAAGGTTAGCTAGAGGGTTAAGCACTAATAGTAAGGGGCTATCTCCGCCCTTAGACCAGCCTTTAAGGGCGCACTAGATAGCGCTAACTAAGTAGCACTTTAAGTGTATACTATCCTCCTCTTCTGCCTTATGTAGTATAGCCTTATGGTCCTTATTATGCTATACTAGTATGCAGCCTAGGAGAGTTATCCACTCTTGCGTAAGGAGTTAGCTAAGTATAGTAGTTACTATAGAACTAGCGTATAGCAGCGGTAGTAAAACGCTCGAGGTGGGGATAGTTATACTAGCTCTCTTCTATCCTATTAGCATCTCTTTAGCTAGCATAAAGTACTCTATTTAGTACTAGGTAAGATAGTAGTCTATAATGTTACTCTATACTATTACGCTAACCTCCTTAAATTGCTCTAGCTTATTCGCTAGTAACCTAGCGTACTAAGGTAGTAAAGACTAATTAGAGCTATACCCTATCGAAGTGGTAATAGCTTGCTATGCACTCTCTAGCGTTAATAGCCTATATATCTAGCCGTGCTCCTATATGGTGATAAGAAGGGCTAAAAACATTAGGGCTACTTGCCTAATATCGATAAGGCTAGCGAGGTGGTTAAGGGATTACTAGGCTAGACTGACCCAGCGTTCATCGTAGCTAAGGCTATTAAGGAAGGTGGTTACGTATAAGTCGCAGTTATAACACCCTAGGGTCTAATGTCCAATACTCTACATTAATTCCCCTATAAAGAAGAGAGCTATAAGGACGAGCTAATATAGCTAAGCTGTATTGAGTTTATATATAGTTAGCTAGATTAGCGGGGATGCGTTTATAATAATAACCTAGATAAGACTGCTAACATTCGTGCCATACGCGTTTTATGCTATATATTATAGCCCGGCGATAATATTATTAGTATTAAGGTAGTTAGCTTATTAGATATAATATTGGAGATTCTAAAGAAGGATGCCCTAAATAATATCCTCTTTATTATAGTAACTAGCCGCTAGGTAGGGGTAGGAACGCTAAAACTTATTAACTATAGAGGGGGTTATTAACTAGTAGCCGTCCTGGTTTTTATGCTGGACTATATAGCGCGGTGATGATAGCTAGTTATTAAGTGTTTTCTATAGTATGCTTAATAATAACGAAAGGCTCTTCTAGGGGCGCAGTATGCTTAGTGCACCTTAAAGCTATTACTATAGAGGGCTTAAACGTACGGATGATAGTGGTAACATATGTAACGCGTGTGATACATAAGATACGGGTAGTATAGACCCTATATTGGATAGTGGGTACGTGGTTTTTTTCCCTTACCTCCTTATTATTATAACTTCTTTAGAACTAATAAGAATAGAATTCATTTTATTACTAAGTTCCTTAAGTTAAGCGTCTAAGCTATCCTTTATATCTTTATTTAATCTATCTTACTATATCGCTTAGTATGCTAGATTACTCTCTATAAGTATTTAGTTTATTTCTACTAATATATAGTTAAATAGTACTAGCTGCTCTTTATCTTTACGGGATGGATTAAGCGAGATACTAAGCCCCTATATAGGTTAGATATAGTCTTATATAAGCTTATTATCTACTATTACTTAGTTAAGTATACTAAATGTATATTAGATGATTTTACCATTTATAGTAATCGAAATACTATATAGAAGTTATAGGATAGGGGTGTATAGATAGAGATAGAGCCCTAAGTCTATATCGGTAGATAGAGGAATACTAGGTAGATAGGGCATATAATAGTTAAATTCAATTGAGTTCATTTAATCCTTACTTATCGCATTTAGTAGGAATGCTAGATCTTACTAAGTGCTATAGTATTTCTACTAAGCAATTCGATATGCTTCTCATCGTTCTACATTAGATTGCATCTTTTTAGGGCGGCTATATTTCTTTAGGGGTAGTAGTACTATTTTACTTAATTATTTATAGGTTTACGTATAGAGTATAGTTCAGTATAGTTAAGTATAGATTTAAACCCCTTTTAAGTTACTAGTTATATAGTATATATAGGTAGGGGTAAGGTCTAGGAATAACTATTCAGAAAATACTATAATAAATAAGCAAATAGTTATTCCTAGACTCTACCTTACTAAAGGCGAAATTAGGAAAAACTAGGAAAAAGTAAGTATATATTAGAATTACTTACTAATTATAATAAGTATTAGTAAATAGAATTTCTTTAAATATATTAGATTAAGTATGAATTTTAGTAGAATTTATTAATAGTAAGATTATATTAAAATACTTAATTTAGTATTAATCTATAGGGTAGGTAAAGTATTTTTATTAAAAGTGGTTAGATGTGGCTAGTGTGGCTGTAGCTAGTGTGGCTATAGCTAGTGTATAGCTATAGCTAGTATAGCTATAGCTATAGCTAGTATAGCTAAAAGAAAAGTACTTATTTCTTACCGCATTCGATTTTTTATCATGCTAAGCCCTATAGTTCTAGCCGCATTCGATTTTTTATTACGCTAAGCCCTATAGCTCTAGCCGCATTCGATTTTTTATCACGTAGAGTACTAACTAAATTAGGAAAGAAAAACTTAAAATAATTCTAATTAAATCTAGAAAATAGCTAGCTAGGCAAGCTATATACTAATCTTAATTATTTTCTTAGGAGAATAAGATTATATAATAATATGCCCCACTTTTAAAAAAAATGTACCGGACCCTATCGCTTGTTTATAAGTATGATAAGGCTAGGAAGGAAGGGTGGTAAAGAAGTAACCGCCAGGATGAGCCCATTCGGCTAGGATAAAGACAGGCTAAAGAGTGTGTGTTACGAGAAGCCCGATCCCAGAAGCAATTATTAAATCCCGGAAAGAAAGTTATCAAAGGAACCAGATGAGGAAAGACAAGCGATCGCTAGAGGAAGGGAACTAGACATCCAACTTTACGTATATCAGGCGGCTAAGTCGATCGAGAGCCTGGAAACCGTAGAACTAAACCCAGAACGACTTTAGGACCTAGAAAAGCATCTCATTAGATTGCCTACCCAAATAGAAGAAAGAAAAAGGAACTCACTAAGGCAGAAGTCAAATTAAGGCGCGACATAGGGAAGGGTTTAAGGAGAATAGTATCGCAGCCTTTCTAGTAAGTGCTAGCCTACCGATTAAATGAGCTAGAATTAACGTAACACTTAGCGAGACGATGAACATTTAGGAGCTTTAACTGAGGGAGACCCAAAAGGATAATAAGCTTATCTTGATAAGTAGCTATTGCGGCTAGCTAAGATGCTAAAGAAGAATCAAGGAAGAAAGAAAGCAAGGAAAGCTACGAGGAAAAAGATAAGTCGGGAGAAGGAAGAGGAAGAGGGAGGGAGATAACTGAAAAAGCATCAAGCAGGAAGATTCAAGCCTTAGGGCTAATCTAATAGGGCTTTTAGCGAAAGAGGAGGTATTTTCAAGGAGCAAGCATCTATATTTGCCATATTAAGCAAGGCAAATCCAGTAAGGTGTTCTAGCAAACGATAACTACTATTAAAGTGATTCACTATCACAAACAAAACAGTAACGCACAGCAGAGAAAACACCAGACACACACACTCTTAAAAACACTACCACACAAGCCCTCTTTACACTCTAGCCCTAAGCAAAACCTGCATCTCAATCCCATCCCCTACGCCCTAATTCTCCTCCTTTCAAGCCTAAAACCTCAACAATTATCTTATTCCTTGCTTTTCCTATAACCTATCCATCTTTTAGAATCTTAGCACGCCTTAAAACACCGCTACGATAGCCGCTTCTAATAACGCTAAGGAGATCAAGCAGTTCTTCCGCCCCAATAAGGAACTAACGCTCTACGAAGGACTTATCCGCAACGGAGGGGGCAAGCGGAGCTTCCTACATTACGACGAGATACTATCCAAAATGCCCCTCGATTAACGCCTAAACGAACAACCTACCTTCTATCCGTCCCGGCTCAACTAGTCATATTAGAAGGATATTAGCTCGAATCGCCCTACCCTTAGAGATAGAGAAGGGATCTAAGCCTGGGTTAAATCTATTTAGCAGCACCTAGACTTTAGCGAGAAGGACTTTAGCCCCTAGAAGGAACACTATGCTAACCTATAGGACCTCCTAAGCGATCTCTAGAACGAGAAAATATCGACTAACTTTAGCCTCCTTATATTCCTTCGTCTAATGACCTACAATCTAAGAGACCTAATCGCTATCGCCCCTAGCAGCCTTAATCTCAACACTTCCAACGTCTAAAGCAACCAATAGGGATAACCTAAGTACTCGACTAAGCTCCTCCCGGAGAAGGCCTATATCTTAAAGAACCGACCCGCCTTAGGATTCTGACCACTACGAGAGACTCAGTTCAACCGTTAACTCCTCATTAGGATCATCCATTTCGCTAATTAGACCTATTAGGTTACCTACATCTAGGATGCAAAAGAAGCTTACCTCTGCGTTTTTAATACCCTAAAGAAAGGGAAGGAAGAGCGATTTATGGCTATTGCTACTATATAGAGAGAGATTATAGCTAAGAATAGTACACCTTATAATTTCCTTATCTTCAGAATGCCTACCTCTCATTAAGATAGCCAATAGGAATACGGTTACCTTAGCACTTTCCTTATCACTCTAACCATCTAAGGGTTAGTTAGCCTATCAAAGGGATAAATAGTTAATAGAGGAATTACTATAAAGGATCTTACTATTCAGGGAAGCTTAGTAGATAAGTTGCCTAAGGGAGTAGGATTTACCCTTCGTTTCTAGGACTAGAAGATTAGATAGCCTAGAAAGACAAAAAAGGGAGACAAGGGAGGAATGCAAGCGCTTAATCTTAATCGAGTTAAGAGCTTCTTCGGCTATACGATTATAGAAGAACTAAGGATTAAGGACTTTAAGTACAGAAGAGGAAAGACTAACCGTATAGTTAAGCGATCTTTAGACACCCTATACTAATTCCTACTAGAAGATATAAAGCTTTGAATGTTAGATATCTATATGAACTATAGTGGGTTCCTAACGGTCTTTTAGTCTAAAGTTAGACTTAATAAGCTCCTAGATTAATACCGTTTAATCTAGCACCCTACTATTCCTTTCGGATAAGAAATCTGAAGCTCTTCAATATATCACTTAGATACAACTAGGATTAAGTTCAAGATGCCTAATAATCTTATCGAAATCTACTTAAAGATAGAATACAATATTATTAATAGACTCCTAATAGAATACGGCCGTAAAGCGCTTAGAAGCGTTATCTCGCTCGGCTCTAGCAACTTACTACATTAATCACTAATTCGAATCTTATTATTACCTTCGTAATCCCTTACCTTAGCTAAGCGAACTGGGAAGACTCTAATTTCGATCTCCTTATCTAATAACTCGCCTAGACAGACCCTACTAAGAGTACCTCCTATAGGATTAGTATTAAAGCTAATAGAGGAAGTAAAAGGGATTAAGACTTTACTACCTCCCTCGCTAAAAATACCTACCTAAGCGCTACCACCCCTATAGGCCTTAGGGAGTAATATCTCAATGAGGGAAGTCTTTATGAGCCCGGCATAAAGTAATGTTTCGATAGGAGATACTTCGCTAGCCCCCATACCTTTAAAGACCCAAACGGTATGAACCCTAACCGTCTTATCTAGCTAGATTATTAGTAATACTATCCCTATCTTTATAGATAGTTAGAAGGTTAAGAAAGGAAGAGAAATATACTACGATCTTAAAATAGGCAATAGAGCAAAGAAAATAACAATTAATACTAACCCAATATGCTTACCCTAAATCGCTAAGCGGTTAACATTTTATCTGCCTAAATTAAGGACCTTTATAACCTATATCCCTAAGGGATTAATCTCTTTAAGTTAGTAGGTAGACCTTATCGACTCTACCTATAATACCGTTATACTGCCTACGATTATAAAGATTACCCAGGAGGAATAATATCGCATAAGGGAGGAAAGGAAGTAATAGCTCTCTCCATAAGATTATAACTCTCTAATAGAGGGAGGAATTCCGGAATGAGGAGGTAGATTATTTAGTGGATTTCCTTTGTTTATTGAATTTAGTCTCTAAGAAGCTCTTATAAGATGCTTCTTACTATATATATTTATTTCTTTTGTCTAATTTTATATAGGGAGGTTTTCTTCTTTGCGTATAATCCTTAGCCGCTTAGGGATAATCATCGGATTATAGGGGAGGTATATAGTGAGGGTCCCCAGATAGGTAGGCTAGTAGGTTACTAGTAGGGATATAATAGGGATAAAGAGGACAGTTAGAAGGGGATAGAGTTTTTAGGAGGAGACATTAACGTCGAGAGAGAGAGGGATTATCGTGGAGAGATAAGATAGAGAGATTTTTATTTTGTTTTATAGAGAGATTCTTCCCTTCTTATAGAGAGATAAGAGAAAGAAAAGCTNNCCTTTATTTATAAGAGAAATTAAGATCCTTCCTTTCGAATCGCATTATGAATCCACATCTACCTTTTGTCCCTCTTGAGATAGTTATTAAGCTAGCGGTAAGCCCTATTAATGCCTTACTAACATTCATTCCTACTACCGACTTAATAATTATCCTTATAAGATGCTTTACTGCTAGATGGTACTAAACATAAGACTGCTAGAGTATATACATGCGATCTAGTATAGCTTTAGGCTAACTAATGAAGACGCCTATATGATGCTTTTCTATATACCCTCTTAAAGGATCGCTATTAAGTTAGGGTGTTGTTTTTAGTCCCTTTCCGCCGCTAAAGTAATAGCTTTATTTTTTAGGCTAGTATTCTTTATACTAATTACTAACTTATCTTAGTTAGACTAAGTTATAAGTCTCTCTTACTCTTAGGGTTAAGATAGGATTAATATTATACTATCTTTAGCTAGCTATAAGTTAAGATCCTTAGTAGGTAGTATAAGGGGGGAGTTATTATTAGTTTATAATATAGAAATCTTATTAGTTAAGATACTATTAGTTTCCTAGTTAAGAGCTATAACCTTTAGGTCTTTTATACTAAATTATAATAAAAAGAGTAAGTATTATACTATATTAGCTTAAGAGGGAGAATCTTATATATCTAACTATATAAGTAGGATAAATAGTAATATAGTAATATAATCTTATAAATATTAAGATAATATAATTTATATAGTAATACTTAAGATTATAATTTAAAAGTAAGTATTATTAGTAAGGGTATATTAAGTATAAAAAGAACTTATATAGTAAATTAGATAGTAAAGGCTTTTAGTATATATATATACTTATAATATTATATATAGGTATATAAAGGTAAGCTATATATAATATAATAGAAGGTAAATTATATAAAAGAGGAAAAAGATTAAAGTTAAATATATTAATAGGAGTAAAGTTAATATAGTTAATTATAATACTAACTTAATTTAGAAAGATATATTTAAAATATAATTATTAGTATATAAGTAATAGCTATTAGTTTACTAATATATAAGTAATAGCTATTAGTTTATTAGTATACTAATAATAGCTATTAGCTATTTAGCTAAATATAATTAAGGGCTATTATATAGCTATATATAAGATTATAATATATATCTCTTATTATATATTTTAATAATATTTTTATATACTTTTAAGATATCTCTTTACCTTCTAATCATTTTAATACTACTATATAGATATATATCTCTATCTTTTCCTACTTATATCTTAATACCTTTTATCTTTTTATAACTCTCTTAACTTCTTTCCTCTACTTATATCTTAATACCTTTTATCTTTTTATAACTCTCTTAACTTCTTTAGCTCTCTTAACTTCTTTCCTTTACTTATATCTTAATACCTTTTATCCTTCTTTAGCTCCCCTAATTTCTTTCCTCTACTTATATCTTAATACCTTTTATCCTTCTTTAGCTCCCTTAACTTCTTTCCTCTACTTATATCTTAATACTTTTTATCTTTCTTTAGCTCTCTTAACTTCTTTCCTCTACTTATATTTTAATACCTTTTATCTTTCTTTAGCTCTCTTAATTTCTTTCCTCTACTTATATCTTAATACTTTTTATCCTTTTTTAGCTCTCTTAATTTCTTTCCTCTACTTATATCTTAATACCTTTTATCCTTCTTTAGCTCTCCTAACTTCTTTATTTATAAGTTTCTAATAAAGCCCTTATAAAACTTAAAAATAAATACCTCTTTACTTTCTAACTATCTTAATACTATTATATAGGCTTTTCTTTATAGTTTTATACTTAAAGATATTTAGCCTTACTTAAATAGCTTTTAGATAATAATAAGTTATAATAAAGATATCTTTTAGCTTAAATTTATTTATTAACCTACCCTTATAAAACCTATTAAGTTAAACTATTATAACTTTTATTCTTTATAAACTATTATAAAAGTTAAAAAGTAAGTATTTAGATTTATTTATAAATATAAATATAATAAGTATTAATACCTTTTCGATTTATATTTATTTATTAACTTACTCTTATAGAACCTACTAAATTAACTTACTCTTATAGAACCTACTAAATTAACTTACTCTTATAGAACTTACTAAGTTAACTTACTCTTATAGAACTTATTAAGTTAACCTACTCTTATAGAACCTACTAAGTTAACCTATTATAACCTTATTATCTATAAACTATTATAAAAGCTAAGAAGTATATATTTAGGTATATCTATAAAATCTAAAGGTAGTAAGTACTAATAAGTAAGTCCTTTAGTAAATATTTTAGTTTTATACTTATTCTTCTTAGGCTTAGTATAGTAAAGATTAAGATTAACCTTAATAGCTATATACTTTAGTTAAGATCTTATATATAAATATATAAGGTTATANNTATAGCTTAGTATACTATATTATAAATAGTAGCTTTAGTATTAAGCTCTCTTAATTAAGAATTAATATATAGATATATAAGATTATAACTTAGTATACTATATTATAAATAGTAGCTTTAATATTAATATCTCTTAACTAAGAATTAATATATAAGTATAGAAAGCTCTCTTAACTAAGAATTAATATATAGATATAAAAAGCTCTCTTAACTAAGAATTAATACCTAAGTGTAAGAAGCTCTCTTAACTAAGAATTAATATATAGATATATAAGATTTACTTCTCTTTCCCCTATATAAGTAGGATTCTTTCTCCCTTTTCTTCCTATTAGTCTTAATCTTATATATAAATATATAAGATCTAGCTCTTATATACTTATATACCCTTCTACCTTCCTACCCTACCTTCTTAATCCAGCCTAGCTATATACCTAATTTCCTATATACTCTTTACTTTTTATTATTAAGAGTTTTTTATAGATATAATACTATATTAGTATATTCTTTAGTTTATTTACTTTAGGGAGTTTCTTTTATTCTTTAAGATCTTTATTTATCTAAATAAACTATTATTATAAGTGCTTAATTATTCTTTTAATTTAGTTCTTCTTACCTTTTTAATACTTATATTATATTCCCTTTAAGGGTAGTAAGGTATTTTATATTTCTTTATTTAATACTTTACTATTTATCTTATTATTAGTTAAAGTATAAGATCTCTCTTTATTATTATTATATTCGCTAGGGAGTATATTATCTTTATTAATATATACCTAGCTAGTTCTTTAGTTAATATATAGGTTAAATTTCCTTAGCTATAAGTAACTAAAAATAATATTATAATATTATATAAGTATAATATTAAGAGTAATACTTTAATTCTTTCTTTTAATAAATACCTTTAAGTAATTAAGTTCTTAAGTAATAAGTCTATCTTTATATATAAATAGATTACTCTTAATATTATATATTATATAAGGCTTTTATTTATTCCTTTATAGTAGCTTTAGCTTATTAACTATACTTAGGTTAATATATAAAGCCTTTACTTTATAGTTTACTAATATATTAAGCTATTCTCTCTTAACTTATATATATAACCCTAATATCTTTTATAAGTTTATAGTTTTTATTACACTTAGAGCTTTTATTAAAGATAGTTCTTTCTCTTAGTTTTCACCTACTTATTACTTTAGTATAAGTAGTAATATACTTTTCCTAATTATTTATATTAGTTAATACTAGTGTTTATATTAGTATATTATTAAATATATTAATACTATACTTAGTCTTTAGTATTCTTATTAGTATAAGTAGTAAAGTTAAATCCTTCTTATTATATCCTTAGGATTTAATTGTTAATTTTTTCTTTCTTATCTTTATAGTAAGAATAATCCTTATTCTTATACTATAGAGTATTACTTACTAAGTATTAGGTTTATTTCTTTACTTCTTATTTCTTCTATAGTACTTTAAGCGTATTATATTATTCTATGATTTTAGTATAAGTATATACTTTATATTTCTTAATTATATAATCTTTTAGGTCTATTAGTCCTTTTAGGTATACTTATAGAAAGTAATAGTTTCTTTCCTTAATTATTATAATTTTATATCTAACTATTAAGTAGATCTTAATATAATTATAAGTTTCTTACTTAAGGTAGGAATTATTTAGTAGGAGTTTAAAGACTCTAATAGGATAGTAGTTATTCTTTACTTTTTCGCTTATATATATATAATAATAATAGTAGTAGTATAATATTTAGGATAATTCCTAATATTCTAATATTAATAGGTATAATCTAGGGTTATTCTTTACTTCTATCTTAAGTTACTTTAGATTAAGCTTTACTAAGGTTTATAATTAGGCTTAAATATAAATAATATCTCCCTTATAGGTATTCTCTTACTTATAGATTAATTATTTATATTTATCCTTATCTATCTTTTAGTACTAAATGCTTTAGCTATTATACTTATATATTATTTACTATAGTTATAAGGGTAATATTAGTAGTTCTTTATCTTTATTTAATATATTATTAATACTTATATACTCCTTACTTTAGTTCTTATTTCTAAGCGTTTAAATGTTTATATTTATAATAAGCAATCTAAGCTATCTTACTTACTTAGCTTTATATCCTACCTTAAGGCTAGGAATGTTTTCTTATTATATATAAAAGTATTAATAGATATAGTTATCCTCTTCTTATTAAGGTAAGAAGTCTATACTATATTTTTCTTTTATTAGTTTTAAGGTCTTTAGGTAAGATTATTAGTTTAGGATCTTTACTTTAACTATAGGTTATTTATAGGGTTTTTCTCTCTTAATTATAGTAATTATTTTACCTATTAAAGATATTATAGCTTATACTTTAGGTATTAAGATCTAAAGTTTTTATATAGTTTTAATATTATTTAGTTTATTTCGTTCTTCTTCTAGGGTCTTAAGTTAGTTTTAAGCCTCTTTATTAAGTTACTCTTTATTTTTATATAGAGAGTTACTTTATAGCTAGAATAAACTACTTAGGGCTCTTATAAGGTTATAATTATTTCTTATTATTATAAGGGTCTTTATTTATCTTCTAATATAAGCTTAGTCGGGAAGAATTAGAAGTATACCTTTATCCTTATAAGGAAAGGTATAATATCTTTTAAATCTCCTTTAAATAGGGTTAATAAAGAAGGTTTAATACTTTCCTTTAGGTCCTATAGTTTATATATTATTATAATAGGTATAATAGGCTAAAGTGCATTTTATACTTAAGTCTTTAGTCTATTAACTAGGTTATATAGTTATATAATCTTAGTAACTATCTTAGCTTAGCTTAAAGCTATATTATATACTAATGGGCTAGTTATAATAGTTAGGTATATTCTAAATATACTAGATAGTAGATATTACTTAAGCTAATATAGTAAAACACTAAATAAAAGCTATTAATATATAATAGTTAAGTTTAACCTAAGGGTATAGAATAAGTTTAAGTATAGTATTTATAATTAAGTAGATTAGGATATTATAGTAAGTAATATAGGTTATAGTCTAGTAATAATAGAATAGTAAATTTAATATAATTAAGTATATTAATAGCTAAGGAGCTTAAGGCTCTTATCTAAAGGGCTTAAGGTTCTATCTTTATATATTTAGTCTATAAGTTAATTAGAAGTGTAATTATTATAATTACTAATAATCTATCCTAGATTACTAGTAATTATACTAAGTAGGGCCCTAATCATATTAATATAAGGTAATATAAAAAAGTAAGTATATTATAGTTCTACTAGTTATAACCACTTAGTTCTAACCTAAGCTATAATACTTCTCTTATACTAAAGGTAATTAAAAAAGTTTTAATAATTTTACCCGCTTTAATTATAAAGAGTAAAAGCTAAATAGTTCCTTTAATACTAATTAGTTTATTCCTTATAGAACTACTAGCTACTATTCTAACTATCTATTAAGCTTAAGGTAAGTTCTTAATCTTATCTTCTTCTTTCTCCTCCCTATCTATTAATATAGCTTAAATATATATATCTAAATATTAAAGGTATAGTTTACCTTAGGGGTTATTATAGCTATAAAGAGTTATCTTATTATAGAAAGAGCTAGCCCTTTAAGTTATTTTAGCTTTATTACTACCTTTATACCTTTAATTACTACTCTTATAATATACTACTTATAGTAAAGCTATAAGTTTATAATAGCCCTTAGGGTCTTAACTTAATCTATTAGTAGAACTCTCTTACCTTTAATAATAAATAGCTCTATATCTACCCTATTAGTATACCTAGTGAAAAGTATAATCGCTATCTTTTCTATCTTAAAGGTTATATTGCTTTACTTCTCCTAGTTATAAGCCTTATTAATAATTACTTATATCTTTATTTAATTGCTTTAGGCTATTAGTCTTAATACTTATACGGTATAGTTATTAATAAATACAATAGCGCTACTATTCCTATCGATTTAAGTCTATACTAAATCCACATTAAAGAATAGAAATAAGATTAGCAATAGGGGTAATTCTTATAGGAGCCTTACTTATAGTAGTAGCTAGCTCTTAAAGCTTTAGCTATTAATCATAATAGTTATAGTTCGCTCTAAGCAGAAGGTATTAACCTAATGTAGAAGGCCTTCCTAGATCCCTCTCGTCTTTATCCACTATAGTAGCCTCTCTTTGCATACGCTATAATACTTACCCTATAGGGAACTTCCGGGTTGGCTCCGGATCATCGTAGTAGAGTTAACAAATGGTTAAGTACTTAACTGTCTTTGCTATTTGCGTCTATAGTCATTCTAGATGCTTGGAGTTTTGTCTAAACTATCTTCCTCATCCAATTTAACCTATAATATTCATTGAAACGCTGCCAGACGAAAACCACTTGCACCTAAGTCATAAATACAAACCATGCCAAACAATAGCATCTTGTTTATCATAGAGAAGGTCGTTATAAACGCCACTTCAAAGCACCATTATTATTTAGGGCTCTGGCCACCGCCCTCGAGTGACGAGAGGGACCCGTTACGCTAGCCGAGATGGGTCAAGATCCTCGCCCTGATTTCCGTGGCATTCTTCAACTTTGTGGCAAACTTCACAGGTTCTAGTCGCTCATTCGCAACCGTCCTAATCAAGATGCAGTTCCAGAAGACGGCCGATGAGGTTAACACTTTGATGACGGTGAGTAAAATCCCCGCTGTTTCCAGCTGTATCAATTGGCCAATGTGTGCCTGTCCGCAATTGCTGACTATTCCACTTGATCGCTATAGCTCAACTTCCTCCTTCTTGGCGTTGGAAGCATGATCTGGGTTCCCTTTTCGGTAAAATACAGCAAGAGGCCCGTCATGCTCGTGTCGATGACCGTCGTATTTGCTGCCCTGGTTTGGACCGCAAAAGCCAAACATTCGCACAATTACTGGCCGGTCGGTGCTTGTCCGGATTTGCGTCGGCAGCTGGTGAAGTGAGTCTCCAACTTTCTGATGCATGCCTTTTTCCGTTGTGCATTCTACTAACATGTGTTAACTAGAGCATTGTGCCAGGGGTCATTCTGACATGTTTTACTTGCATGAGCGAGGAGCAATGATGGCAATGTACGTTAGCCACCAACCCCGTCTTGCTGACTGACGCTATTTAGATACGTGGTCCTCATTT
Organism: Neonectria coccinea; assembly: GCA_019137265.1. Taxonomy (NCBI): domain Eukaryota; kingdom Fungi; phylum Ascomycota; class Sordariomycetes; order Hypocreales; family Nectriaceae; genus Neonectria; species Neonectria coccinea. The sequence continues at coordinate 241,644 of WPDF01000040.1, read as the reverse complement.
CGGGCGGCTCGGCAGTCGGACCGTTGATTGGCGGTTTCATGGTAGAAAGCAGCCCTGGAACATGGCGAGACTTTATCTGGCTATGAGCCGCTCTTTCGGGCTTTGATCTCCCCTCCATCTTTCTTTTCTATCCTGAATCTTCATTCATTCATTCGACCGTCGTTGTCTCCCCAGCCACCTCTCGACTCCCCAGCGAACGGAAGTTGTCCTACTAAAGACGGCCTTGGCGCCATTTCCAACGGCATTGAAGGTCGCTCTCAGCATCTTGAACGAGGCAAAGCCCACAACGGCCCCGTCAGAGTCTCATTTACGCAAGTCTGGAGGTCCTTTATTCACTATAATGCCATGGCCAGTCTTCCGAGAGCCTTTGTACTGCCGTTCGTCTTTCTCGGCTGTCTTCCTGTTCTGTGGGCAATCCTAGTGTACGGAATCGCGCTCGCCTCGCAAGTCGTCCTAATGTATGTTTTACTAGATGAGTCCCTTTCCGAACTGGCAATGTTTCCATGGCGATTGCTAATAATTCTGCGCGGTTTCGCCTTTCCCTCCCTCCTGCTTGCCTCTCCTTATCTGTTTACTTCTAGCAGCGTGGGGTTGATGCAGGTGGCCGGCATCATCGGCTTCGTTGTCGCTTGTTATGGTGGTGGATATATGCGACGTGATAACTGCCAAGTGCATCGTCCGAAATGATGGCGTCTTTGTTCCTGAACAGCGACTTAAGTCTCTTGCTCTGGGATGTCTTGTTGCACCAATTGGTTGCATTACTGTCGCCGTTGCTTGCGACACATCGCTTCATTGGGCAGCCATTGCAGTTGGGTTTGGCATGGGTACGTTTCTCGCTCTAGTGAAACTTTTCCCTACCCAATTACTAACATGTTGGGTGATGTAGTTTCTTTCGGGACCGTTTATGCTCCAAATGTTGCAATGACATATCTCCTAGATTCCTATCCTGTTTTCGCGCAGGAAAGTCTTGTCGCTATCAACGTAACGAAGAATCTCGTCGCATTTCTTTTCCTCTACGTCGCAGTGGCTTGGATTGGTTCTCATGGTTGGATACAAGTTTATATGATCATGTTCATGGCGGTCAGCTTGTCTATGTTGTTAGCTATTCCTATCTATTTCTTTGGGCGTCAGGCACGGGAGACATATCAGAAGATCCTTCTGTGGGCTGTTGGGCCGCTTGAAGGCACGTCGTAACATTGGATGTTACATACATGAGGGCTCATTAGTTGTAGTACAAGTTAATCTGGTCAATATAAAGCCTGAACACTCCTTCTCTAACTGATGAGGCCGCGCCTGCTCGCTCCCTTCCGTCATAGATTTATTTCCAACGTGTAGTTTGAATCGCTCTTACCAGCTGTATGGTATCCTTTGAGCTATTCTCCATGGCACAATACGGTTTCATGTCATTGCCAGCGTAACGTTGTCGTAACTAATCATCACACGTTTCGGTTCTGCCGCCATAAGTCCTCCCATTCCCTTGTGGCCGATCCATGGTGAGATTCCGGCTACGGATCCGAAGGTTCTTTATCGCATCCTCTATAAAACAATTTAACAATACAAACGCGCCGAGAGCAATCTAATAATTATGAATAGCTTTGGGTAACTCTCGCTCAATTCCTGTTCATCAACAAAGATCATAATAGAACGTGGAGAAGAAGCTTTCCCCTACTTCAAGTCATTTCACTGTCCGAAACCATCTAATTACTGTTTTCATACAAAAGCCTGTGGGTTAAGCATGCGGGCGACAATCCGCGAGCCGCCAATTCCTGAACCGATGGCTCCTATCCTCCAACATCGTTTAGGCACCCTCGGTGACACCAACAGAATCCCGTTCCTGGTCAACGGCGTTTCTATCTTCAGAGAGGCCGAACCAAGGATTCAAGAAATGTCCCCTACAGATCCGTTCCAGGGTGCTACCGTTTCGGGTTGCGAGAATGCAATTGAGAGCAGTAGGATTGCCTTTCGCAAATAGTCTCAAACATCTCCGTTAGAGCGTCGACGCTTGCTCCTCAAGTTAGCTCAAGTACGTTTCTGCTGTTCATCCAACTCTGGCATCCTTGGCGTTTCAGAAAATAATGTGTTGATCCTTCATCCCGTCCTCTAGATGCTGTCTCAACGTGAAGGCGAGGCGAAGAAAATTATGCAAAGTGAGATTCACTACTCTAAAGATTGGGCGGCACGAAACGTCTCAGACAGCATCGCCTTGATCGAAGAAAGTGCCTCACTCATTACCGATTTCTGAGGTATCATGACGCTTGCAAGCCCTCTCATACTAGGTTTCATGCATATCAAGACTTAACTTTCTTCATGTAGAACAAGTTAGCAAATGCGGGGGTGGAATGAAAGGAAATTCAGCCGTCAGGATATAGTTTGTGCTATATTCTTAGCCCATCCATTCGTAGGCTGACCCTCATTCTGCTGTCGCGCCGCTCGGGGCGGATTCCGTCCCGTGTCCCGGTGATGCAGCTGGGTCTCAGTAAGGGGCCTTCCGTCCAGTCACGCACTGAATAATAGAGAACGATCTACAATAGACTCGGAATGTGGCTGGGTCAGGTGGATCTTTTGCCCCATTGAATGAGACCCATGCCTTTGGGCATTCTGTCCACAGTCCACTAGTCCACCACAAACAACACTTGCCCAGACTACTGCAACTCGAGCTGACCACCCGGTCGGCCTGGTGCCGTTCGTTTGTACTGTGCTCCCATCGTATGCGCAACAGCTAGCGAGGGCGCCACAGCAACGTCTGCCTGTCTATGTTGGACAGCCACCGTGTATTCGTACATCCTTCGTACCACCGGCACGGCGCATTTTTGGTGGCTGGCTGAGCAGCGGTGTATGTCTCAGAGCAGGCGGGAGAGTTGGCGGGGTCCACTGTCGGTGATTGCCATACTATCGGCGATTACTTGAAGCTAGGGGCTTAATATCCAACGCCTTAACTGGCTGGCATCCTTGTAATCGGCCCGCTTGGTTGCAAACTAGGAAATGCGAGGGACGGTTAAGTTACAGCCGAAGCGGCAGGCGTACGGCATTGTTTGTATTCGTACTGAGACCTGCAGGAGGCCATCAAAGCGAAGAGCTGATCAAGCCCTTTAAAAGCCACAAACCCACGACTTGTTTACGACCGTTCGCATCACTCACTTTTCGGCCTTTTCTACACTCTCTTTACGTGCAAGCAACGACAAAGACGAAACACGATGCGTTCCTCACTCCTCCTCGGTCCCCTTCTCTGGGTTTCCAGTTCCTTGGCTATGCCCAACGGAGCGACTTGCGACTGTTCTTGCACACGCAATGGAGGCTCTACTGCGAAATCTTACGTTTGCCGTGACTCCCGTCTTGGACCCAAAGTCCTCCCACGAAAGTTGCCACTCGGTACACTCATTGCAGACTACGACCGCTTTGAAGGTCTGACACCGGGTGAATTTCTCAAACAATGGACCGACGCCAAGGGCGATTATGTATATCCGCCCCAAAACGGCTTTCAGCTTGATCAACACGGCAACACCATCAATGGGACAATGATTCTGCAGACGGGAACGTTTGTGGACCGCTTCGGAAGCGAGTATGGTAAGTCTTTGTATTCGTTGCCCATAACCGAGAGTCGATAATCTGACATATACTCTCAGGATCTTTCGTCTCTGCTGCTGCCGCGCCATACTCGCAACGAGCTCTTCCCCCATCCAACCTCGATACAAACCCATCTTCACCGGACTTTCCCTACAACTACCATGTCTACCAAGTTATCAAGCCCCTTGCCGTAGTGGGAGGGCCCATCGCGCCTTGGTTCGGCCAGCCGGGACTCGGCGCCCAATTCTACACTGGCGAGGTGGGGAATATCATGGCTTTGATTGAGAAGGGCTTCTTGAAGAGGGAGGACGCGAGTGTTTTGATCGCGAACAAAGGGAAAGGATGTTTCTAATGTCCATTTTTTATAATACCACATAATATGATACTACTTGACACGAAGAGTCATTACTATTCAAATTAATTGAACTTTTACCTTCCCTATCACCTGTCAGTGGTTCCCGTCCTGGTATAGTGATTTGTACGAGACTGCAGAACCATCTCGCGGCCACTGAAGTTGATTTTACTTCTGTTGTTCTGCGTAATGAGCTGCAATTCTCGAGGACCACTTAATTATAGGTCTAGAGATGAGTAATGGGTTGGGCACAAGATAGCCTGCATATTGATCCGAAGTTGAAAGGAGAGAGCTGAAAAAGAATGTCTAAATAGTTCACCCGCCCACTACCCTAGAGTGAGTATTATTAAAATTTGAAGAAATAAGGCTAAGTCACGGGGATAGTCACATGGGCCAGGCGACTGCTCGGAACTCGGAATTGAAAATTTAGTTTCGATCTCAGGAAATGTGCCGCAATACTCACACGCATGAACCTAGATACAACAATCTCCCAGCTACTATCTAGTAATTATCGCTTAAACTCATACCACTCGCACCGGCTCTAAGTAAAGGGCCAGCCTAAATTATACCAATGGTAGTATTCACTCTTCGAACGAGACTTTAACGCAACTAACAAAACTGCAGGAGGTGCATCCGTTCAACCAAGAAGCCTATAATGGCGCTACGGAAGAGGAAAATACAGGAGAGATCAAGGGCACTGGCCAAGAGATACACTGGAGAAATTGCGACCATGCGTACCAAAAGAAAACTGGAGGGGTGTGGTTTGGCATGCTGAAAGCAGGAGGCTGGGTAAAAGTCTTGCCTGGCAGTTCTGTTTATTTTGTCAGAGGGGCGAATGGTGAAGTCAAGACATACTCTACGCCATGTGATTAATGTCTATTAAATGGTGCGTTACGAAAATCACCGGTCAGATTAAGAATGTAAAATAGCTCTGACTACCCCGGTTCTTATTGAGGAACAGTGCAAGGTTTATTTATGACCCGCAGGAGCCATGCGATTCTGTTCGTGGTGTGACGAAGTTCCGAGCTGAGAACAGACGCTGACCGACAGGCCGAGCGATTCCCGTGAATAAGATGGTGGTTGACAGGTCAAATTAGATATGTAATTAGTCTGGGGTCAAACCGCGGGGATTCACCATTGAAGGCTGCCCCGACTCTGATTACCCCATGGCTTGACATCAGCCAAGCCCCACGCCAAGGCTCGCCAACCCAGTTCCCCATTTAATATGGCAACTGTACATCGTCAGTGGCTCTTCCAAATGCGGGATTCATCGCGCTGATCTCGGCGAGCCCGGGGCGTGAGACAAGTCTAGTGATGTTCTTATCTCGAGAGGGAACAGGAGACGCGCAAAGCATCCAATAGACATGCCACAGACGAGGGCGAGCTTCATCACGGCTTGAGTCGGCACGAAGGCTAGTGTAAATGAATGAGGAAGGTGTTCTGGCTTGGCGTGATCCCCAAGTCTTGTAGACCCATTCATCTTCGTGCTTGGCGCATCCCGGTGGCCTTGGCAAAAAGGCGATGCCTGTCGGCTTCAGCACTACCAACCGAACGCCAGCGCCGTGGTTCACGCGTACGGACAACCAGATGTGTGAGGCCATCCGGGGTCATAGAATACGGCAGTAACATGCTAACGTGAGACCACTGCTATGGTTGGTGTAACGCATTGCCAGCGGGAAGCCAAAGCTCTGCGAGACTCCGTCACACCATCAATAAAAAACACGGCTCTCTCTCTCCCTTGGCCCCCTCGTTTGAGATTGCCAAGGCCAAGAAGCCCCCCCGCTACCCCCGCTGCAAATCACACGTTGTTGCGGAAGCTTGGCAGATAGAGGAGCACCAAGTAAGCATGCCTTGCCAAGCGACATAAGAGGCCAAAGCGAGGGCTACATAAATGCGACGCCAGCCTGCCACGTCCAATGTTGAATGCCCTCTGTCGAGATCGCTTCTGTCTTGTTTTCCTTTGCCTGTCCCACCCTTCTGACGCGTAACGCTCAGCTAGAGTGCGGCGCGTCTCGATTCCACTTTTTGGTCTATAACAGCGAAGGAGACAGACGCCCTCCATAGTCGCAGGCATGCGCGTCACTTTCAAGCAGGTCGTGGACTGGATCGCTCCAGATGCCGACAAAGAAGAAGATGGTCGCGATAAATGGCCATCGCGAACGTCCTTCATTCTTGCTGCAATGGTACTTGGCCTCGAATAGGAACCTTCACTCCGAGCTATTCTATTTGCTGACACGCTTTGACAGGGCGGCGCCGTCGGACTAGGCAACCTCCTCCGCTATCCATCCGTCGTCTTCGCCAATAATGGATTGCAATGGTTCATTCCCTACTTCATCGCTCTCTTCTTCCTCGGTATCCCGACGCTCATCCTCGAAATATGCATCGGCCAAGCGTATCGCGGCAGTGTTGTTGTGGCCTTCAATGGAATCAACAAGCGCGCCAAAGGTGTTGGCCTCGCCGTCGTCATGACTGGCTACATCGTCGCAACGTACTACGTCCCTATTCTGTCCTGGATCATGCACTACTTCCGCGTCTCTTTCACGAGCCCCCTCCCCTGGACAGGCCGCGGCAGGGAATTCTACATGGATGATGTGATTGCCAATCCAGATCCCATCATGCCAGAGACATCTTCAGGGTACATTGAATATCCTGCTACGGGAATGGTCGGAGAAACGGTCGGCTGGTGCGCCTTTATGTGGTTTCTGATTTGGCTTTGCATGTTCAAGGGTGTAGGCTCGACCGGCCGTGTTGTTTACTTCACCATGGGCCTACCCGTTATCATGCTTATCATCATTCTTGGGCGATCCCTCTCCCTCGAGAATGCCACACGAGGTGTGAAGCACTACTTTGCCGAGTGGAACGGCTCGCAGCTCGGGAGTGGAGGTATCTGGCAGGCGGCTTGCGGCCAAATCTTCTTCTCGATCGGCGTGGGATTCGGATACTTCACTTCCTACGCCTCGTACAATACCAAATACGCCAACGCCGTGCAGGACGCCATCATCATCGCCTGCTGCAACTCTGCATACGAGGTCGTTGGCGGATTTGCCGTTTTTGGCGTCATTGGCTTCCTTGGCTACACGCCTGGCGATCCTACCATCTCGCTCAGCACCTTCACCGTTGGCTTCTTGACCTACCCGCTTGCTCTCGCCGAGATGCCCGGATCGAACGTGTTTTCAGTCCTCTTCTTTCTCACGTTGGCTATCCTCGGTCTCAGCTCCGCCTTTGCCCTCGTTGAGTCTATGGTGACTCTCATCTGTGACTGCCGCATGACCCGTGGCGCCTCACGCGTGACCATCTGCACCGGCGTCATTGTCGTCAGCTTTCTCCTGTCCCTGATATACTGCACTGAATTCGGTTTTTATCTGCTCGATGCAGTTGACACCTGGACTAACAACCTTGTTCTGCTCTTCGCCGTGTGGACTGAGTGCGTTTGTTCAACCACGCTATACCGATACAAGGATGTTTGGGGTCAGGTTGGCGTGGTTGGCCATCTCGTATATAGCCTTGGGTACGTTCTCGCAATGGTCTTGGGTGTGGCCGTCGGTCAAGCGGTCGGGCCTGAGGCTGGTGCCGGTACTGGCTTTGGGATCTTCATCGTAGCTACCGTGGTAGCTATCCTGTTGTCCAAGACTCCTGACACAGGAGCCCCAAGATTCTGGGGCAAGAACCCTTGGCTGACCAAGGCCTGGTGGCTTGCATTTTACTCAGTAAGTAGCCCTTTACTCCTCTGCTATGAGATCGTGCCTGATTGACGGACTAACTTGCGATAGGGCAACCAACTTCGTCGCGACCTGAACGTCATTATTGCAACGGGGAACAACTGGAGCATTCCAGTTGTCTGGCCCATCATCCTGCGATATGTTTCAGCACCAATCCTCGCCATCGTGGTCTCCTTTGCCTATCCTGCCTTCAGTGCCAAAAGCCAAGACCCATTGCACATCTTCGCATTTGCTGTTGCCCACTGCGTTATGGCCATCATTGGGCTAGGATTCATTGTTCCGCGCTGGTTCGATGTCTTCGTTCCGGCAGACAAGCTACAGCTGAGCCAGACGTTCTACGCTCCTCAGGTCACCCTTGCTCCACTTGCAGTCCATGAGGGCCAGGAGGTGGAAGAGCAAAGAGTTATGGAAGAACACGAGGTGGAGCCAGATTGCGAGAAGTAATCTCTCTGCAACTTAGAATGTTCATTATGCAGTTTACCTTTGCTCAATTAAAGAACCTTTCCTCATGACTTAAGTAAGAGTGTTAGCCGCTATAGACGGATATTTTCCCGTCAAGCTAACTCTCTATGCGTTTGATGCTGGTTTGGTATTAGCACTTTGCGAGGAGCCAGGATCCCCTCGGTTGGGGTGGGAAAAATATGCCTTACCTCTCCTAACCTCCCACATAATAGTAGTCAACGGGTGATAGAGATTTGCCGAATTGTTATAACATAGGATAAGAAATGGCGATTGAAGAAACGTTCGAGAGCCCGGCTCACGAATTCGTTACTGATTGCCTTCGCCTTGAAATCCCAAACCGCGATCGTGTCGCAACCGGACACATGTCAACTCTGTGGAGTACTATGCATGACATAGGGTATGCGCGAGGTACATGGGGATATACAGGTAAAGCAGTGACCAGACATTCATCTTTACCATAGTAGCTGACACGTCTCAAGTCTTCCGCACCGTGTACACTGGGGAATCCGATCGGCTGTTCCCTATCGCCGTTGAGAAGCTTCAAAAATGGCTTACCCAGTATCATTTTCACTCTCGCCGCTTTCCTTTATGTGGCGCAAGAGGCGAGGCAAGACAAAAGGCCAATGGCTCAGTCAATATCGAGGTGGCCCGCCGGTTCCGCATGGAAATTATTGAGGATAAAACATTGGACATGACCAATCTTCGAAATGCTACCACAGAGGACATTAAGCTCCTCTGCTCTCAATTTTGTAGCTGGGTCACAAGCGTTGGAGGAGACCCCGAGTGCGACGATTGCTCTACCAACCCACGTATGCTTCTCTTTCATGCTATCGACTCTGGATCACTTTATGATCTTGCTAGTCTCGGAAACGAGCCTCCACCCCTCCACACACCAAAGAATTTCCAAGAGTGGCAACGTTGGCGAAACGAAGAAGCGGGTGGTTGGCTATGGATATTTGATTATCAAGCCATACGGGATTACAACTCAGTTCAGCTCCCCATCAGGTCTCGAGGATGGATGAAAATGGATTTATGCTTTCTTGAGGGAGTTTGGTTTTTCAAGGCGAATGGACTAGACAGGGGCAGGACTCTTTCATGTGAGGAATCTGGGGAAGTGGGCGTTTGGCTGGATGGTACTCACTGTTGAGTCGACTACGTGTATGGGATTCGCGAGTTTGTCTGTACGGAAGGACGAGAGAGAACCTCTAGTTTCATGCTGCTAAAGCATCACTATGGGCCGGAGTGATTCGATATTGGCATTGCGACAGCGTTTCTAACGCTTATCACTGCAAGATGATTGCAGCCATCGATCAACAGACAATCGCCTAGATCTTATTATGCATCACAGGTGTTAGCCCAAAAGGCGACAGTTCTTTCGTATTTGGGAAAGCCTGCTCAATAAGAATACAGAGAGGTTCTTCAATCGTGTGCTTCATGCCCAGATCACATCACCCACCCCATTCCTTAACGCTCTGGACGTGCCGGGTTGAACGGCAGAAAGCGGGCACCTGGGATTCGATTATCAGATGATCAGATAAGATGACATTCAGCCACCGTTCGTGAAAACCCCTGAAACAGTGGGACCGCTAGAAAGGCCCAACCCTGTAATGAGTCTAAACTTTGTGTTAGCCACCGCGCACGAGCTGTCACCTTATCCTTTGGCTTGGTCCTTGCGCTGCCCACGCGAAAGCCAAGCCAGGTCAAGCCATGTCCGCTCGGGTTTGGCTTGCTAAGTTTTGACGTGTATTGGACCAGAAGCTCGAAACGAGCCCCCTACCGTACGAATACTCTGCATAGTGACGCTTGAAGTCCCTGCGTGTGGGTGGGACCAGTGATCAAATCCTTGCTAGGCAGTCTTGGCTACACGTTGAGGAGTGCCAATGAGGGAATTAGATCCTAGGCGAATACGGAGGAGAGCCTCTAAGAGCGATATCTATTGCTCTAGGACGGTGGACTAAACCGCATTGGCTGCTCCCATGTCCTCCCGGTGTCGGCTTTACAAGTGTACCTGACCGGCCTTGAACAGTGTCATAGAGTTGGTATATCGCTCAGTTGGTCACAGGAGTTCATGATGTCCTCGTATTGAACTTCAGAAATCTATCAACTCCACCTTTACCCACCTTTTTCTATAGTGACCATGCGGGTTGTGACCGTCTAGCCGCCGTCTAGTTTTGGAGATCGGATGTCCGAGTTGTTTAATGTCGCCAACATGCACCTTACCCAATTCACTGATGGCGTTGCTTCCGATGGCCCCATCTAATAAGATAAAAACAATAGTTCCTATGATCATAATGACCGGGGCAATGTCGTAAATGGGTAAACCACCCGGGGTGCTCGCTGGGATGTTTTCTTCCACCAACTACGAAAGGTTCTCTGTGATGTCTTCCAGTTTAAGACTAGCTTTCACGCCTAAGATGGAGAATACCGACTATGAGGCCCTGCACCGAACTCGTATAATACTCCTCATCCCCTTGGTGTTGGGCATGATTTGTGTCGCCTCGTGCCTCTCTTTCGTTATCGACACCCGCTTCCACCCAAATCCCAGCTGTTAGCCACTCCAAAGTGCTACTTTGACTCTTCGCTCTTTTACCCACTGGCGACGGACCGGCGCCGCAAACATGGTCACTTGGATTCGAACAATCCAGACCGCGGTCCTTGTTGCGACGGCTCTGACCCCAAGCGCCTCGGCATGGGACCGCCAGACAGTCGCGGCATCCCGGGAGCCTGCCACGGCCCTGACAAAGGGCGTTATTCCAGGAAGATACATCGTGGAACTGGAGCAGGGCAGCACGCTAGGACAGCGTGATGTCAAGCGTCGGGCTGCTGATGTTCTTGGAGACCTGGACACACTAGGTTACGATGTCAACGTCAAGGAGGACTATTCGTCGATATCGGGCCGCTTTGAGGGCGTCTCCATTGAGGTCTCAAACACTGACGAGGGAACACTCAACCAATTGAAGAACATCTCGGGTGTGGCAGATGCATGGCCCGTCTTCTCTATTACCCTCGATACCGACTTTGACACCAACAACCCTAGCCCAAAGTGGAATCCTCACGCTGTCACGCGTGTTGACGAGTTGCACGAACGGGGATTCAAGGGCAAAGGTCAACGCGTCTGTATCGTCGACAGCGGCGCAGATTCGTCTCATCCTGTATTGGCCGGCAGAGTAGCGGGAGGGAAGAACATGTTGGACGACACCAACAACATTGAAGATTGCAACGGCCATGGCACATTCGTGTCATCCGTTGTCGTTGGGCAGAATAAGGACTTTTCTGGCGTCGCACCGGAAGCTGAAGTCTACGTGTACAAAGTCTTCGGCTGTGAATCCAGCACTTCCAACGACATCGTGCTGAAGGGCCTCCTTGCAGCAGACGCCGACGATTGCGATATTGTTTCGCTGTCACTGGGCGTCGACAACGGATACTCCGGGTCACTCATGTCTCAAGTTGCAAGCAGAATTGCCCAGGATCGCTTGGTCATTATTGCGGCCGGCAATGCTGGCGAGATGGGCACATTTTACGCCAGTTCTCCAGCGTCGGGTCGTGGTGTCATCGCGGTTGGGTCTGTCAACGCGAAGCAGGTCCTGGGCTGGTCAGCCACGATTCGATCTTCTGGTGGAGACAGTCTGGAGCTGAGGTACATCACTCCGGATGGGCAGAAGCTCAACGAGTCGGCCAGCGTCCCTCTCTTGTTTGACGAAGGAGACTCTTGCAACCCAGAACAATACGGAACAGAAGACCAGGCCGTCGTGGTGAAGCGCAGTGTATGCCCCGTAGGCAAGGCGTACAACTTCTTGTCCAGCACCGGCTTCGGGTATTACCTCATCTTTGACTCGTACAACCAGGGAGTCTATTACATGTCGGACGTCATCAACAGCAACCCATCCGTGCACCTGTTCGCCCTGACGGAGGCCCACGTTGGCGACTGGGTGGAGAAGGAGATGACTGCCGGTCGGAACTTGACCTTGGTCATCAAGGCTGATGCTGACGCTGCCGCCTCCGAGTCTGACTTTGCCGCCGGCGGACAGCTTTCATACTTCTCGTCTTGGGGACCGACCTTTGAGAACGACTTCAGCCCAACGATTGCCGCCCCTGGAGGTGCCGTCTATGGCGCATTTCCCGACAATGACTACGCCATTGCGTCGGGCACGTCTTTTTCCGCCCCATACATCGCGGGCATCGCTGCTCTTTTCTTCGCCCATGGTAAGAAGGACGCCTCCGAGTTTGCTCGGAGACTCTCTTCTACTGCAGCATTGCTTCCATCCTATGACGCATCAGAATCGAAGGTCGTCAGTGACATTGCGCCTCTGGCTCAGCAAGGCGCAGGACTGGCCGACGCCGTGAAGGTCATGGACTATCAGACGATTCTGGTCTCGGAGCCACACATCTCACTGAATGACACCGACAACCGGGTGGACACACACAAGATTCGACTGAGAAACACGGCATCGGCTCAAGTCACGTACCGGATCTCACATGTGGCCGCCTCAACTGTCCAAGGACGAGACGAGTATTTGTACCCCTACGGGTATTTCCCGCCACTGCTCAGCAACGTCCAAGGGTCTATCCAGGGACCAGAAAGTGTCACCATTGGTCCTGGTTCCACAGAGGAAGTCGAAATCATCATCAAAGCGCCGCCTTCTAGCGACGGCGCGCTGTGGAGTGGGAAGATTGTCTTCGAGGGAAGCAACGGAGAGTTCATTGCAGTACCTTATTTGGGAGTCGAAGTATCAACCTACGACTGGACAGCGCTGGAGGGTTCGCCTCTCGCCTTTCGATATGATTCGGATTCTGGATATTTATACCCTGTGGACTGGCAAGAAAAGCCCTACCGGCCTGACGAGCTCAGCTCTCCCGAGATTTATTATGCGCTGAGATACGGTACTTATGAGTTCTCCCTCGACCTGGTGGGTGAGAACTGGAGTAAGGACGATTTCGCCTACCCCCTTTCAGCTGGAGCTGGGTCAACACAGTGGTACGGCCCTGTACGAACGCGACCCGACGTGTTTGGGAGTTACACCGAGTTTCCAATCAAGTACCCCCTCCGCTTCAGCAATGTGGGATTCAGCACCTTCCAGAGCTTTTCGAACGGTACAAAGATCCCGTCTGGAAAATACAAGATCCTGAGCAGAGCACTGCGCATGTTTGGGAACCCATCGAACCCCGCCGACTGGCAACTCTTTCTCTCAGATTCTTTCCGCATTCAGCTCGGTGACGATCCTATCCCTGGGGTAACATCCACGACAGCCGAGTCATCTACTGAACTGGGCGTGTCTACCAGCGCAAGCCTCTCCGCCGTAACCGACGTGCCTACAACCACATCCACCAGCACCTTGGTGACATCCACGCCAGTACCCGGAGTAACCAAGACACTCAGGGCCACGGCGAGTCCAACTGGCATTGCCGACACATTCGTCGACGTTTCTCTGAGAAGACAGGGTGTAGACTCTCCCGATCTCTACGATCCAAACGGCTGGATGGAGCTCCACGTTCAGATTCTGGTCCCAACCCGTCTTAAAGAAGGGTCTACAGTGACTTTCGCACTCCCACCCCAATTTGTTGACGTGGTTGAGAACGAATATGTCACGGATCCTGCTTCGAACCGTGTTGGTAGAGCGAGCTTCGACAACAACACCGGCTTGTATACCATCACCTTTGCAGAATGGGCAGAATGGCACAGCGATATTATCGGCGACTTCTACCTCTATTGTCGTTTCAGTCAGGAATTCCAGGCCGAGATCGAAGCGGGAACCTATTACGTGGAAATTCCCACAGTTGGCAAGACCTTCTACCCACCAATCCACTACCGCGCCGTCGATAGGTCGAAGGTGTATGAGCACCAGCGTGAAGGGATTACGGATGGAGATGCAGTATACTACTTCGACATTGAGGTCCCTGGCCAGGTTGGTCCCTGGAAGTCAGTCACTTTCATTGGCAGCCAGGCAACCACAGATGATGGGTTCCTGTGTGACGAGACCACGGTATCCATTGGCACCGAATTTGATGACGGAAATCAGATTGTTAAATCTACCGATGTCACCGCAGCATCTGTCCAGCGCTGCGAGGTCAAGACGTTCAGGGCGGTTTACTCGGGAGAGATTCGAACTGATGAGGTTCTAAGATTCAGCGTTGCAAACATTCTTGGATTCAAAGCGAGCTGGACGCTCACGCTGTCTTACAGCCTAGCAATCGAGCTTACCAACGGTTCCACGATTGGCTACGACCTTCGAACTTTATCGTTTGAGAGATACGCTCGGAGCAGCCCAGAGGCGTGGTTCGTGGGCACCATCGACAAAACAGGACCAATTCAGGGTGGTACCGCTACATCAACCTCCTTTTCCTCGTCGACAGCAGGGCTCACGTCAAGCATCTTGACTCCTTCAGGAAATGCTACAATAACGCATGCTTCGTCGACGGTTCCTTATACGACTGCATCGGGTACGACCTTTCTCACTTCCTCGATGAACTCATCCACGAGCTTGACTTCTACTCTTTCCACACCTTCCACCTCCTCTGCCACAATTCATTCGTCTTCATCCCGAGACCACTTCACCCCCTCTGCTACAGTTATTTCGTCTTCGTCTCAGAACCACTCAGCCGTTTCTACAATACTTTCGTCCTCGTACCAAGGCCAATCCACCCTCATTACTTCAACTATTACTTCACCTTTGAACTCTACAACATCCACCCCCTCGGTGACTTCATTCGATACTTCCGAGACAGGAAGAGCCAACTCAACCACAGTTCTTGGAGAGCCCAGCACCACGACAAATCTGCTGACGAAGATAACGGACAGTCATGAGTCAACTGAAAGTCACGAGTCGATTGAAAGTCATGAGTCGACGGAAAGCCATGAGTCAACTGAAAGCTATGAGCCAACTGAAGCTCTGCAACCAACCCAACTCTCAAGCACTGGGAAAGTAAAGTCCGTCTCAAGCTTGGTGCATATTGAGACTTCACAGACATCATCCGATGATGTTGTTGTCACTGAAACCCGCTCTGTTACTGTAGTAACATCTGTCTGCTCAGAGCCTGGCTGGACGAAGCCAGTCACTGTGACGATTACTGTTCCTTGCGCCTTCAGCGACGAGACGAAGTTCGCTACGGTCACCTCTGTGTGCTTGCGCTGTGCAGAGCACCCAGTCACTGTTACGTATACGGAGCCAGCTCAGACCGAAACAGGCTCATCCAACGGAGTTATTGGAACAGGACATCTCACCAGCCATCACGTTCGCCCGACTTCAGCACAGATTCCGAATCAAGGGCCCACAGTGACTATACCATACACAAGAAACCAGTTGCGCCCGGAAAATACTGCTTCTGGTAACCGTGACACATCGTTCACCTCTGTGGTTCTTGACAAACCTACTGTATCAGTCGAACCTGGTTCTCAGTCTGGTGGCAACGAGTATGGCAAGAGTGATGACGTGGACACGGCAGAAGCATTTGTTTCGAAGACTACGGATGTGGCAGTGTTTTCGACGAACGCCACTGGTACCCACAGTCTTGGAGGTTCATCGACAAAGGCGTCATCCCCCGTAGCGACTTTGATCCCCTCAGTGATGGTAGAGGCCTCCGGCACGAGGACGTTGTTTGAAGGCGCAACGTGCATGGCTCTTCTTGTTGCTGTAGCTTTCATTTCGATTGTTTAATGCCCGTCTACAGCTTCCTGGGTGATCATACAAGGAAAAATTCGGTTGTATAGGACATTCGGGTGTAAATAGTCTCTACTAAGATAGCCCGTATTAGAAATCGAGATTTCATCGTCCCTCTCATTAACCCGGTTAGTCGAATAACACTTACAAGTCGCAGCGTGTATGAAGCTGGAGAATCCATTCCCACAAATTCATTTTTTAAACCAAGACCGAAAGTTACTCATCTACCTCCCCTCGGCGAAGGCGACACAAATGAAGGGTTGATAAGGACGCGGACCAGATCGGATTCATAGACAAAGAGGGAGGATGCGGCATTCTCACCAAATTCTTCACTACCAGCATGCCACTGGAGAACTCATGCGGGCGTCCAAGATGAGCAACTGGGATAATCGAGTCTCACATTCCAGGTGTCTAATTATCATCCATCTTGGCACAGAATCGAGGTGGGGTTTAATTTATCGGGTATTCGTAACCACATAGCCATTCCTATGTGAGTTCTTGAGCTAGTAATTGAGACAGCCAGATCTCGCCTCCCGTCATGAAGCTAGTGTTGATCCTTGTGTCCCAACTGGTCACTAATCGGCGCCTGTCTTATCACTAGCTACGCCACCATTCCCTAGTAATATCCGATCCATGCCTTAGCTCAGGGGTCTTGAAAATCAGCGGTGCCAGACCAAGAAGCATGGAAGAATATTAACTAGGCGATTATCTTGCCTGAGCTCAGGACTATTTTTTTTTAGCACACTTAGCACTGAGACTTAAACCAAAGTCGGCCCGTTGCGACACGCCAAATATGATTCTTACTCCTCCTCTCGAAACAGACGAATGGGCGGCGCCCCGCAGACAAATCTTAGTCACTGGGGGCGCTGGGTTCATTGGTTCACATCTGGTTGAACACCTTCTGGTGGAAGGCGGCTGGCAGGTTACTGTCATTGACAACTTCGATGACTTTTATCCGCCGGAGATCAAACGCTCAAACCTCGCCGCACATCGTTTCAACCCAAACTTCAAACTGTACGAACTCGACATACGACAACGCGACGGTCTGCAAAAGGTCTTCGCAGAAAACAACTTTACGGCAATAGTCCACCTGGCTGCCCGCGCTGGGGTGCGGCCGTCGTTGGAGAAGCCCGCCGAATACGTCGAAACCAATGTGGGCGGCACATTGAACCTTCTCGAATGTGCCCAAGAGTTTGGTGTAAATCAATTCGTATTCGGGTCCTCATCGAGTGTCTATGGCCTCAATGCCAAAGTTCCCTTCTCGGAAAACGATGACATCGTGAAGCCCATCTCGCCTTACGCAGCTTCCAAGGCAGCATGCGAACTGATGTGCCACACATACTCCCATCTTTATAACATCCGTTGTGTGTGCCTTCGGTTCTTCACTGTCTATGGCTCGCGGCAGCGACCGGACCTCGCCATTCATAAGTTTGCAAAGTTGATTCACAGCGGGAAGCCGATTCCTGTATTCGGGGACGGCACAACGCGACGCGACTATACCTACGTCGACGACATCATCCAAGGGGTTCGTGCCGCGATTGACTTTGAAGGGCCCAACTACGAAACTTTCAATCTTGGCGAGTCACAAACAATTGAGCTATGCGAATTAATCGAGCTGCTGGAGGAGAGTCTTGGGCGGAAAGCAATCATGGACTGGCGCGAGGGACAGGCCGGGGATGTGCCAGTCACATTTGCGGACATTACCAAAGCGAGGCAGTTGCTGGGGTATTACCCACAGACTAAGATTGAAGAGGGGATTCCGAAATTTGTTGCATGGTTTCTACATCAGCAAGCACTGGGGAAAAAATAGGGCTTAATGAGAGAGGCCCGACGACTTGGCAAGGGAGAGGGTTTACATTCGTCAAGGTGGTGATAATGACGCACTTGGAGGGGGGATGGAAGAGATCAATACTTAATAACCCATTTTCAAACGTAATATACGAAGTATCAATACTCATAACTCACATTCGACAAGGATCTTTTTTTGAGATCCGAACCCTGATGGCTGAAGAGGCCACGGCGAAAGAAGCGCATGTCAAACTTGGGTCGACAATCAGCATTTAACGGAGCCCGTTGGCTAAACGCGGCTTTAAGTCGTATAGCAAGGAAGGACCCTACTGTTGCAGGCTTAATTGAGTCGCTTTTATTAATGGAGTGGAGAGCTGTGGCATTCCTCCTGCTATCAAGCATTTTAGGCGCAATGACCAGGAACATAAGCGTAATAGATCTAAAACCATTATAACAGAGAGACCGCTTAGGGAGATGTACCTATTGCCTTTCTAGCTCGCAATCTGTAAGTCCTAGCTAAAGTCTATCATGACTTCGTATAATAAGGTCAATAGAACTTACATTGCCAAAAGTAAGCGACTACTTCGAGACATGTCATGTAAAGAGAAGGGTTGAACGGTCTCATTATGAGCGATTGGTGAGTCGCCCTGAAATAATAAACTCAGAGGTTGCGTTCAGAACCTACATGTCTAAATCCATCAATCTGCCGAAAATTATCACGTTTACCATCAACGCAGAGCCTCGTAGAGAACTTCCGATCTCGCCGCTGACATGCGGGCCACTTTAGCCTCGACTGGGACAGAGCATCTTAATTAGTTCTTATACTGAAACTGCCCACTGTTACAATACGAGAGACCATAGGCGTAATAAAATTCGAGATAGCAAATATGATATCCATGGATTACAATTACCCTGCTCTTGATGAATTATGGCATATAGACATTGAAGGCCGCATTGGTGCAGAATAAGGCGGTGATTTCGAGTTTGGCCTCTATGTCTACGGCTCTGCGTAGCTACTCATCAACGGTTAGATGGTTATTGATGTGACTCAGAACCAACGCCACAGATCTACCTTCTTAGGTTGCGGAACGGACGACGACTTTGAACAGGTCATTTTGTGCATGGCACCTAACAAAGATTTGAAGGGCGAGGGATGGAATAAACCCGATAAGAAGATGCCTTCCAATCCAGATCATCTGATAACGGCACTGTTTAAAGCCAACCGACTGAGCTACACCTGCTTCACGATGGACTCGCTTCACATTGGGCTTGTACTAATGGTCCTAACTGGAATAATCACGCTTGGTAACACCGGTGACTGAGATGGTGTACAGGTGATGTAAGCGTACATCAGGCACGACCACCCAAGTTCGTCGCTCACTCAATGAGCTCAGGGAGTTTTCCGAGGCTTACCAGGAGGATTGCCCGATCTTGGGTCTGACATGCAAGACTTACTAACAAGCGAATACGCTCATGCGCCAGCGTCCCTAGTGCGCTAAGAACCAGAATACGCCTGCATACGCCGACGGATCCACCGGGGTAAGACGGCTGTGGGCTGTGCTTACGCCAAGTGGCAGTGCAACACAAAGACAACCAACCATTGTGCATTGACAATACAACTAGCGTTTAAGAGTCCTGACTATAGTAGATGGAACAAGCATATAGAATCGACCTGGTTTCTAGCGTATCTTACTCCACTTTCTTAATCTGGCTCCAGCCTCACCAAGTACGTATAATGTAAGGCTGAGCGGAACTAGGGCCCTAGATGCCATTAGAAAGGTCACGTTGCATTTGGAATATCTACATCATAACATACCTATTTGGAATCAGAACTCTGAGGAGAGAAGAAGACTATGGGTATTTAATGGTTGGTACTGCCATTAATTGAATCCAGATCATCAGCATCATTCCCAACATCCTCACCACCTCTGCCATCTTTCCAACTTAGCAAACCACCCTACATCCAGCCAAGATGCTATCCAACACCATTCTCAGTGCTGCAGCCAGCATCATTGCCCTGCCATGCCTTGTTATGGCGGCTCCTCATACTATCGCTCCGCGTGCCTCCGCCGAGCTCAGCTTGACAGCTCAACTGCGACTGGCAGACACGTGAGTGCTGAGCAAGCTCGGGTTATAACTCTGGACTCTAATGTATCAACTTAGTGTCATTGACCGCTTCAACTTACTTCCCGACGACAAAGATTTCGTCTACGACTTCAACTCGACTGACCCAGCAGCCGCTGTTGCCAACTCTAAGAACTTTCCCGCCCTTGTAGGCACTGGGGCAAGCCTGAGCGTCGTGAAGCTTGACGGTAAGAGAGAGTTCATGATTTGCCATCTGTTACAACCCCCGCTGACCTCGACAGCCTGCTCCATGAGCACCGTCCACCTCCACCCCCGAGCCGCTGAACTCCAGGCCGTTGTTTCCGGCCGCATCCTCACGGAGATGGTCCCTGAGTCCGGCGTTGTCGACAGTGAAGGCAAGCCTCGTGTCATCCGGACCGAACTCGGTCCCGGCATGATGACGGTGTTCTACCAGGGATCGTTCCACACCCAGATCAACCCGGACTGTGAGCCAGCCGTCCTCGTGGCGGGTTTCGCATCCGAGGACATTGGCGCCAGCCTCATTGCCAGCCAGGCGTCTCTTCTCAGCAATGACGTCATCTCCAATACCTTTGGCGGGAGCATTTCGGGCAAGGATATTGATGCTGTTCGCGATATGCTTCCCCAGGGTGTTTCAGTCAAGATTGATGAGTGTCTCAAGAAGTGCGGGATTGAGAAGCGGAAGGTTTAGAAAGACCAATAAGGGGAAATGAACGCTCAAGTCCCCTTGGCGACACGTTCTCTGGACTGATTCTGCAGTATGTTTGCTGTATCTTACCATTCTTGTATAGTATACATTTGTGGCTTGTCCTTTAGCAATGCCTTAACTTATACTATTTATTATTATTTTATCTTTTTATAAGCTCTTACAATGCTACTAACTGATTTATACATGTTGGTAACATTTAGCACCTTCTCGGGGATAAATAAGCAGCAAAATATCTAAGGTGGATGAAGAAGAGTCATTGATTTGAAAGCTGGTGGATAGTTTATTAAGATTATTGCGTTCAGGAACATACACAAACCCCTGGGCAATTCCACCCTCATTCAGGAGCTAAAGCAAACTTTGTCATTCTCCGGCTCCTTGACACCGAAGTGGGAGAACGCGCTTAGCAGAACAGAGGTAATCTCATCCATGGAATTACCCCGAGAACTCTACAAAGACATCACCTAATCTATTCCAAGGAGAAAGGTTTTACGTGCCATTTGTCATAACGCTTTCAGTACCTCCATTAGTCTATCCATCTATTCTTGAACTCCACCATCCTACAAAAGTAGTGCAAGCTCGTTCTACACTCTCGACCTGATCGCATTCCACAGTGCGTTTTTAAACAGCAGCCTCGAGTCCGCCATTCTCTCCGGCGTCATGAGATCAAGCTCGATCTGGATGGCCTGGTGATCTGACCCACATTCAGTCGGGTGTATACTGCAGTGGACCACACCTTCGGCCAGCTCAGCCGATGCGAGCATCAAGTCGATCGTGCTCTCATAACCCGGCCCTTCCCATGTCTTCGTCCCTCGCGGGAGAAGGCTAAGGAGGCCGTGCTCATTCATAAGGTCGACGATCGGCCCCGCTTCACCTTGTCTCCTGCCCGTCACCTACCGCATCGTTATGCCTTATTGCACGCGAAAGCCTTATGGCCGTTCTCCCAGCAGTTATAGCGCTGAACTGGACCTTGGCGCCGCTCAAAGATAATAGTGCTGGCCGACTCTCCGGCCAGGTGGAAGTACCTCTCCTCCAAAAGCCGTCGCGCATCGCTCGCCTTAGTGAGGTAGACCACCATCGTACCATATGTCTTCCCATTCTCCTTGTCGCTGAGCCGGTGATAGGAGTTTACTATCGTTACTGCCGAGGGTGATGCCGACTACGGATAAGGGTAGGCTCTTCCTCTTCTAGGCACTGCGTGGCGCCGGTAGTGGGAACTTTGGTGTTGTGATTAAGATGAAGCTGGTCCCGAAGAGGCTTGAGAGTGAATATGTTGTTGCCGGGTGGTATACGTGGTTCTTGGGTAGCAGCTGGCTGTGCGATCTTTCCAGCTGAGCCCCCAAAACATCCCTGAGTCTCGGGGTCCAAGCACACGTTGACTGTATCCTGTTCGTGGCTTCTCTAAGCGAGAGCATTGCCCGCCACGATCATGAACGCAACTGAGTTGGCACCGCCAAGGGGCGCTAGCAAAGCCACACAGTCAAAGCAAAGCAGGGGTGAGCGAGTCAGGCAAGAAGGCATTCCGTGGTGGGGAATTACACGACCTGGTTTACGTTGGTTTACCCCGCATCAACAAAGGCTCTCAACTGACGAACCGCGGCGGAGGAGCCAATATGAGAGACTCCCGTCTCTTCTATACTAGCTAGTCCCTGCAGACTGGGCAGGGGGCCGGGGCTGTCGGCAATTCAGGATGAACTACTCTGTACTCCGCACGGAGTACGTATTACCTCCCACTCAGGGGTGCCCTCAAGGTTCGGCTGGATGGCGCCATGTCCACGTGGATGCAGCTGAAGTGACGGACACCAACGGTTCTCCCACAACACGAAATCGGCAACGGGAGCCGCACTGACACTCTCCCCTGGCCGATGGCGTTTTCAGGGACAAGCCACCCTCCGGAATCGCATAAGACTAGCCTAAGCGACCCTGATCTAACGGGCTTTACCAAACCGTCTTTGGGTCGGCCGAGGTGTCAAGGAACAGTTTATGAGGACGCAATTTTCAGGTGACATGTCCGGGCCACGTGTGGTAGGGAGGTATAATTGCAGCAAAAGCCTTCTCTGTTAGCCTGGGGTGGTGATACCCGTACCTTGAACCACAATCTCATGATGGCGTTGACGTCCGATCTTGCCTTTGATATTACCGTCACAACCATCTGCGGATCGCTGATCCTGCTCCGATGCGCATACCGAGCCTTTCGTCGATGCAAAGTCCACCAAACTTGCCACAGGACATGGCACGAGGATGACGTCTGGATGGCGTTCTCGCTTCTCCCCCTCATTGCCAGAACTGTCTGTATCTGCGTGTCTTTTACCCTCAACCCAACTCACGGTCGGGACTTGCCGACTGAGGCCGAGGCTGCCTCTCGAGGGATGAGTGTCGAGGAGATTCAAAATGCTCGGATCACGTCGCTTCAGTTACTGATTCCCTCGCGTCTCTGCTACGCATTCTTGTACAGTTCTGTTCGAGCATGGTCCCTTGGTTGATGCTAACAGCAGTAGTTTGTGGTGCCTTAAACTTAGTCTCCTCTCCTTCTACTCCCGATTCGTTAGCAGCAAGGTTATGATCAGAGTTTTCTGGTGGTTCATCGTCGTCAGCTATGTTGCAGTGTTCATCACCACCTTGGTGGAGTGTCGGCCCATGTCTTTGTAAGGTACATGACGCATACTCATCGAGCACACTGCTAACATTGCTAGGATGTGGGAGCTTGGCCCCAAGAGTTCACGTATGTCCCATTCTCGCCAGCGCCCCTCAGATTTCATCTACAGTTCTTGCGACGTGACAAAGTTGACAATATGCAGAACCTGCTTGCTCTAGAGCCTTTGCCAACCTGATCACGATGGGCGTCTTCAACATAGTCTCCGATATCGCACTTATTGTCCTACCTTTTCCAACGTTGCGAACCGTGCAACTGGACCTGAAAACGTAATTTCGCTCTAAAGTCCTCATGCTTCCTCTGCTAACAGCATCTTAGTAAACTCCAACTTGGGTTCCTGTTCAGCCTCGGTGGCGTAGTAACTGTGATTACGACACTGCGTCTGCCTCTCATCTTGAACCAATCGTTGTCTCGGAAGTCTCGATCAATAGTACGACGATCTCCCCGTCTCTTGAAAGGGTTTGCTGTTAACTTGACTACAGTGGGCCGCCGTTGAAATCCTTTGCGCCTGCATAGTAGCGAACACATCCTTCTTCTACGCCCTCCTTCGAGAGCTTCAGCGACGACACGATACTCAAACTTCGGCAAAAGGGAGAAGCCAATTGGGCCATTTCTACCTCCAAAGCCTAGACTCAACAAAGAGGCCCTATGAGAACACCGAATCCAAGGCTACCGGCAGTGACGGCGAGCTAATAGAGTCTCGACAGGGGGTGGCATCTTGATGAAGCGTCACTGCCGACGATAAAGAGTATATTTTCTATAGGGTGTCTACTCCATTGGTGCTGTGATAGTGCTGAATGACACGCAAGGGGGTTTAATGTATGTAGGACCTAGCTTTTAAAGGTCACTACTTAAAGTGGTTGCTTTGCCCAGTCTTAGGCAGGGCACGCCTTTTCCATTCTTACAATTTGAACCTACCTTTTGTCTCTTTGCCTTATCTTACCTAAGCTATTATAGTAGCTCTTAATCTAGTAATACCTACACGTTCTCTTTCATCTCTCAACCAGAGCGTGAGTTACCGTAGCGTAATGACGTTATAGCATCCTGCGATGAAGCTCGTACTACCGACGACAAACGCCCAATGAGATCAATGCCGTCCACCTGGTCCCTTGCAGCATTACCCCTTGAGCCATAGCGCTCTTGGATGTCCCAGTCAACATCCACAACCTTGTTACATAGTAGATACGCTGCCGCCCAGACCGACACCTCCGTCTTGGCTTCCTGAAACCATCCGTCTTCTTAACTCGGTTGGCCGAGAACGGGTCGTCTGCATGGGTTATGGCATTGTGGACAGCTGGCAAGTCCCCTCGAGGAACGATATTGCCATCAGCTCGTGTTTGCGGATGTGAGTCAACAGGTCGATAACGTTTATAAAATGGTCTTTAATTTAAACGATTGGGATACAGGCGTGACATCAAGCTGGCTGGGCAGTGCATTGTCCTCGTTGCCAAGCGGGGGGCTGTTTCAAGATGGTCGCCGATGTCAAGATTAAAGCCCGAGTTGGCGAGGTGGGCCACTGGGTTAAAGAGCATAGGTTAATGTCAACTAGGTCGCCGATCATCAAATTAAATCCCTGACGTGGATCCCTATTCGACATGTTGGGCTAATCTTACTCAATAGGGCTTGAGTGACTATATACAACTTGATTGCCTTTAGGGCTGAAAACGTCTTGAACTTGGTTTCTTTTGTTCCAGTCCTAGGATCCTAAGAGATCCATTGGAAAATCACGGCCTTTAAATACTAACAAAAGGTACTCGGGAGAGCAGTATTGACATAAACTTCCACCTCCCGGCAACGGACATCACGGGTCATCCATCTGGATGATCCGGAGACAAGGTATCGCTTCATACGTAGGACTTAACGGAAACATAATCGCTGGCAAAAATCGAGCGTGCTGCTTGCTCACTGCGCAGACCAGACTAAGCTAAGAGCAATATGGCAATGATCTAGATGTCGGTGAAACTATGTCCGGGTTCTCGGCCATAGCTCAGCCCCGGGATTTAGACCTTATTGCGCGAATCCGTAATATAGGGCATCCCTGCAGGCAGGAACTGGGAATAGTCAAGCATTAGATAATACGGCTGGATGATCGGCGTTCGTAACGGAACATACACTCGTTTAAACCGAAATTCTATTGGCTGTTCGTACGAAATTTATGGCCGCGTACTTTTGTGTGTCCGATATAGCATCCGCCCTCCTCGATAGAGTTCATCATTAAATTGACAACGACTATTAATGCCGTCTCCACACCAATCCAATAATGTCTATCCTCTCTTCGCTTTATCTTAGTCCACACGATGTTGTTAGAAGCCGAAAGGTGGCAGGATATTGTCACAACAAGTTCTCCGCGCCACCGGGAGTGAACTCGCTGGATGGAGAGATATTTGGAGGCATCACGAACAAGAACTTGATCAAAGGGTGAGTGTCCACGACTGTTTCCTAATTTCTTCTAAGAGCCGAACCTAACACGAAGAGTTTTCCTTGGCCTACGTAGATACATCCACACTTACATCCGGAACGGCAAGAAGAATGCCAAGAAGGACGACGGCTCCTCCTCCGGTTTCGTTGAACCGACCAACAGCGGGATCCTGAAAGGCCTCGTAGACGTCGAAGTCACAGCTCCGAGCGTCATGCGCATCCCCGTTTACAGTCCCGAGCGAGCCTTCTAGTCGTGGGACACTACTAGTGCTGGCTCCAGCCCCAACTACCCCTGCGATATCCCTCCCGGCAAGGAAGAATGCGGCGAGTCGAGCTTCAAAAGCCAGTTGAGCGGTGCGTCGCCGTCCGTCGACGAATGCGAGTAGATCTTCAACATCGAGGGTGACGGTAGTAAAGGTTGGACCATTCACATGCGCGGAAAGAATCACGACGAAGTTACCAGCCCTGGCAGCTGTTCTTTCGGCGTCAAGGCTACCAAGGTAGACGGAAGAAAGTAGAGTGTTGTGAGAAATATCCCCTGCCCTGCGCAAGACTCAACGCATCCAATACTTCTCGGCCCCCGGTGCCGGTATACACCTAGAGATGATACTTGAAGTCCAGCTCCCAGTCACCAGTCTTGACCTTTCGCTTGTCTTCAATCTCCCCTTTTGCAATCTTCCTCTTTTGCTCATTGCACCTGCGGATGTAGAACCACTTGACCGCCACCAGGACTTGAGCCAACCCAAGGGCCCCAACCGAGAAGCTATTACCGAGGACATAGGGATCCGTCCTGTAAATCTGGCCCGCAACAATTCCTGCCGAGTTGCCAATGCTCAGCTGCATGCCGATGGCCGTGGCACGTCTGTAGTGCGGAGCAACGTTGACATTGAGCCAAGTCAGGTTGAGCCCGGGGCCATTGTACACCGAAACGGCGCATAGAAAGGTGCCGAAGAACTTGACTCCATTGCTCGTTGGGCAGAGCATCAGAATATAGCCCAAGATGCCGGGAATGTTGGTCAAAAGGACAAATGGACCGCGGATGCAGAGGCGGTCGGAAACGTAGGCGACGGCGAGAAAACATAGGCCGCCAAAGATGTAGACGGGGATGCTTAGATACTGAGCCTCAATCTTGGAGTATCCCATGCTAACGATGATGGACGGGAGAAAGGTGCTGAAACCGTAGAGGAGGATGTCCTGGCAGAACTGAATGAGGCCACTAGATACACAGATTTGGTTAGGAACGGCATCTTCGTAGTAGACTTGCGGATGAGCAAACTGACCTGAGATAGAGCTTCGGGTCCTTCAACGCAATCTTGACTTCATCCCAGCTGAACTCTTCACTCCCCATGTACTGAGCCCGTTGTATCTCGCGTATTTTCATCATGCGTTTCTCTTCCTCGGTAAGGAAGTAGGCATTCGAGGGATCATTGGGCAGGCCAAACCAAATGACGGGCGCCACGGCCATGCTGAAGATGCCCTCGATGATGTAAACCCATCGCCAACCGGCGTAACCACCGATGCCGTCCATCTTGAGCAGAGCGTATGCGAGCAATCCACCAAAGGCACCTGCAATCGCGGTGCACACAAAGAGGTATGAAACTCTCTTTGCTTGCTCCTCGCGCTTGTAGACCATTGTCAGGTAAAGATTGAGTGCAGGGAACAAGCCGGCTTCGCAGGCACCAAGTACCAGTCGTGCGGCGTACAAGCCACCAATGCTGGTAATGAAGCCCGAGAAGATCGTAGCCAGAGACCAGACAACACACAAGCCGGTGAGCAGAATCCGAGGCGTCATCCACTTCATCATGATGGTCCACGGAGGCTCAAAGGCGACATAGGTCGCGTAGAATATGGACACGGCGGTAGAAAATTCCTGAGGCGAGGCGCCAATATCTTCGGGCATGCCGGCGACTTTGACATTGCCGATATTGGTGCGGTCGAGGAAACAGGTAAGGTAAACAAGCATGATGATGGGAACGAAGAAGGCGTCCAGTTTCAGCAGGAGCTTTTTCTCGGCCGCGGGGTCGAGGGATTCATGAGACGTCGTGTGGCCATGGCGGGAGTCAACGCGATCGAGCTCTTTGCTCGAGTCGAGTTGGCCCTTCTCATGGAAAGAGCTAGGAGTGTCGAGGGCCGTGGAAATGGATGCCATGTTGACAATAGCTGGTGTGTCTTGTTTGCAGTTGGGGATTCTGAACTGACAGTTGTGGTCAATGACTAAAGAAGACAATGAGAGTGTGTGATCGAGGGAGTATTTGGAACGATCCCGGGCGGATCATGGAGTCTTTATCTTGGCCAGGAATATTGGGCGAGATACAACAGCCGTACCAGGCCGCATCCCAGTCCAAAGCCGTTATCCCCAGGCTCATGAGTTGACTGAAAGCCTCGAGAAACAGGGTTTCGAGTTTGCGGGGTAGGATCGGAGTTCATCACCGACCCTTGCTCCCGCGAGGCACACTCCGCACTCTAGAAGCGAGCGATAGCGCACTATCCCTACGCAGTCTAGATAGCGGCAATCCCCAGGCCAGATCGGGCACCTTTCCCTCGTCTAGGCAGGTATCACAGGTGATACTACAGTAGCAGTATCAGGCCCTGCTCTGCTCAACCATTGGTCCAGGCATGTCATCCCACCTTGCGAGGGGAAGCCGTCCGCTATCTTTTCGTGACGACATGCCAATCCCTGTCTCAGCTCCATCATTCAGTACCAGGCTCCCCTGCCCATGGCGTGACTTCTATCAGCCAGATACGTCAATGCCTGGCGATAGAGGCTGGGCAAAGGCTTGGTCTTGGAACAGGCCCGGCACTTGGTCTGGACGGTAAATATGAATGTAGAGTGCCATCATTCTCGCATATCTATTGCAAATACGCAAAAACATCGTAGGGCTATTATCGAAAGAATCTGATTATCGTACTGTAACGTCAAGCTTCCCGTGTATCATCGACCGGCCCCATCCCTGCCGCCGAGGTCCATTGACTCAAATCAAAATCGACATCCATTGCAGGGTCGGCAAAGCCTTCTTCCCAAAGCCCAATGTCAATCCCCGGACTTGTATTCTCATCATAAAATGGCTCTCCCAGGGAGCTGTTGTCCACCACGGGGAACGTTAGTCTCTCGCCATTACCGTCACTCAACGCGTATTCAAGGGTAGCCAAACCGCCATGAGTGTTCCCGATGCTCATTGGCAGCATCGTCACAATTGCAGCAGATGCGTGGGTAGTTATGGAATTTGGCGAAGAGAAATCGTTCCAAAACGGGCGAGGCCGGTCCTGGACGACAACACCTGGCATCGCTGCGGAGCGTAGATTGGCAAGTAGCTCGTATCGAGCCCCCATATGAGTGTTTCCACGCTCACCCATGCCCCGGAGCAAGTCTAGACCCGCGTTCATTGCAACAGTGTTGGCCGTGTTGGTCGGAAATGCGACACAGACCATGACGAGGACGATTGTCGCGGAGAAGATGTGTTCCCCGTCCATGTAGCCGTACGTTGCTTAATATGTTGGTCAAATTTTCACACAGAGGCAGTAGGATGTACGACTTACCGACCAGATCTCGCTGCGCTACAATGACCATCATGTTGATAGTGTCTTGGGCTGCGCCGATACACATGTCAATCACTCTGACGGTCGTTTGGGATAGACCTTCTCTCCAATCTCGCTCCTTCTCCTCGGGATCCCTACTGTTCCTGATCCTCTGCAGCCGCTTCTGAACAACGTGGAACAGCAAAGGCCGCGCCGTCATGTTGATGCACTGATAGTAATGCGCAGACGCGCCCACGCTTTCACGGCTGATGCTGAGTCGCGCAGGATCGAAGCGAAGCTCATCCGGCAAATCTCGATTCCACTTTGAGAGGGTCAGGATGATTCCCTGGACCGATGCCATCAGGCGTGTCCCAGACTTTGGCGTTGCCTTGTTGTCTTTGCGATATATCGTCATGTGGATTTCGCCGAGGATCCTAGAGAGCTGGGTGTAATGGCGTAGGACCACGGCAGGACAATACTCGGGATCTCCTGGGAGCCGTGATGGGAGATCCACGCCGATGTCTTCGTCTTGGACGGTGATGGGATTGCCGGATTTTACTGACAAGATGCGATCGAGGCTGTAAACAGACCACCAGACACGGCGTCGATGCTCCCGGGCCGCGCTGTCCAACGCAGGTGCAGAATCGTGTCCTTGAGAAGAGCTTGCAGATGTGTCGAGGCTGACCTCTTGGTGAAGACCAAGGGAGGTAGCCATGCGAAGAGCCATTCCTATGTACAGGAACGCAGCATCGCGACGGTTCATGTTCTGCATGAAATAGCCAACGAGAGACAGAGTCTCCACACACAGTACAGAGCCCTCTTCGTGGGCATCAGGGAGCAGGTTTAGGGCACTTGTAAAGTAACCGAATCCTGGAGGCCCACGAAAGTCGACCCATTGATTGACGGAGTAGAGCTGACCGAAGGCTAAGATGACGAGGACTTTGGCATACAAGAGGCAACCCTCCTTGTCGTTGCGGTCTGGGGGTCCACAGTAGGCCTGAAGCAGATGTTGATCAAACGTGTCTTTCGGATCGGTAAAGGCAAATATGGTGCCGATGTACATGTATTGCGCGGCAAAGAGTCGTCGAGCAATGTCCAGGGGCGGCAGCCGCACGTTGAGGCCAAAGACACCACGGCGAGAGGTCAACGCGCCTGGTTCGTAGAAGTTCGGGTTGGAATCGAGGCTTCCATCATCGCCGTGGAAGCCGGATAGTTTGCTGACGCTGCGGAGGAAGTTGTCCGATGACGCGGGGCCCTTGAAGTCTATGAAATAAGGTCAGATCGATGAGCAGAGGTACGATGTAGAAGAGTTAGACTTACTTGTAGAGGGTTTGTCGACGCTGAGTTGGGTAAAGGGCTCCAGCAACGGATGCTCGCCTTCGAAATCTTCCTCGTCGTCGTAATCCAAGTCATCTTGTGCTTTGCCCGTAGCTAAATCTGGAGGGTGGGAGAAGGCGGCTGACAATTGCATGTGAGCTTCAGGAAAAAGGAATGTGCACAGTAGTGACAGTACACACCGTCGTGGGCGTTGGCTTTTCTCTCGAGTTCTCTTAGGTAACTGTGCGATCATCAGATGGCGACTCTTGATTGCCGGATATACTATGCAAACTCACGATTCATTGACTAGAATCTTCCTCGTTTCTTCGTAAGTGCACTGCATGCCATTGTCGCGGCATCGGGAGCAAGTCGGCTTCTCCTTGGAGCAATACGACCGACGTTGACGGCAATGTAGGCATCTGACCGGGACATTTGGTTGTAAGCTTGCGTTCCCAGCGAACCAGAAATAGAAACAGAACAGAACAGCACAGGTAACTCACGCGACGGGTCTCGTTGAGGTACAGTCACTGGCTTGAGAGGAGGGCGTTGACAGAGAGGCCATGTCGCTTAATTTCACGCAATTGTGGCTGGTGGAGCGAGTATCTCCAAGTCTCCAGCAAGTGGATTCTGATGTCGGTTTACATGGACAAGGGACAGGGCGGCACGCGCACTAGTATGGCTAACAAGGCGGGGGTGGAAGTCCGGGGCTAAAGGTGAAGGCTGAGTGAGGGCCGGGGAGAGAGACACAGACGGGGATGATGACGCTTCTGCGTAAGGTAGTTGATCCCAGACGGTGCGAAGTATGAATAGACAGTGGAGGAGGGAGTTGAGTCCCCAAGTATGTGGGCCCTGCTGGTTGGTGTTGCTGATAAGGATCTGTCTGACGGTTCGAGACAATCCGCGATATCTCAGGCTGGTGTGCTGTGACTTGTTGGTGAAGTGTAAAGTCAAGCAGTTCTATATCCAACCCCGCGATTGCCGGGAACCTAGGCCGACGTCCTCCAACACTTACCCTTGTCATACTGTCTTTCTCTGCCGTGCCCTGTCAGCCGTCGATGCAAGACGTAACAATACTTGGTTACCTCATCCTCCAGCTAAAGGATCGGGGACCCACCCCGACATGGGCGACGATCCCTCCAACCACGTATTTTTCTCGAGATCCAGTGGTGGAGCACATTCTGGTAAATGCTCTGAATCTCTGGGGAACAGACGAGGCGATCGCGATGGCTCCCCGGGTAACGGACGTGGACAGCGACGGAAGCGCGCGCGATAATGGCCTATAAAGAATCAATTCGCTTGGACTCGGGTGTTTTTCTGCTTATCTCTATGCCCATCACTCTTTTCTCCCATTATTAGAATCCTATCAGCCCAACATGGCCGTCAAGTCACATCGCATCCGAATCTCCATCGACCGCGGCGGCACCTTTACCGACGTCCACGCCGCAATCCCCGGACGAGACGACATCATCCTCAAGCTGTTGTCCGTCGACCCGGCCAACTACAAAGATGCGCCCACCGAGGGGATCCGCAGAATCCTCGAGCTGGTGACGGATCAACAGCTACCGCGAGGACAGTTGCTGGACCTCTTCCATGTCGAGTCGATCCGAATGGGCACCACCGTCGCCACAAACGCCCTTCTCGAGCGCAAGGGCGAGCGTGTGGCCTTGGTCACCACCAAGGGATTCCGTGACCTGCTCGCAATCGGGAACCAGTCTCGCCCTAATATTTTTGATCTGTCCGTGTCTCGCCCTGAAGTCCTCTTCGAAAGCGTCGTCGAGATAGATGAGCGCATCACCATGGAGGACTACACCGAGGACCCAGAATTATCCAAAACAATCCCAGACGCCGACAATGCCGACCTCGTCACAGCCATTACTGGTGAGGCTGTGCGAATAATCCAGAGACCCGATCTCGCTCTGGTGAAAATCCAACTCCAAAATCTCTGGGACGACGGGTTCCGCTCGATTGCTATCGTCTTCGTCCACTCATACGCATACCCAGACCACGAGCTGTTAGTAGGCAGACTAGCCCTAGAAATGGGATTCTCAGCAACGCTATCCTCAGAAGTGCAGCCCATGATCAACGTGGTTCCGCGCGGCATGTCCGCTGTGGCCGACGCGTACCTGACACCAATCATCCGCCAGTATATCGATTCCATCTCGGCCAACTTCAACGGCGGCTTCTCGTCGGCGGCCACTCGCATCGAGTTCATGCAATCAG
The DNA here is from genome assembly GCA_019137265.1 of Neonectria coccinea. Classification (NCBI taxonomy): domain Eukaryota; kingdom Fungi; phylum Ascomycota; class Sordariomycetes; order Hypocreales; family Nectriaceae; genus Neonectria; species Neonectria coccinea. The sequence goes on along the minus strand of WPDF01000040.1, from coordinate 209,171 downwards.
ACGGTGGCCTTGTTGACTACCGCAAGTTCAGCGGCCTCAAGGCTATCCTGTCGGGGCCAGCGGGAGGCGTCGTTGGCTACGCGCAAACCTCCTGGGACGCCGAGGAGCGTTGTCCGATTATTGGCTTCGACATGGGCGGCACGTCCACCGATGTGTCCCGCTATGCCGGTGTATACGACCACGTATTCGAGACGACGACGGCTGGGATCGCAATCCAGTCACCGCAGCTTGACATCCACACTGTTGCCGCTGGCGGTGGCTCCATCTTGACCTGGAAGAACGGCCTTTTCAATGTCGGGCCTGAATCTGCGTCGGCGCATCCCGGGCCAGCCTGCTACCGCAAGGGAGGACCTCTGACCGTGACGGATGCGAATCTCTTCCTTGGACGGCTTTTGCCAGAGTACTTTCCCAAGGTCTTTGGGCCTAAGGAGAACGAACCCTTGAACTGCGAGGTTGCCGAAGCCAAGTTTATCGAGTTGACAAACGACATCAACCAAGACCGGAAACTCGCCGGCCTCACTTTGTTCTCTCCCGAAGAAGTAGTATTGGGCTTTCTAAAGGTCGCCAATGAAGGAATGGCAGGGCCGATTCGAGCTCTCACTGAGGCTCGAGGATACGAAGCCGCCGATCACCATCTTGCATGCTTCGGTGGCGCGGGAGGACAACACGCTTGCTCCGTCGCCTCGGTGCTGGGCATCTCCCGCATCATCATACACAAGTATTCTTCTATCCTCTCGGCATACGGCATGTCACTAGCCGACGTCGTTCACGAGATCCAACGACCTGCCGCCATTACCTACACTCAGGATTCCGAGGGCACCATTCGTGAACAACTCGACGCTCTTGCTGCTCAGGCCACAATCGAGTTGACGAAGCAAGGATTCGCACCGGAGCGCATCAACTACGAAGCCTATCTCAACATGAGATACGCAGGATCCAGCAGCTCGCTCATGGTATTGAAGGGGGCTGACTGGAACTTCAGACGTGAATTTGAAGAGGCCCACAAGCGAGGATTTGGCTTCCATTTTCCCGAAAAGGCCATTATTGTCGATGATGTTCGCATCAGGGCCATTGGTGTCGCTCGTCAGAAGGACGCCAAGAGCCCTTTTACTCAACTGAAAGCCGTACACAACATCGTGATCCCTTCTCCGCGCCCCAGTGGAACAAGTATTGTCTATTTCGAGGGCCACGGCCACTTGGACACCCCGATTTACGAACTTGAAGGAATTCCCGTCGGAGCACGCCTTGCAGGGCCAGCCATGATCATCGACAACACACAAACCATTCTTGCCACCCCAGGCGTAACAGCAACTACACTCGACTCATACGTCATCATTGATGGTGCCTTAAATGACACTTCCAATACCAGGCCAGCACAGGAGGAGTTCAGCCCGATTCAGCTCACCGTCTTCGGGCACAGATTCATGTCCATCGCGGAGCAAATGGGCCGGACCTTGCAAAAGACTGCCGTCTCAACCAACATCAAGGAGAGACTGGACTTTTCGTGTGCCATCTTCAGTCCGGATGGTGGTCTGGTCGCAAACGCACCTCATGTTCCTGTTCACCTGGGGTCTATGCAATTTGCGGTTCAGTACCAGCACAAGTTGTGGGAAGGCCGTCTTCGAGATGGTGATGTCCTGGTTTCAAACCATCCCTCCTGTGGCGGAACTCATCTGCCGGACATTACCGTCATCACCCCCGTCTTCGACAAGGGAGAAATCACATTCTACGTCGCCTCGCGAGGGCATCACTCGGATATCGGAGGTATCCTTCCAGGATCCATGCCGCCGACTTCATTTGCGTTGTGGCAAGAAGGTGCCTCCATTGAATCAACGAAACTTGTCAGCGAGGGCCGCTTCGACGAAGATGAAGTTCGACGACTTCTGCTCGAGGAACCTGCAAAATACGAGGGTTGCTCGGGTACCAGAAGGCTGCAAGACAACATATCCGACCTCAAGGCGCAGATTGCAGCAAATGCCAAGGGAATTCTGCTGATCAAGGCTCTGATTGCCGAATTCGGCGTTGTATGTGTCCACCGATACATGTACGCCATCCAGCACACAGCCGAGGATGCTGTGCGCAGTTTGATGAAGTCCACTGTCGCCAAGTTTGGCCCAGAACCGCTCATGGCCGTTGACTACATGGATGATGGAACTCCCATTTCGCTCAAGATCACCATCTCCCCGGAAGGCTCTGCCACCTTTGACTTCGCGGGCACAGGACCTCAAGTTCTGGGCAACACAAATGCCCCCATTGCAATTACCCATTCAGCCATTATTTACTGTCTACGTGGCCTTATCTCATCTTCTGTGCCTTTGAACCAAGGCTGTCTAGCACCCATCGACATCAAGATCCCCGAAGGCAGTATTCTCAACCCCGGCGCTGGCCTCGCCGTTGTCGGTGGCAACGTACTTACGTCCCAGCGCGTCACAGACGTCGTCCTTCGCGCATTCCGTGCTTGTGCCGCAAGTCAAGGATGCTGCAACAACTTGACCTTTGGCACCGGCGGCAAGGATCCCATCACCGGAGAGCACAAAGACGGCTTTGGTTACTACGAAACCATTGCGGGCGGAGCCGGTGCAGGACCGACTTGGCAGGGTCAGAGTGGTGTTCACACACACATGACCAACACACGAATTACAGACCCAGAAGTCTTTGAGAAGCGATATCCATGCATCTTGAGACGATTTGAACTCCGCCAGGATTCGGGTGGCAAGGGTCGGTACAGGGGAGGCGACGGCACAATCAGAGAGATCGAGTTCCGAGTTCCCGTGCAGTGCTCCATTCTCAGCGAGCGCAGGTCTCGTCAACCCTACGGCATGGAGGGCGGCGGTGAGGGCAAGTCAGGCATCAACTTGGTCATCGTCGATGACATAATGACGGGCAAGAAGAAGATGGTCAACTTGGGGGCAAAAGCCACTACGAAGCTTCTTCCAGGGGAGAGTGTCATTGTGGAAACACCCGGTGGCGGTGCTTGGGGATCCGAAGGATGAAGGGAAAGTTACAACGCCAACAAGACGAAATTCCAGATACAAGCAGTATAAATTGGGGTCTTTCTTGTGGCAAGAGCTACTAGGGGCTGGTATTAAAATCGACTGCAGAAAATGACCCAAATACAGTATATCCAATGCAAACTCCTTACTATGTCCTCCAGCACTACCTCCGTCATACTCTTGGTTGAACCGGAGGTCGAACAAACTTAAGATCAACTCCCATTCGCATAATCCCTCTACCATATACACGCTCATATCATTCACCGTTTCAAAAAACTTTGTGAGATCGCTGCCGGTAAGGTCTGCAGCAGTTGGTCTGGCTCGCATGCTTTGCATCGGCTTGTCTCTTGTAGTTAGCTTAATGCTCCTGCGATCACGACCAGAGACAAGGCCGATCTGCTCTTCAAATTCTAGGGGAAAGGTCAGCAAGAGTGAGGTACATGAAGTTGATCCAAGGGTTGACTAGAAACACCACCTGCAGGTGATCTACCTATGCAAAGATCGAATGATGGAAGATTGCCGTAGAACAATACCCTCAAATGTCTACGGTTATAAGGGGGGAAATGTGTAAAATGGAAGGAAAAAAGAGAACACGTACTCAGGGTCAGATAGTCGAGGATCGAGTCGTGATGGACGATAAATCTGCGCAATTCGCGGGCCCCTCATTGCGGGCGCCAATGACGCGATAACGGCGGCGCTTAAGTTAACTAATCCCCAGGCTGGCGCCTAACTCGTCTCAGTCGTCCGCAACAAGTCAGTCTCACCACCTACTCTCTGCCTTTTCGATTTACTCTCTTGCATCTTGAAAAAAAGGCAAACTCGTCAGCCCAACAACCCGTGAAAATCACTCCAGGACTCAAAAGCCTTTACAACTATGGATCAAGAGGAACTAGACGCCTTCAGCAAGGTGCTGCACGAGGTTGCTCGCTATGCTCATTATCAGCGAGTGTCGTTCTACACCGTCAAAGCAGGCCATCATCACGAAGTCCTTGCCCGCGCTATTCGAAACGTCCTCGGGACTGAACTTGCCATCTTCACCTATGCTCAAATCATCGATGGCCTGCCAACAGCCGATGTTGCGTGGGATCGCAGATTACCAGGCATTTCCGGGGACCATCCCATCGACGATGTTCACGAGGAGCTCTGTCCTGGGGCCATGGACAAGGCTCGCGAGTTTTATGAGAATTGGGATCCTTCCATTCTCAAGTTTGATCCCAAGGTAACATTTGACAGCACTCGCCTCCACCATGTCTTCAACTCAACCATTGCTAGGTCGTCCAAGATTACAACAACGCCGAGCCAGGTTCCAAGCCATTCAACCTGCGTCTCATCGAACTCGTTGCCGTCAGCCTGCACCAGATAGGTGTGACGCTGTTCAAGTTAGATCTTCGCCTTCATGACGGCGATATCGAAAGCATCACCAACTGGACCATGTCATCATTCCCTGACATGGCTAACGGCGGAGCTCGCCCAACGCTTTTTAATCACCCCGCCTACCTTGATTACGATGTTTATCCTGAGGGCCTCGCTGATGTCGTCGGCTACTGGGCTGAAGATCGCATTATGGGTGGCGTAACCATCTTTGACCGTCGTCCACAGACAGATCCCTTGAACCACCCAAACCTCTTTCTCCACCCATGCCGTGATCATGTCACAGATCGGGTGTGCCAGCTACGTGACGAGCAACAACAGGCATTAGTTGACTTTCTTCTGTCGGATGACCCTTCATCCGAGTGCCCTCTACCCATCTTAATCGATGAGCAGAATCGCGTCCGCTTCGACTGGATGACGGCGCACACCAACGACAAGATATACAGGGATGTCTGGGAACGAAAGCCACTGGAGCGTGATGATCTTCTCTTCATGTGGAGAAGGCCTCGAGGGGAGCTTGATTACCCAGAGATTGGAGAGATGGTTCACCATATAAACGCACAATTGGGCATTCCACTTTGTCCCCGGCCGCGATCGCCATCTTTACCTCCGAGCCCTGGTGCTTAGAGAGTTATTGAAGATTTTCACTTTCGTCCCATTAAACTAGACACGGTCTCCATCTCCATAAATAATATGAACTGCGATTCGTGGATAAGTTCCCTAGGACAGAAGTCCCACCACTGCATGAAGATTCACACTTGCTTACTTACAATGGGTAGAGTTGCCAGCAACACCTCTATCTACTAGACAAAATATATGCTTATATTCTACGCAACGGGACCAGTCTTAACCTTTTGCACGGTTCCCTCACGATAAAGCTCTTCCACAAGATTCAAGATCATACAATCGCACCGTTTGCCGCAATAATGTCCACAGCCAGTGGTTGGGTTCAGGGCATATCTAGGGACACACACTTGCATGAAAGCGAAGGTGGCATGTATACTTGAGATTTATGGTTACTGCTCTATCTAGTGGGTCCAGTTGAATCTGCCACTTTATAGCAAAGCGATCCTAATATTTCTCAATCCAGTAAATGCTCAATCTCGTGGTGCTCTTGGACATTCATGCCTGCAAATCATGAATCCGAGTCCGATGAGAGTAGCCATATCCGATCCGTGTGGTTGGTTATGCCAGAATCTAGGCAGACCCATGATACCCGTTGTTGCATTGCTCGCAAATGTGGCCTAAATAGGACGATGCGCTTGCATTCGCAGTCACAGATGCATGGAGGCGGTGTCATATCTAGTAGCGCGGGAGACCCTCCACCCTTTAAGTCCTTGCTAGACTTGGTTTCAGATGTGGTCATGTTGGAAGAGCACGTAACATAGTGTCGACGAATGGTGAATGGCGTGGTGAGAATGATCCTTTTCTCAAAAGGTCGGGGGTGGGTTTTGACTGGTGACTGATAAATCGTTGCGGCTATGCTGTGGGTGGCGTTGTTGATGAGTTGAGTTCGTAGTTGTGAGAGGTCCTCCTGAATTTATAGAAATTAGTCATAGGTAAAGTGAAGCATCTTTCGCTGTTCCTAAGTTGCACTTTGAATGAATGGCAACAGGTTCGGTGAGGATAGATTGTCTATCATGTCCGTAATTGACAGTCGATATTTCGAGAAAAATGAAGCAACATTGCTATGTGGGCAGAACATAGTGAACAAATTCGCCATTAGCAGCAAAAAGAAAAAGATAGCCAGAGATCAAGATTATATGTAAAGATTCCTTTAGTTTCGAACTGAGCTATGGCAACGAAAAAAATCAATGACTTGTCAGAGTGATCAGGAACAAGCCTTCTACTGAACATCTGGAATTCCTTGACTGGGGAACAAGTTCAGAATATTGCATTTCTCGTGCCTTGACTTGCAACAATTTGCCTTGCATTTATTCCTTAGCAGTACTCTTCAATGTTGCGTAGTAAATCCGAAGAAGATGAGGCCGAGAGCGAATCAACAATAACCAAGAGTCCAAAGCCTCACAATAGGTATCCCATAATAAATGATTGTAATATACCGAGTCAGATCAGGAGAACTACTCATTAGACGTTGGATTAGATGTGAATTGCGTGGAAGTGTCCCAGTCATGTTGTTAGTCTGAAGCTTCTGTGCCCACAGCCGGCATATCACAGTCAACACCAGCAAAAGGCGCGAGATTGCGACAAGAGCAGTGAATGTCACTAAGCCCACAACTGTGACTAAATCGTCTCATTAAGCATGGCTTCGAGGAGTCTGCCAGTCCGGAGCCGTATTTCACTCTCAAAACTCCCAAAGATGTACAAGGTGACACAGAGATGGCGTCAATAAATCCCAATGATTATTCGTCAATGTCCTCCAAATCCCATTGCAACTTGCAACCATCACAATGCCCTTCATGCCCAATTTCCATCCCGATTGATGATTGGTCCAAACCACACAATAATCTCATGATTACATGTACTGGTATCATCGCATGAACTTCACAGATGGACCAAGGTTTGCCCGTTTATTCCACTGCGCATCGGGATCAATCTTAGGGTCGCATGAAGACTGACGACGCGATTACTCTCCTTGAGCGTCCTCAACACATTGCGCAACATTACCGCGCGAAGTCGTTTCATGCTTGGATCGTCGTTCTCGAACATAACCACCTTTCTCGACTGGGACACTGTGTCAATATCTCCAAATATAAGAAGGCACGACCTTTGCCTCGTCAAAGCGACGTTGAGACGACGTGGGTCGGCAACCATGGAAGGACCAGTGTTCTGAGTGACACACAAAGCGAGCACGACAACCTCGGCTTCCCGGCCTTGAAAAGAGTCAATAGTTGCGGAAACAATGTCTTTGAGGACGTTGTCTTCCTTGAAGCGCTTCTGGATTGCGCGAAGGTCCGCGCGATACGGTGCCAAAACAACCACATCAGCGGGCGAAAGGGAGAGTGTCTGAATCATTTCGGAGAGGTACTTGGCCATGCAGTCTGCCTGGCGTGGGTTTAAACGGGTTGCACTTTGCGGATAGTTGCGACAGGGACAATTGAGGCAGTTAAAAAAAACGGGCAGTAGCTTGCTGGGAGCTGAAGATGGAAGATAGTGCTTCGACGTAATGTATTCTTCGACTTTCATGCCGATGGGGAAGTTGGCCGGAAGACACGACGGGGCGTACTTGATGTGAGCTTTGAGCTCATGGTACACTGCGTTCAGTGAATGGTCAAACATGCCCTCTGCCATTCTGTGCTGGGTGTACAAGTGAAAGACAGGCCATCCAAGATGCATAAACCAAGTCAACCATGAGATTGTCGCGTCACCTCCGAAGCGGTTAATGGGAAGTTTGGAAAGTGACCACTTATTTGAGCCAGAATACAGAGAGTTCTCAACTGCTGGTCCGGGAGTCGTCACGAGAAATGGTGCGAGTTGTCTCTCATCTCCAACAGCGATCATGGGTCGGGGAGTATTTCCGAACACCATCGGTCCATCAGCGCGGAACATGGCTGCCGCCTCGTCAAAAACAACAGCGCGTGCAGTTTGGGAGTTGAAGCTTGCGTATGGCTCGGCGTTGGAGGTGACGGGCGTGGCGGCAATAACATTGGCGCAGGAGACGACAAGGCGCATGAGACCCGTCAGTGTCTTTCTCTGGGTATCTCGGGAAACGCCTCGGCGATACTGATCAATGTTCATCACTCCATTAGCAAGGCTAACGAGTCGAGAAAATTGGCCTAGGTTGCGCATCTTCGTAGGGTTAGCGGGCCTGTCCTCCTCAGAGTCCTCAGAACTGCTCTCGGTCGAGGTCCCATCGCTGCGGGAAGGAAGCAGCTCGATGAGATGCCGATGTAGATCCCACAAGGCCGCACAGTCGTTTTCGGAGAGAGCGGGAACCGTCTTCGAGCCGAGAGCCCGAAGTGTCCACCAACAAAGAGAACGTTCGAAGCGCCATGGAGAGGTGTCCCAGTTATCGTCCTCGTCGATGGTTTCCCCTCCTAAAACATCCATGCATCTGTCCATCTCATGCCTCTGGTTGTATCCACGAAGCAGCATCAGCTGTTTGGTGGGACCCTCCATTGGGATGAGCTTGTTGAGGGCCTTGGCGGAAATGGTACCAACTCGATCCACGATGGCGACGTTGGATGGGGCGCTGACGAAAACTTGGCGGATGTGCTCGTTGTGACACAAGAGAGTGATGATGATGGAGGCTATGTGAGATTTTCCCGTCCCAGGGGGACTGGAGATGAGACCCAGGCCAAGGTGGAGATTGGTAAAATAACGCTGAAAACGAGCACGATCATCCTCTTACACAAGTCCAAGGCATGCATCCAACATTTTGGGGGATACGCCGTGGAACAGGTCAAAATTGGGCAACAGCGGCAAGGAGAGCGAGTCGGAAAATGTCATCTGGGTGAAAGTGCCCCAGAGGCCTTGCCCATTGAGAAGATCATTAAGTAAAGACTTTTTCAAGAGCATCTGAGGATCGTCGCGCGTCAGCTCAGGCCAAGCATCAGAGGCGCCCAAACGATTGACGGCATTCACGCGCCTTTTCTCGCCCTCAATACCAGAATGACAGATCAGGGCCAATCTATTTCTGAGGGTATCGGGAACTGTTTTTGCCTGTTTGTGGTTGTCGGAGGCAATTGGAGAGAAGTCGCAAGTTCGGTCGTGGGATGGACGGATGAGTGCGACGGGGATGAACTCCTCGAGCTTGATACCATGGAGGTAGGGCGAGCCGTATGTGAGATGAATGGCGTCCCAAGTGACGGGTACTTGATCGGAGTCTGGTGGTGGGTGGATGCTCACGCGGATCGTACTGCGGTCTCCTCTCAAAGCGCGACGAGCCGCGCTCCAGTGTTGATGTCTCTTTGCATGTTAGCATGTGACTCGTTCAGGGAATTGGATGGTCCTACCCAGTCCTGTTCCTTGGGTTCCAAGAGGGCGACGAATCGATTAGTTTCTCGAATGGGACGATGGCCGATCTTCTAGATCATGCCAAGGACGGGGATCTTGGCCATCTCCTTCAAGGCGACATCGAAGTCCCAGACATCCTGCACGTGCATCTGAGTCAGGACGGTGTTGCGCTGATTAGGGTCATCGTATTGTATTCTTGGCTTGAAGCAAGATCCACGGTTTCTTGGGATCGTCTCCAAGTAGCGTTCCGTGTCCCATGTGTGTCTATTTCCTGGTTAGTGTGGATCAAGGGAGACGTTGGTTTCGCAGTCAAGGTCAAGTCTTACACATCGCCAAATCCGTAGCTGAACGGTTTGCAGTTCACGGTGGACATGTCGAAGAGGCTGTCCAATTGGGTTTCTTCGGCCTTGACCAAGAAGGTGAATTCGCGCCGCAGGAGGAGGGAAGTCAGCTTGACAATGCCCTGGATGGGTTTGTCGTGGTTGATCCAACTGTCGATCTCGGGAGTCTGCCCTCAAAACGGGAGCCCAAAACCCTGGACGGTCGTGGCATGGTCGTCATGGACTCGAATCTTGACGACGCGGAAGGTGTTCTCAGTTTCAGACGGGAGAAGAAGTCTCAGACGGTCAAACTGGGCTTCGGGGAGAGCATGGTGGGTGATGGTGATGCCATCATGAGGGAGCTTCGACACGATGGCAAGCTTTCGTGTAGCTTCGAGGGTCAAACTCGAGCTATACCACGCAGAGTCGCTAGTGTCTTTGTCGCGGGGGAAGGTCATGCGAACTCCGAAATGAGCGCTCGAATTCGACGGAATGCGCTTGTAGAGCGAGATGTTGACCACGGTGTCGGCGTAAATGGCCTGGCCTAGGCCAGGCGTGGCTAGGTCTTCCGTTATCAAGGCGCAAGGTTCAAAGATAGGGTTGGCCGAAGAGCGCGGCTGAATACCGAGAACAGGCTGGATCTCAGCCATGGTGACTCGAAGAAGGAAGAGGCGGTAAGTCAACTTGCGTGCGCTGGTGATGGAGGAAGACGGTTGAGGGAGAAGGCGTGTGTAGAGACGAAGCGGGGAAAATGCTTTTCTGGGCTGCTACCTGTTTTCTGAGGTTCATGACCTAAGCTGATGCCTCATTGGAGTTTGGAGACTCAATTGGGCTGCGGCATCTCGGGAAATGGGTGCACCAGAGTGGTTAAGAGGAAGCCAGACGAGACGTGAGTGGCTACCCTAAACTACGGCAATCCGTTACGCAGGTTGACATGAAACGAATCACAGCCCTCCGTTTGTTTCCCTCCGGTGGCTGAAATGCCGACCTCGGGCCTTAGGTAATACCTCAGGCCCTCTATGAATCAGTCAATGACTCGAAAGAAGGAATCCCGCTCCCGCAGTGACTCGCTGCCATGACTCGTCAACATGATGGCCGACCCAACCCAAGTTCAGCACCAATACAGAGAACCAGCAATTTGAAGTTGAAATGATTAAAGTGTAAACTGTGGACTAAAAATACTATCTCAGCTGTTCATGAAATGACGTCCGGACCACCTCAACCCGCTTCGAGATGCCCTGGCGCCCAGTCGAACCGTGGCTCTCCACCTCGCTGTCCATATCGCTCCCTCTGAGCGACTCGGTAATGATATGTCTCTCGTCACTCTTTCTTGATGTGATCGTCTCAGGGCCACTAACAGAAATAACCTGGTGACTCCTCGCTGTTCCTCTCCAGAATCCCGGATGCGAAGCTTGTGCGGATATGTTGGACAGGTTGTATCCTTTCGAATTGTCGCCTCCATAGGCAGAGCTCTTCTTCGTCGAGCCAAAGATGCGAGGAAACAGCTTGCTCATTGGCTGCTTAAGCACGGGCAAACACGCACTGATGATGCCAAGATTGGCTTCGATCAGGGTCCACATGCCACGCTCGATGAAGTTGTATGTGCTATCTGCCTTGTTCTTGAGCGAGTTTTGGACCGACGTGGTTCGAAGAATGGACGCAACCGTGACACTATCGACAGGCTAAGGTTAGTACTTGAAAGCATAGTAAGGGATATTCAGTAAAGACTTACAAGCCGCCAATCAGGAACACACCGCACAACAGCAACCTCTGGCGTATGTTCATCTGCAACGCCATGATGGATGGGATTGGAAGCGCCAACACCATGATATCTGTGATGATGTTCGTAACGGCGTATGCTATCCAGAACTTGTTACTGTCAATGCATACTGCATCAACTGACTTGTTCCAGGCCCCCTCGATAGGAACACACTGCCAGATGGTCGCGCAGACTCCTCCAATAGTCCAGGCCACAATAATTCCCATGACGATATAGCAAGCCGTCCGGAAGGTGCGAGTGACAAAGAGCCGGAGATATAGTAGAATGGCGGTGACCTTGTTGAGGCAGACAGTAACCTTGTACGGCGTCTGCGCGATGAAGAACATCTTGAGAGCCGCCCGAAGCTCCGGCTTGGTGAGATCGTCTTTGTGCATCCCGTAGCCATTTTCGATGGCCAGCTGCATGCAGACGGAGACGATGATCGACGAGAGCTGTTGCGGGTCAGCGACGATCAGGATCGTCAGTGTCGATCAAAGCATGGGCCAGACAACTTACCAGCGAGACGGTAATGGCAGCGTCGTCCCAGCCTAACTTGTGCATCGAATAGCGAGTCGAGCACCTGGCAATGACAAACAACCCTGCGGTGATGATCATCACCAAAGACGTAATGTACAGCTTCCAGCCCTGGTTGTCGACCCCGTCGACAGGGAATCCCATGCCTTTGTCACCCATTGTCGGATTCACGGGTTGCAAAGCATACGAATAGAGACGTTTATGGAGGGAACAAGATTTGCAGAGGAGAGAGCCATCCTGCTCGTTGTATATATGAAAAGACTGACAGCCACAATCTTCCCACACGCTTCACACATGATCGGACACGTCGTAAAGCGAAACAAGCCTCCCACCCCGACAGACTTTTTGATAAATAGAACATGGGGGACGCATGTGTGTGTGCTATAGCCACCAGGGGTATTCTCATTCTGTCACGTTGTTCAGTTCAAGTACGAAATACGAAGCCCTTGCTTGCGTTAACTTGATACTGGGGGACCTGGAGGAAATCAGACGAATCCTTCGCGGAAAGACCTCGAATCAGCAAGCTCTGTGAGGTTCTCGCACGATACCTAAGCGAGGGAAGAAAAAAGCAAGGCGGCATATCATCAGCCCTTACCGAGCAGCCGAGCCCGTTCTAGGTTTTAGCGAGCTCTCGGCGAACTCGGGTAGTGCTCATCGGGGACGGAAATTGACTGCTGGATGAGGAAGCGACCGTCGGCTTTAAATCGCATGCTGACTGAGGTGCCGGTATCCCCACAGTATGTGGTGTCAGTTCCTGCAGGAGTGTGGCGCGACGGCATTCCCATATCCCTGGGACTGTCGATATTGGTGAATTTAGGCCCTGGCCCCTGAAGGCGGCAGAGGAAGCGTTGAAGGTCCGGTGCCAAGGGAATTCGTTCGTTCGAGAGGCCATTTTGGTGGGATTGGGAGCAGATGGCGCGCGGAAGCACGCGGCGGATGAGGAGACAGTGGGATTTGGACCCGAGAGATTAGCCGTTCAGTCATGCATTCATAAAGGCCAAGCCATGAACTATCGATTGCGACCCTTGGGCTGACCTTTTCGACCCTTGGATTGACAGTTGAGACCCTTGGACTAACCGTTGCGACCGTTATTGCCTCACTGCAAGCGAGACGTCAACTCCACGTAGTTGTCTACCAAGTCCACGGCGTTGGAAATAAGCACGGATCAGACGGTTGAGACGCAGCTTGAAAAAGACGGCCGACCCCCTCGTGGATTGACGTGAACCGGGAGAGTCTAGACCAGCATCGACCGGCCATTGCAACTTCCATTGCAACCAAAATCATAAATCAACATAAATCAATCGCCATGCATTCGTCTCTGTTCAAGTACGCGACGTCGTTCGCCCTCTGGGCCAGCCTCGCGGCCGCGGCGCCTTCGCGGTGCGACACGACCAAGTTCGTCACCGTGGACACGAGCAACGGCCCCGTCACGGGACATCTCGCGTCCAACTCGCCGTGCGTCGTCGAGTACCTGGGTATTCCCTATGCGAAGCCTCCCGTGGGCGCCCTACGCTTTGCGCCGCCCGAGAAGTTCGTGTCAACGAAGCCCTACGAGGCCGCCAGCTTCGGCTTCGACTGCCCGCTGTCGCCTAGCAAAAAGGTCGACTATCCCAACATGACCTCGCAGGCCCAGGACATCATCTCCTACTTTGCGAGCAATGCTGGGACGCCGCAGAGCGAGGACTGCCTCACCTTGAATATGTGGTCCAAGGCCACCGCCAACTCCGCCAAGGCCAACAAGCCCGTGGTGGTCTTCTTCTACGGCGGACGTGAGTTGATGCCCCTTCTATTCCCAATGCGAACAATCACTGACGTAACTGCAACTAGGATTCGCCATTGGCAACACCAACAGCCCGTTCTACAACGGCAAGTACTTTGCCGATTCCGAGGATGTCGTTGTTGTCACCGTCAACTACCGCATCAACATTTTTGGCTTCCCCGGTGCGGCTGGTGAGACGCAGAATCTGGGCCTCCGCGACCAGCGCGCCGCCGTCGAGTGGATCCGCGACAACATCTGGCGCTTCGGCGGCAATCCCACCAAGATCACCATCGCGGGCCAGTCCTCAGGCGGCGTGGCCGTCGACTACTGGACCTACGCGTACCGCGAGGACCCCATCGTCAACGGCATCATCGCGCCCTCTGGAAACGCCTTCAGCTTCCCCGTGAACACTGCTGCTGTCCAGGAGAAGAACTGGAACTCGGTTGTCTCTGCTGTCGGCTGCAGCGATGCCGCCGATGTCATGGCCTGCATGCGTGAGGTTGACTGGGAGGACATCAAGACGGCCGCCGCCGCCATCAGGCCCGCCTCGAGCTCCAGCGTTCTTCGGTCCATCCCGCCGTTCTACCCCAAGCCCGACGGCGAGATCGTCTTCTCCGACTACACCAGCCTGACCAAGGCCGGCAGCTTCGCCAAGGTCCCCATCCTCTTCGGCCACAACCACAACGAGGACGGCTACTACCGCATCCCCGCGTACGGCAACGGCGTCACGCCCACCGACGCCCAGGTCACGTCCTTCCTGCTCGAGTCCTTTACCTGCCCCGTATCCTACCAGGCCCAGGCGCGTCGCAACTACAACGTCGCCTCGTGGGCGTACCGCTACCTCGCCGACTGGGACAACACGCGTCTGTACCCGACCAGCGGCGCGTACCACGGCGTGGACATGCACATGATCTTCGGCGCCTCGGCCGACGTCAGCGGCATCGCGCCCTCGACCGACCAGAAGAAGCTCACCAAGCTCATGCAGCACGCCTGGTTCACCTTCAGCGACAACCCGACGAACGGTCTCAGCCAGCTCGGCTGGCCCAAGTTCAACCCCAACGCCAAGACGTTGGCTCTGGTGGGCAAGGACACCAAGCTCAGCGTCGAGTTTGTGAAGCCGTCGGTGTACGATGCGCCCTGCTCCACGGTCACGATGGGTGCGCTTGCAACTTCATGAGCGATTCACGTCTAATAGACTAATACTTAGAACAATTTCAATTGCTAGATAGGGTGTGTACTCCTATACAAAGGGGGTTTTCTAATAGACTAATACATAATGTAATTGGTTTCATGGATGACGCTTAATCAGCCTGTACTCGGTCGAATCTGCCTTGATTGTGTGACTGTCCTAATTCAATATGCTCTGAGAAGGAGTGCTATCGACTGTAACCATAATACAGCCTAATAATACCACGTCGACTCCTGATCCAAGTGCCATTCGTGCCATCTTCGAAACAACTACGCCTCTCTACGTCCGTTCTTCATTGCGCGAGCAATCCTATGGCATGGGATGGGCCCGGACCCAACCACCGAATCAGAGACAGAGCGGAACGGCAGGTGTTGTGACAACTTGTCACTCCATGAATTGCAAGTACAACTAGGCTTGGAGACCTTCCGCAGTGGTCACGTTAGCTAACTGAAACTGACGACTACTTTTCATGCATGCAGGTTCGCCGGGTTGGCTTAGATGGGTACTTCCAGCAGGCAGGCGCAGTGCACATTGGTAAGCAATAGTCTATGTTCATCTCGGTATCCCGTAAAGGGATACCTGTCACCATTACTCCGTACTCTTCATTGACACCAGATAGATCACACTCCAGAAAACTGCCGATGGCGGCTCGACATGGGTTTGAAGAAGCGGGGCCTGGCGGATGTTGTGCCGCGTCGCATCCAAGTCGTGACGTGAGTGGCTTTTATTGCTCTGGCGTATCATCAAGCAAGCTGACGAGAGGTTCTTCTTCAGGGCCTGGAAGCCTCTCACGAAGTCTTGGAGGCATCCTCTTGGAGAGCACGGCATTGCGTTTTGACGAAGCAGTCCGTATTTTTCAAGAGGTCGTTACTCACTACGAAGCCACTCTGGAGCCCGAGGACCCCATTCTGGGTGTCACTTACTCAGACCTTGCGCAGGCTCTAACAGCAAAGGGAAAATATGATGAGGCCATTTCCCTTTGCAAACGAGCACTTATTATCGTTTCCACGATGAAGGATGATACGGCTCGTCGTGATACAAGGTTTCACGTCCACCACAACATGGCACGAATCTACGAAATGATGGGCTTGCCGGACGAAGCTTACCGGCTGCGCTGCATCTCTTTGATGGTGATGCCCAAGGGAAAGGTCTGCGCGAGGAACAAAGCGTCTACGGGGCTTGGAATCTTTATGCGATTGGGAACTGTCTGCGACTTCAAAAGGACCCTCGTGCAATGGAGATTCATGCGAAGGCGCTGAAAATCCGGCAAGACTTGCTTGGTGACCATTACTACACGGCAATCTCGTATCACAAGCTTGGGCAACTGCATTTAGAGAATGGACTACTGTTTCTGCCTATCCGCGGTTTTGCTGTATCACATGTTTTTTCTTTGCTTGAGCTTAACGAGAGGATGGATCCTTAGGTTTTTAATCTATTAATTGACTCTCGGCCCCTCCAGTTTCAGATCCCCTCTGCTAAATCCCACCATCTAGCTTTACGGCTGATATTAGAGATAATTAGTGTTCAATCCTCTAACTAGCTACCCCCTAAAGTTTACTAATCCCCAACATCTATCAGTCCCTAAAGACTACTCATCCCTAAAGCCTACTAATCCCTGAGTTCACTGATCCCTAAAGTCCACTAATAGATTAAGGTTAGAGTTAAACCTATTATTTCTTTACTTAATGTTTTTAACCCACTTAAGGCATCACCACCAATCGCGATATTTAGGGCAAGGCATAATGACAGCTGGATCGCGCGCAGTTTAAACCCCGAAAAGATTATCAGGTAGAGGTCTTCCTGATCAACATAATCACAGAAAGATTGACTACAATTCGGGCATCATTGGCTCTTAACTTGACTGTCTAAGCTATAAGCGATAAACTATTGCAGCTTAATTTACCGAGGGTATGACAAACTTTCTCATTAAACTCCAAGCTCAATAGTCCCTCAAATTTCACTCTTATTAGAACCTTCTGCATCCCTCTGCGGTGCTTTTCCAGAACCAGTATCTGGAGGTGCACTCGATGGTCCGGCAATCTGTGACAAACGGAGTCTTTCGTCTTCTTGCTGCACCTCGGCAAAGGTCGGAAGCCCATCGCTCTCTGCAGGTGGTTGGATCCACGAGTCCGATCTCTCCCCTGGCTCAAAAGCAGGCGGCGCTGTCACTTGCTGAGAACTGGCTTCCGCTGGAAGGACGGCTCCTTGTCCCCGTTCATCACTGGCCATCAACAAGGTAACCGGGTGTCCCCCCGATACCTGGAACTCCTCTCCTGCGATGTTGCCTCGGACATACCAACTTAATCGATGAGAGTGTCGAATGTTGTAGGTGGTAAAGGTTGGATACACGTCTGGTCCATATCTCGGCTGGACTGGCCCAATACGACCTCGACGTCCAAAGCGTAGGTTGGCCAGCGCTCCAATATCGACAGGGGGCCACTCATTCGTGCAAGGTATCCAAACTGGCTTGGTCAATGTCGGGATGACGCCCTGGCTGAGCAAGTCGATTTCTCTTGTTTTCGTTCTGTGATGAGGGTTAAAGGTTCCTTCGCATCTGATTTCGGTGGTGACCTCAACTCTGGCATGGACCGAGGTTAATCTGACCTTGTGTGGCACTCCCTGGATGATTTCGCTTGTCCGTCCAAAATCGGGGACAACGCGCATGCGGAACGGGATGGAGTTGGGGTTTTCGAGTTGAATAAGAGTCGGCGCCTCGATCTCGACGGTGAACCAAAATGTAGGGACACTGGAAAAGTTAAGAGACTGCTTCATCTTTTGCGATATGCTCAGCTCCGTCTCCTCCATCCCCGGGACCAGGCGGTATGAAGCGACGGAGCGAGCTCCACGGGATGTCCTGAGTCCGAAATCGGCTATTGGAGGATCGACGCTCAAGTTCACGACTCTCAAGGGGAGCATGGCGTCGGTCACGTCTACAGAGCTATCCCTGGAGGCTCGCAGCTCGGCTTTGAGGAAGTACTCGATGAAGCCTTCGGTGGAGCCCGTAGAGTCCAATTTGAAGGTCGATGGTAGGATCTGCGTCGCAACATGGCCAGGATCGAGCGGTAGGTAGCTCTGTTCTTGAAGAACACCGAGAGCCAAGAATCTGGGGTTGGGATGCAAAGGAATGGTGATTGCAAAGGGCCAAACCTGCTCCCCGAGTGACGGGATGTGAAGAGGCCCTTGGAAAATACACTGGGCGCTGTCCCGCTCGTCGATCAAGGTGAAGCGGCCTCGATACGTGGAACTACTATTTCCGCCGCGGTTGACCACCATCTTGGACTTGGTCCTCCCGTGGAGAGAGATCTGGACCAAGGCGTTGGGGCTCACGATGTAATTTTTGCGGAAGACGCATCCGACGATGGTGTCACCGGGGGCATATTCGGTAGCATCGCCTTCGAGGCGGATTCCCAACAACTGGGAGGATTTTGGAGTGGTTTGCGGCATGACTGGTGAGACGGTCTACTCATAAGGCCGATGGTGGGTTTATGTGGCGTGGTGTTGACTTTGCGATGGGAGAAATGACGTGGGCAAGGCTGAAGATGAACCGCTTATCTAATCTGGGCAAGCCGAAGATGAAAGATGGCGCAGACTGTGGCAGTGCTTGGGTCTAATCCTTCAGTGTAACTTATTAATGCAAAACTTGGTTCGTGCAAGCCACATAAATGAGACAACCACACAACCACACTAACACGCTGGATCTTGATTTGTTAGCCCCAACAGTCCATCATGATGCGGTCATTCCATTCCAACTGGTTACTCGACGAGACTGCGGGGAAATCGAAAGTCGGAGTGCTTCCTGGTCCCGTCACTAACCCCTGCTCCTCCCCGGTGCCAAGATCCATCTTCAGCAAGTTACTGCACCATGGCTTTCCCTAGATTTTCAGACACTGGCCCGCGTCCCGAGCTTGGCCCTGGTCATCTGTGTGCCATCTGCAGTGAGATTCCCCTGCATGCACTGCCCTTCGAGGACGAAGATGCGTACCCACACCACCCCAGTCTCGATGCCCTCGAGCAGTCGGGTACAAGCTGTGCCATGTGCGCCTTGCTTTATTGGGCAGCGGGTTGTACCCTGCTTGATTACGGAGGCATGACTTCCTTTCAGACCATCTACACGTCTTCAGGAGACCAACTATCGGCGAAATCAACACAGAGCAATTACGGCAAATATGGCATGCGCGCGCTCGAGAACGGCGCCGTAATACTGGACTATTCCGCGCCCGTTGGTGATTATCGACCTCCGATCCAAGCTGATCTAAAAACAACCTTTCCGAGTGGTACGATCATGAAAGACGGGGAAGCAAAACCTCTCCGGCCTTGGCTCTTCGGAAACTGGTACAAATCAGGGTCCGTCGACGGCAAGCAGTTATTGATGGTTGGGCTGGGTGTCAGGCTTGGGATAAGTGGAAAGATTGAGGACTCCATCGATTACAGCGGAGAGACTGTCAGTCTTCGAGGCTCGTACCTTCGTTTCCGGACTGATCAAGGTGCCATATTCCTCGTGTGTGTTTTGTTGACTGTGAAGCTAACGAGCTCTTGAGCAGATGTCAACTTCATCCCCGGCAGAGTACGAGCAGCTGATTCAGGCTCCTCTTACGCCTTCAGCAAGCTCAAGGGTTGGCTCAACATCTGTGACAACCACCACCAATGCTTATCGTTGGATCTTCCAAGGGCTCTCCCGACGCGAGTTCTTGATGTGGCTACAAACAACGACAAGGTGTTCTTGCGTGAGACTGCAGGGCGGAAGGGCAAATATCTCGCACTATCGCATTCCTGGGGTACAACGCATCGCCTCACTCTGACAACCGCAAACTTGGCAAGCCTTCTCAACGACGGCATTTTGCTTGCGGATATTCCCAAGACCTTTCAAGACGCAGTAAAGATTGCTCGGGAATTGAACGTGGCCTATGTTTGGATTGATTCCTTGTGCATCATCCAGGATGATGCCGATGATTGGGAAGTGGAGGCTTCGCGCATGGGTTCTGTCTACGCAGATTCTTATCTCACCATTGCGGCGCTGAGCTCAAAGGACGACTCCAGCGGCTGTTTCCCCGACACCTCTACTCGGTATGATGAGCCGTTCATCTCTATGGATGTCAGATCTACAGGCAGACGATGTTTCAGCCATGCAGCTCCTGTTGCCCGGTGGGAGGATGGCCAGAATGTCCCAACCCTCAGTGCGCGATGCACGTGGGCCACGGATGAAGTTGCCGATTTCCAAGGACGCCACACTTCGTGGCTCTACATTACGCCCGAGTGGATGCCTCCATCCCTGAAGAGATCTCCAAACACATACCTGCTCGGCGAATTCGGAGGGACGTTTGATCCCATTGCAGAAGAACCACTGAGCAAACGAGGTTGGACGCTCCAGGAACGCCTTCTGTCTCCCCGCACGATCCACTACGGCCGTACAGAGATGTACTGGGAGTGCCAAGGGTGCGTGTTCGCCGAAGATGGAGCCCTGGTTCGGAGGGGCTTCACGACTCCAAGCGATCTTTGGGCTCCTACACTTCGGGAACCTGGAAAGGACCGCAACTGGCGCTGGATGCGGCTGGTTGAGCAATACTCGACCCGGAAGCTGACAGTGGACTCGGACAAGCTGCCTGCGCTGTCTGGTCTGGCGAACTTGGTTGCCTCCAAAACCGGTGACGCGTACCTGGCAGGATTGTGGAAGAGCAATCTTGTGAATGAGCTGAACTGGGCCATCAAGGCAGATGAACCTACTCACCACTGTACAGACACTGCGCATGATGCTGCAATGCCGCCCGCGACAAAGTCTGCTGTCAAATACCCTGCCGAATATCGAGCCCCGTCCTGGTCGTGGGCCTCTCTCGATGCCGAAATTGATTATCACTCGCTAGGTGATGAGCTCCTGGCTACTTGCATTGACGTACAAGTCACCCCGATGGGCAAGGATGCCTTTGGTCGCGTAACGGCTGGAAGACTGACGATGAAGGTACGTGCGAATCGACACTGAATGGTTGCCGAGTCAGATCTAATCATGCTATTTAGGGCCCGGTCTATGAGTTATCACCTCGCACGTTCGAAGGGCGTGAGGGTGTAGTCCATCCGCTCCAAACCGGGGTGCACGCAGTTTGGAAAGATGGCAAGAGGAGCTTTTTTAGCAAGGAAGCTTCCAAGAAGGGCATCGCTCATTTCGACACTCAGCCGACCTTTCCTTCTATGGCGCTATTCCTGGATGCCACTTATGCTCTGATTCTCAAGGAAGGTCCTGGAGGCGCATTTATTCGGATCGGAAGGGCCACATTTACTGGCAAGATTGAAAAGGCTGACAAGGCAGACATGCCCAACGGGGTCGTTAGAGAGGTTGTTATTGTCTAATCAATACGGGTGGAATCGTTGTATATTAAATGCCAGTTTAAATGCAAACTACATCCCCAGGTCAGCACACACTATTATTAATAGTAGTGGACGGTCCAGTAAGCTGTCGGGCGTTGACGTCCTCCGGGTTCCATCACACAACCCACTTAAGGAGAGACCGACTCGGAGCTGACATGCTCAAAATGGACTTGGGGCGATGGAGTCTCTGATCTAATTTCCGGTACAGCAACTTGTTACAAGAACAACCCGCCCAGACAAACGCCGGACTCAAAGCGACATTTACTTCAACACAACCGAACGACGAGACTTCGTAGGATGCCAACCATGTCATGGTCTTAACACCCATTATAATGATTATTGCTTTTGTTTGCTTGGTCATCTATCGAATTAAGGGATGGGATTCTATCATGAAGACTGTTGATTTCCCTATTTAATCATGGTCCTAAGGTTAGTCTTTTCCCGATTAAGTGGTGACAAAGGCATTTCAGTAGTAACACGGGGAAGAAAGGCGCAATGCATCTCTACTTTCTTATCTTGGTGTCTGTATGAAGTTAGGCGGACTTGCTTGGACCTGCTCGTTGAGCTATCGAGAGCATGACAGCGGCGGCGGCGATGCTGGCGGGTGGACTGGACACTTCTATTTTTGATGATGTATGATCTGGAATCACAATACCCATTTCTACGATGCAGAAAGGTACCTACTAAGAGGTGTTTAGCAGAATTAACGACACGGTCGACACTGGAAATAACGACACAATTGATGAAGCATTCGAGAAGCCGGGGATTTTACTGTTGTTTCAATCAATCATAATGATATGTATGCTTGCTTGTCTTGGTATAAAGAAAAAACATCTATCTAATGGCATTCCACTCGGCATTAACAGCCTTCGAGATGGCAAGCAGCTGCTGGGTGTCCTGCCATGTATCACCTGAAGGCTGAAACGTGGCCAGACTCACGCCCTGTTGTGACAGACTGGCTGCATCTATACGAGCTTGTGCGGCGTTTGCTCCAGCTGCGGTGAGATATCCATGGCCTACTGCCGAGTTGCCATATCTCTGTCCGTAATCTGGCGATGCAGCCTCTGCCACCGATCCGCCAATGCCCATGATGGTCGCGTTTGTGTTAGCTGTCAACCCTTGCATGAGGTTGATGTACGCCAGTTGATTCTGCGTATTCAGCACATCTAGTGCTATCTTCTGCTTCTGTGCCTGGATCTCACGTCGCTCGTCGATAGCCTTCCGCCGATCTTCGCAGTCCTTTCTCGCGGCCCAGTACCTCGAGAACTGGTGGAAGTCGCCTTTCTCGCAGGCGGTGTGAAGTTCATCGCGCGATCGTCTAGTCATGGTACAGCAGATGTAGCCATTTGGAAGCGACGCATTCACTTGGTCAGTCAGATCCGTTCCCACAAACGACTCCAGCGGTGTGTCTCTTATATAGTGGGTGAAACACTCCTCGCAGACACGGATCCCAGTCTTGTGTTCATCGCCCTCGGCATAGAAAGCATTGCCATACCACTTTCGTCCGTTGATAGGCTTCCATGCCCGAAAGCCGGAATTACATGGGGGCGGCCAACTGGCAATGGCCTTTGCCACGTGCTTCAGGCCGTAAAAGGTGCCGTACCAGTCGTAGCCTTGATGGAGCCAATTGCGAAGCATGGTCCCGCGCCAAACGAGAGTGTTCTCAAAGTTGGCCGCATCAGACACGTCGGCACCAAGGTTCTCAGCTTGTGCCAGATAGCACATGCGGAGGACTCCTGGCCGTAGTGGTCTTGTGATTGGTAAGAAGAGAGGACCAGCTCCAAGGACATCGACGGTTGCACAATAGCAGAATGGACAGACTTCGATGGAAGGATAGTCAGTGAAACAGTACCATGCCGATGCTCCGTCTTGGCCTTGCAGCATTTCCTCGTCGACACACTGAATGCCTTCGCATTTCGGCAGAGTGAGACGCCCAACTACACAGCGTCTCCAGACCTCGTCATCCCCTGCGCGAATGGCAGCTTTCATGGCGAATGACTCGGGCAGACCAGCCAAATCGCACTGGATCACCCCGTAGTGCTGCTGCTCAAGCTTTGTGTAGACATTGAAGAATGGTTCCATGCTTGTTCCAAGCACTTTATCCCAGAAACAGGCCTGGCAGAAGACGCCTGACTTGTCGTTGACTGCCTCAAAAGTGAAGTGAGGACCGTCAGATCCCTCTGGAGCTATTGGGTTTCCTGACCCAGGGCATAAAGGTAGAGAATTTCGTTGCTTAGCCCTGGATGAAAATTGCTTGAAGTCGGGTTGTTGCTGTTCCAGTTCGACAATCATAGCCCGAAACATGTATCCTCGAGATCCAATGTCACAGATCCAGCCATCAGTCGGGGCCTTCAGGATCACGTCGTGTTCAAACACAGTGCTACGGATGAACCACTCGAAACATGTCTTGCAGCATCCGAATCCGTCGCCTCTTTTCGACTCGTAGAACTCGAGAGGCTGGTCGATGACAGCGCCTTCGCAGGCAGGTAAAGTAATCGTATACTTTGCGAATTGCAGTAGAGGTATGACTGTGCCACGCGGCACACATTGCTGGTAGAAGATCTGTCGGACCGTGGGTAGTGCAAAGTCGCATGAGAGCTTCTCGAAGCTGGCTTGTGGCGCATCCGGATGGTTCTCGGTCTTCTTGCGCGGCTCGAACTGACTGGCAAGATTCGGGTATGGAGCGACGTAGGCCAAGAAACATGCAGTGCAAATGCCAAAATTGTCAGCCTCCAGAGGTGGTTGGACTTGTGAAAGGACATGAGCCTGGAAGACGTAGAATTGAATTCTGTCGACCGAGGCAGGTTCATGTCGAGGACATTTCTCTAGTCTACTTGGAGCCAAAGGCGATGGGATTTTGACATTGCTTTGAGAAGGATGGCCCACGTTGAGAGATCCGGGATCCTCGTTACTGCTCACGTTGTTGGTGACCGGACTTGATGCAGGAGGTGAGAGGTGCGGTGGTGGAATAATTGCGGGAGGTGAAGATGTCAGACTTGGCGGATGGTCCGGCGGCATTGAGGATGGAGAGGCCGGCAGCGCGGACGCAGGATGAGTGGCGTCGGGGAGTGACTGGTACGGAGAGTTCATGTTGTAGGGCTGACCAGCTGGCGGAGGGGATGGTAGACCGCTCGAATGAATTGGCGACTGTCCTGAATCAGGTTGGTATGGCCCTTGGGGAGTTTGTTGCGGTACAGGGGGTGGAGTTTGCTGGTAACCCACGCCCAGGCGCTGATACTGATGATGGCCTCCGAATTAGTCATGTTGATGGTCGCTGGGAGAATAGGCTTGTTGTCCTGGGTGGTAGGGCTGCTGTGTCTGCTGTGGCGGTTGATGGTTCGTCTGATAGCCCTGCGATGGTTGCTGGTGGCCACTGTGAAGCGAATAGGGTTGTTGCTGTTGTTGGTATCCTTGCTGCGGTTGCGAATGCCCTTGTTGAGGATAGTGGTGGCCTTGGGCAGGCTGGCAGTTGCCCTGCTGTGGTTGCTGATACCCTTGTTGCGGTTGTTGTTGCTGTTGCTGTTGTTGCTGTTGCTGCTGCTTGTACTGATCGTACAGACCCTGGGCATCTTGAACGGCGCCCTTGGCCTGGGCCTTGGCTTTTTTCAAGAAGTTCATGGTTATGTTCACACAAATACGAGTCACAAGAGCACCAGACAACGTCGCCAGAGCACAATTTGGGGAGACCATGGCCTCGATTTATGAAGAATGCACGTCTCGGCCGGGCCGGACGTGATATCAGCCGGGAGGTCGCATTGCAGGAACTGGACTCAGCTGGACTTCTGTCTTGATCCAGCTTGGGACGGCCTCCATCTCTGGTTGGCAGAATTGCTACGCCACAACTGAACTATTGCTCCTGGGGCGAGAAATAGGCTGGTCGAGACCCCGAACAAGTCAAGTATGCCCCGCCTGCTGATTGTCGCAGGTTTAAGCTTAGATGATTGGCGAGATGTACGAAACACCAAAATAAATATCACAGGATAGGACCTGACATCTCGAGTTTCAACTGCACTGGGTTTTACGAAGTTTTTGAAGAAAAGATATGGATTTGATCATCCTGAATAGAATAGCATACAGTCTAGAATTCGTATGTACATTTCTTTCAACACCTTGCAAATTAACTAAGTTCAATCGTTGAGGACTTTCGGGCAGGACTAATTGCTATAAATCATTATCTATTTCCACATCTACATCTTATTCATCCGAACCTGAGAACGTTGCTTGTATGAACGCTTTATCAACGGATATTGCTGCTTATCAGCCGGTTTATCAGGGTCAAAGCCCACCAAGCAGTTGACCGTCTCGTCTCCCTCTCCCGCATCATTGATCTGACTACCCTTGGGATCTTGCCACTGTCTGGTGAGTTTGATGTATCCATCTAGCGACTGCACCATGGTCTGGCCGATCTGCAGAGCCTCGGTAGCACGTGTGTGCGAGTAAAAGGTCAGCAACTTTTGAGCTGCCTCGCGCTGACCCTGCGCGATCAAAACACGCGCAGTCTTCTCAACCCAGTCAGACACTTGAGTGCGGGACTGTGCTTCGAAACCCGTCAACATGGTGGTGACGATGGGGAGATAGGTCTTGGGCGCGCTGCACATGTAGTAGAGAACCCTCTTGAAGACGCGGCCTGCGAAGACGGACGCCTCCTGCAGCTGATACTCCGGGTTGAGGAAGCTGCTCGATGCGCCGGTGGTGAGATAGCGATGTTCGCCGAACTCGGGTGGCACCGACTGCACGCCGAGCCACCACGGCACAAACGGCGAGGCCACGGAGGTCGTCGGGGCGATCCACATCCGGAGAAGGTCCCGGTCGACGCCGGGCCGGAGACTGACGACCTGTCCGTAGCCGGCCTCGTCGTCGGCGATGCGGTAGTCGCGCACCCGCGCCATCAGGTCCTCTTCGGTGACGGGCGCCATGGCGAGCGTGGCGTTTTCGAGGGCCGCCTGGGACAAGTACTTGTAGCCTCCGTCGCGCGCCGTGTACTGTGGATCCTGCGGCCCGTAGACGTTGAAGATGTTGAAGGGCTTGCCCGAGGCGGAGCTCCACCAGCCCTGCTCGACGGCGAACGAGACGATGTTGTCGGAGCCCATGAAGTCGCTGCTGTCGTTGAAGTCGACGGGGAAGTCCTCGATGTATCCCGGGTACAGCACTTTCACCTCGTTGGGTCCCAGACGTTGAGCTGCCCACAGTCCCGCGCCGCCGGCCATCTCCCACACGATCCAACCTTCGTCCTGGTCGGCGATGAGATGCGAGTTGCCGCCGTACGTGGCCTCGCCGTGCTTGGCGATCAGGTCCCCGATGATCTCGACGCCCTCGCGCGCGGTGCTCGCCCGCTCCATCACCGCCCGCGCGATGTCGCTGTACTGCAAGCCGTGCTGCGGCGTCGGCGTCATGTCGATCAGCTCCTGGCGATTGTCCGCCCACACGTCCCGCACGGCCACGCCTTTCTCGTTGAGCCCGCCGTTGGTCAGCGGCGCGGGGAAGCCCTCGTAGTCCGAGTACTCCATGCTGAGGTAGCGCAGCGTGTGGTTGACCTGCGGGATCTGGATGAGTTCGCCGGGAATCACGGCGTTCTTGGTGACGCCGACGGTGATGGTGGCGTTGGAGGCATGGTCGCGCTCCGGGAACAGCTGGAGCCAGTGGCTCGAGACTTCTTCGCCCGTGCCGCCGACGAGGACGCTTCCGTCGGCCGTGAGGTTCTTGCCGGCGTAGAAGGCGTAACTGGCCGACACGGGACAGGCGGCGAGGGTCGCCAAAGCCAAGGCCTGAAGCATCATCGCCATGGCCACTGTAGTTGTCAGAAGAGAGAGATGGCGGGGTAGACTATCAACGCCACACGGACGAGTTCATGGCTAAATAAGCGTATTTATGCTGTCGTTCTCCCAGAAGCTGTCCCACCTTTTAGAGCTCTGTTCGGACCCTCGTCGCCTTTGCGGTATTTGGCGCCGTAAGTCAGACCGTCTATCCATCGGCCAACTTTGGGATCAGCATCACTGGGCAATTGCGGGATATTAACTGGATGGTCATTGGAGGGGAGAGAGAGGAGAAACGGCCGATGTGACTAGGATATTGCTCCCAAAGATTAGCTCCGTTTTGCTCGATCCCACCTTGAAGTTGGCCGGGGACTTCCAAGGTCCATGATTCTTTCTGGCATCCTTGTACTTGCGAATACCCTCACATGAAGGTTACCGTGCCACCGACAAGATTTTGAAGCGCTTACACAGCCATAACCTACATAGTACACGATTAGACGCATCGCGACATCGAGGCTTTAATTCGCCGCTATCTGGTTCCGGGAGTTGTGTCTCCATCAACACGGACACTACTTCATCTGACCAAATCCCTCAGTTGCCCGAATTACTCTATCGGATCGGTTTCGAGGCGACGAAAATGGGGGCCAATTATCGTCCAAACTGAATAAAACCGGCTCACTGTCTGCATGAGGGGCTGATAATCCACATACTGGTAAGTAGAATAGGCCCCAACTTGGCCATGTTCCCACGACAAGCAAGCCCAGCACCATGTGTCGCTCGTGGTAAGACGGCCAGAGCTCTTGGTCCAGGGCATTCGCTCAGTTGGCAACTTGTAGTAGGCAACTATCAAGACGAGCCGGCGTGTAGGGTGAGAGAGGAGATTGGTCCGTTCTCGAGGATAATCGATCTGCTGGAAAGCATTCAATCTGAGTTGGGCGGGCTCCATTGAAACTCTTCAATTGCCCAATCCATTACCGGCCACCAGTCTTTGGGCATAAATGACATGATGGCAGCAAACTCTCCATCGGCTGTTCCATCAACCCACCAGAGCAACTGGGCGAGTTTGACCATCATGAAGAAGTATCCCACAATGGCAAGGGTTCTCGGGTCTTTGACTTCGAGCAACTGGGTGAAGCGAGGTGTGACGAGGGCGGGGAACTGAAGCAGCTTTTGGTACTGAGGATTGCCGTAGATGTAGGTGAGGTGGGTTACAGCCATGGTGTAGGCGGAGAGAGTCTCGTCGTCCAACAAATCCGGGTCCATGTCTTGAAGGAGAAAGTCGAAGCTGCGCGGGCCTCGCTCCGCGAACAAAACATCAGTTGTCAGTCGCATTTGCGGTCCAAATCTTTGCCCGACACCCGATTGCTTGATCCATGGCCACACTGTTCTGAAGAAGTTGCCCGCGGTCTGGAAAGGACGGAACCAGTGCAGGGGCACCTTGTAGCCGTCACTGTTGCTTAGATACGCGTGGTTCACGCTCGTGTGGAACAAGATGAGAGCGCAAGACGCAATCATGGGCCCTGCATTGGCCTTGGTGACGCCGGCCTGCAACTGTTCCGTGTGGGATTGGATGGCCTTGACCATGTACTTGTGTGACGCCTCGCGAACAGCAAAGTTGGTTTCCCCGAGGCGCCGCAGATGGAAGGCTGAGAAGCCGAGGAGGGCATCCATGACACCGGGGTTCTTGACGGCGACTTCGATTACCCAATCGGACCAGGCACTCTGTGAATGGTGGCTTTGGGAGGCCATTTTGTGGTAGTGGTGCAAGAGGCGGAGGTCAAGAAGATCATGAAGAGGCGTAGCAACTTTGACTGGCTTGGGGTAATAGACGGCCACCGAGGGCTCGATAGGAGGAGGTGATGGCGACTCTTGTTCATGTTGATGTGGATGCCTTGGAACGACAGCGACGTCGACGTCTTTAGGAGAGTTACGTTGCAGGGCGGGAATCTTAATGCGCTGTTTCGGCTCGACGAACGAAGGAAGAGACGTCTCAAAGTAAACACACGAGATGTTCTTTCTGGTGCAGCTTCCACAGGCGGGTTGGTGTTCGTCACACTCCAGGCTCAGTCAGTACGGGGGGATGTCTGATTGGAGAAGACCGGAAGCACCCACCTTGATCCGTTTCGCCTTACAAGGCCGGCACCCTCTCCGGGACTTGCGATGGGGGCGGCGCAACCGACCGGCAGTCTCGGCTTCGGCACCCGATGCCGGGGAGACTCGATTTGCGGCCATGGCGCGTGGACGAGTGGACGATGGTGTCAAAGGAGGAAGATGGGGTCATGCAGGGCCGGTCAAACGGCAGCTGGGCTCCTCTTTCTGCGGCTCTTTTGCGTATTTGGGCGGGCTCGCGGACTTGTCAAGATGCCGAACGAGAGCCTCTGGAATGACGACGATGGTGGCTCAGCGGGGGATGAGCCCCTGACGACCTGAGCTCTGGCAGTAAGCTTAATAATCTCTGTCCAATCAGAGGGTCCTGAGTACGAGACTGTGCATGTCTGGGTGAAGTGTGAAGCCGCTAGGCCAGGGTGAGTTGGCCAGGCCTTGATTGTGGGCCGTGGGTTTGATTAAGCATGGTCAAGACGAGTCAGAGTGCACGTTCTAGAACATTGAACTCGGGATGGAATGTGGAATGAATCCAGGGATTCAAGATTATGTATTGGTTGGAAACAAATATTCTATATGCGCACTGAATAAACAAAACAACCCCTAAACCACTGGACTATTTGGTGCTCCTTGGCGCTCCGTGCAGAGGAACCGCTCCGTCTTATTCGTATCCCCGGTCCAAACAAACACCTTACATGATCCATCTCTTTCACATGCAACTGAGACCATCCAATCAAACGCCACGAACAGAATCGTGGCTCCCAAGCTGCATCTCCGAGTCCGAGCTGTTTCCGCAATCCTTCTTTGGGGCGCTGATGATCCTGGACGGGTGGAAAACGTTGAAGCTGATCGCCACACCCGCCATCAACACAGCGTCGAAAACGTACAGGTACACCTCCTTGGACTGGAGCTCGCTGTCTCTGCCCGTGACATATTCGATGACTCGGAACACGGATCGCACCAGGATCAGGATGCTCGTGGTGTATAGAACGATGAGAAGCTTTCTCCACGGAGTCGTAAGGGTCAAGCTCCTCTCGGTCGGTCGTTTGTTGATTCGGAGGTGGAAGATGCAGGTGCACGCCATGAAGAGGCCGAAAAAGACGATTTGAATGAAGAGTCCGACAATGATGATGGTCTCTCCCAGGTCTTGATCCTTTTTCGTGTTTCCGCTTGCGAGCTTTCCGCCACCTTTCCCTTATCGTTAGTCACGCTTGTCGCTAGAAGCGCCTTGCGAGGATGTCGGATAATACTGACCAATTCCCTGTGCTGCGATGGACGCGATATCTCCAAAGAGAAAGAACTTGGTCATCCAGCTAGGTCGGATTATGGAGAGCTTGTCCGCATCGAGGAGGGTTGCCAGGCGTCCGAGGACCATGTAAATCGACGCGGCGAAGAAGGCAGGTCCGAGAAGGAGGAGGAGAGACTGTATTACGAAAGGTCCCAACGACCAGTCGGGAGTCTCCTTTGCACCCATGGCTCTTCCAATGTACCCGATGGCCTCGACTGCAAGGGGAAGTGTTAGCCACGAGGGGCTTGGGCCGTCTGCACCTGGGAAACCTACCAAGACATCCGATGACAAAGGGCACAAAGTACCATGTTCTCGTCTTGACCAACTGAAACGTGTGGAAGGAGGCCGACGCTATGAAGATGACGAGGAAGATGACGGCGGCCGCAAGGGAGGGATCGTAGTGGTAGTAGTCTCGGGCCATTGTTGCGTCGGTGGGGAGGAGGTGATCGGGTTCGAACGGGAGGACGGGGAGAGAAAAGGAAGAGTATTACAAGGAAGCAAAGGAGAATGTCGTCAGATACTTTGATGGCTTGTTCAGCAGAAAAGTAACTGGGACTACGGTTATTTGAATACCTACGACCTGCAAAACAGTTGTCAGTGCCAGTTGATATCTGATCCCCAGCATAAGCCTGGCAGTGGGGCTGAGCAGTGAGGCCCCCCTGACAGATGGACGAATGAGAACGGCCAGAGTACGAGAAGTCGTCGACACAAGCGATATGCACAAAGTCGAGAAAGGACAACAAATGGGATTGTGGAGAGTACGGGAA
Organism: Neonectria coccinea; assembly: GCA_019137265.1. NCBI lineage: Eukaryota > Fungi > Ascomycota > Sordariomycetes > Hypocreales > Nectriaceae > Neonectria > Neonectria coccinea. The sequence continues at coordinate 178,061 of WPDF01000040.1, read as the reverse complement.
ATACGCCTGTGTTACCAGCGTCTAATCTAACTATCGTCGAGCACCGCCCCTAAAACAAGCACGGTGAATAAGACTGTCACAGTTACGATTTACAAATGAGGCTCAGCAAAGATGAAACAGGGAGAGAGAGATTGAGATCCAAACTGTCTTTTGTCTTGTATGTCAAGGGAGCGTCCAAATATTTTCGACCTAATTAAACTAAAAACTCGGGGAGGAGGCTCCGATCCTACTGCCGCTGAGGCAAAAACTATCGGTAGAGAAGATTAAAGTAAAAAAAAGACAAATACTACTCCTCGAGGACCGTAAACCGCAAAGGTCCCGGGGAGTCAACCACACGACTCGCCGACAATTCAGCCAAAAAAAGGAGAAACCAGAAAAGTCATTGCTCGCCCACAGAACTTCAACTCAGCGTCGGCTCTTTAGTATCCGTATCCGCTGCTCTTGCACTTGCCCTCCTTCTCGTCCCACTTCTTGCCCTTGGGACAGCTGCACTTCTTGGAGTACTCATCGAACTCCTGGTCATTGTGCTTGCAGGCACACTTGCCGTACTTCCACTCGGCATCCTTGCCGCAGTCGTGCTCGCACTTGTAGCCCGTCCACTTCTCGCCCTTAGGGCACGAGCACGTCTTGGCGTACTTGTCGAAGTCTTGGCCCTTCTTGTTGCACACGCACTCCTTCTTGGACTTATCGTAGGAGGCGTCCTTGCCGCAGTCGTAGCCACAGCCGTATCCGGTCCACTTCTCACCCTTGGGGCACGAGCACGTCTTGCTGTACTTGTCGTAGGTCATGTCCTTCTTGTCACAGACGCAAGCCTTCTGGTGCTTGTCGTAGTGAGCGTCCTTGCCACACTCGTACTCGCACTTGTAGCCAGTCCACTTCTGTCCCTTAGGGCAAGCACAAGTCTTGGAGTACTTGTCAAAGTCTTGACCCTTCTTGTTGCACACACACTCCTTCTGGTGCTTGTCGTAGGAGGCGTCCTTGCCGCAGTCGTACTCGCAGCCGTAGCCGGTCCACTTGTAGCCCTTGGCACACTCGCAGGACTTGGAATCCTTGTTGTAGACCTGATCCTTCTTCTTGCAGTAGCACTTTCCGTACTTCCAGTCGGCATCCTTTCCACACTCGTACTCGCACTTATAGCCAGTCCACTTCTTCCCCTTAGGACAAGCACAGGTCTTCGAGTATTTGTCAAAGTCCTGGCCCTTCTTGTTGCAGACGCAGGCCTTCTGGTGCTTGTCGTAGGAGGCATCCTTGCCGCAGTCGTACTCGCAGCCGTAGCCAGTCCACTTGTAGCCCTTGGCGCACTCGCAAGTCTTGTCGTTCTTGTTGTAGACCTGATCCTTCTTCTTGCAGTAGCATTTGCCGTGCTTGGAGTAGGCATCCTTGCCGCAGTCATACTCGCACTTGTAGCCGGACCATTTCTGGCCCTTGGGGCAAGCACAAGCCTTGGAGTACTTGTCGAAGTCCTGGCCCTTCTTGTTGCAAACGCAGGCCTTCTGGTGCCAATCGTAGTGAGCCTCCTTGCCGCAGTCGTAGGTGCACTTCTTGCCGTTGTAGACCTGGCCCTTGGGACAGCTGCACTTCTTGGAGTACTCGTCGTAGGACTGGCCGTGCTTCTTGCAGGAGCACTTGCCGTACTTCCACTCGGCGTCGTAGCCGCAGTCCTTGTAGCACTTGTCGTGCTTGTCGCTCCAGACCTCGCCGTAGGGGCAGTGGCACTTCTTGCCGTACTCCTCGTACTCCATGTCGGCCTTCTTGCAGAAGCACTTGTTCTTCTTGGAGTTCCAAGTGGCATCCTTGCCGCAGTCGTGCCCGTAGCCGCCACGCTCGGCTAGGTGGGCGGATTCGCCATCGAAGTCCCTGGCCTCGACACCGTGGTCATCGATGTCGGGGTTGGGGATGGCACTGACCGAAGTCAGAGCGAAAAGAGTGTTGAGAAGGAAGTGCTTGAGAAGCATGATGGGCAAGCAGTGCTTGGGGGGGAGAAAAGGCGAAGTGCCAAAAGGGGGTAGAAGGGGGGGTATAGGGTGTCTCTGCGGGAGCGGGATAAGAGAGAGTTGAGAAGGGAAAAGGCCCGATGTCTTGGATGAGAAAAGGGTTTGAAAGAGCGGCGGGTTGATGCTATATATACGTTGGAGGAAGATATACTTGGGGGACGATATTCTTGGAGGAAGAAGTACGGGAACCAAGACAAGCCTGAGTGCTCTGCTCTCACAACGGATCCAACGAGCGGATAGTTTACTCCCCGATCAGATGTGTGGTCCTCAGACGTGTGGTCCTCATGCACGGTCACAGCCCGATCTGCACGACCCTCCATGTTGAACTGGGCTAACGTCTGTAAGGTTGAAGTTAACCTCGCTTCTCAATCAAGCATATCACGTTTATGCTGCTTATGCATGGGCTGAGTTGTTCGGGCCGCCATCACAGCGCCCAGAAAACGCCCAGAAACGCCCAGTTCCCTTTGAGCCGACCTCTCGTTGTCCAGCTGGAGGGGGATTAGATGATAATTTTAGACGATAGACACACACCAGCCACCAACACGTTGGTCCTAGAGGGGTCAGTTGGCACGATGATGCTCCTTGGGAAGCCGGAAAGCATAAATCAACACTTGCACTTTTCGAATACGAGCTGCAGTCATTCAATATTGAGCACCTCCATGATTGAGGCCTTTGAGCTGATTTGTTGGACTCTCCATTTAGCATCCAACACGTCCTCGGCAGAAACATCTCGACCGCAGTGATTCGTTCGAGCCAACGCCACTCGGGGCGTCGGTCAGTTCGCGGCTTGAATAGTCTGGGTTGGGAAGCAGATGGGAGGGGGGAGGGGATTAAGGGGTAAGCCGCATCTTGGGATCGACTGACGTCGCGGTGCATCTATTCGTCAGGCCGGGGAGAGGGGAAAGGGATATTACACGCGGGGAAGTAACGGCAACATGATCAACCGCGCATATTGGCGGCCAGCGAGGGTATTCGACCGGAGCTCGGGCATTCCCGTGGCGGTACAGGGCGAGAGAAGTATACAGACACATGCGGTAGTTTGCGCGAAAGACGACGCCATGGCCATATCCATTCTCGTCGGGGCTGAAAGGCGTATGTAGTTGAAAGAAAGGGCACGTCCGAGAGGAAGACGCCGCAAGGGGGAAAAGCCCAGGGGAAATGGAAGGAGAACCAACAGCCACCGTCCCAAGACGCTGGGCCATACGAGAAAAGGCGTTCAACAAGGGCAAAAGTCATTGACGCATAGAAGAGCATGTAGGAGGTACAATACGGGATACAGTAGTTACGTAACACGGCGCGGAGACATAATTGAATTCAATCAATTAAGCGTTGGCCACGGCTTGTCGGCATGTCACCTCGCAGGTGCAGAGTGGTGTCGAACCCCTGGATGATGCTTGTCACCACACCGACGCAGCGACTTCCGGGCGGCCGATCTCCCGGAGACTTGTCAATACGAAGCCCCGGGGGCTTTCTGAATGGCCAGCCCAGTTCGTATCCCCTTCCCATCTCGTCAGCTGATCCGGTGTCGCGCACTGGGACACGCGGGGCGTCGCAGCCGGGAGGTGCGGCGGGAGCGAATCGCGAGGCCGCGTCCAGGGAGGGCACATCCAAAATAACACAGCTGAAGGTGAAGTCAACCCGACCGTCCCGGGTTGCACTGCAGATGCTGTTTGCCGTTGGATGCGGGGGAAAACAAGACAGACGCAGACACAGACGCAGACAAAACGAGACAAGACAGGATCAGGCAGTTGGGATGAGACTTGGCATGTTTATGCGCCACCGGCAGCTGTTCCTTGCTCGACAGACAGACAAACAGCTGAAGAGAGGGAGGGGAAGCTTGGAGAAAGAAGAGATGGACCCAGAACGGGAAAAGCAAAGCAACGAAATGGTGAAGTGTCTTGTCTCACTCGCTGTCTTTCTGTTGTGGCTCGCCCCTAAATTTAGAAGAGTGGAGCAAGTGAGAGAGTGACACGAAACAACAAAAACACAACCAACCGGCTGGCCCGCAACCCGTAGGGCTAGGTATTGGATGCATGTCTCGATTCTGGACTGTTCCAGCAGAGCAAGAGCCCTAGAAAAAAATGGGAAATAATTGAGTTCGAAAGCACCTCGATACGATCCCCTAGCGGTGTGGTCAGGGCAAAATGGTGGCTGCAGGCGCCGTGGCCACCAGCTGAAAGCGCACTATTTTTCAGCCATGCAGTAACTGTGACGTTTCCATGCTACCAGAAGCCATTTTCATCTCAGAATAGCGCCTCGCTCAAGCCATCCAAGCCCCAGCTCCGGATTCCACGGAGGTTTGACGCCTTGGGCACGGGGAGAGAAAGGGGGAATGAGAAGAGATTATGTAGTTGGTTGGTGTCAAGGGGAAAGACGACTGATCAGGCGATGAAGTAGCTGAGGAGCATCGCCTTTCCTTTGAACTCATCCTCACAGGCAGTTCTTTGTCGTTGCTCGTCGACTCCTTGCATCCTCCTTCGGCACATCGGCATATCGACGACGCAATACTCCATTCGGACGGATCATTCCGAGCCCCCTGCTCCCCCGATCGTTGCAAGGCACTTGCCGATGGAATTTCCCCTTTCGGCGCACCCGTTGGTGAAGCTTGAAAATAGGCTTTCCTCGATCCGCCACCGCGCGCGCCGGGCGTGCGCGTAGCCGACCACACCTGTCTTTGCCACCAACACAGGAAAATACGTGCGAGGAAATGAGTGGACGGTTCCTGAGTGAGCTGTTCCCGGCAAGTTGGGGCGTCCAACGGTTCTCGAGCTTGGCAATTTTTTTAATTTGTTTTTGCTCCCTCTTTTGCTTTTTGCAAGATGTGATATTGGGTCCGTGGCTACCCACGACGCAGGGATCCCATACCCAACGCGCTGCATATTCACCGTTCTCTCACCGGACTTGGCGTCGCTGAATTGGGCACTAGGTGATCAATGCGAAAAGGTGCTGGTGGTTTGCTTTCCGTAAGGCTGCCTGTTGAGGGCTCGCGCATCGAGATGGGAGGAGGTGGCTTTTGTGAATACGCCCAGCCATCTCCCATTGTCCCCTGTAGGAAGCAAACATTGGGCAATCGGGCGACAGTTGACGTGGATGTCTTCATGTCTCATTTCCTTGCGCAAACATGTTATTAATATCAAAAATCGAGAATGATCTGAACGTTTGTTTCCGCCAGCGGTCATTCACGCCTCCAACCGACCTAGCAAGTGAAGCCGTGAATACTCAACCCAGCTGTGCGCTCCCGCATTCAGCTAACCAGCCACCATGTTACCTCCACCGGAAATACAACCCCCGTCAGCTGACAGCCGGCATCTGCAATACAGTTGGCGTAATGGTGAAGTAACTCGTCTCGCATCTACCGACACTTCCCCGCATTGTCTTGTCAGCACAGCCGGAAGTCGCCCCATCGCAGAGCCTTACCTTGCTCAGAGAGCCCTACCCGACAGTGACAAAGTACCCTTCGGCTGATCGGGTAATGTCTGTTCTGGGGCAACAAATCTCACTGTGTGCGGCAATGTCACCTCACCACGCTGTCCGGGCTGCGTCTTCTCGCGGCCACCTGCATCGGGCATGCCCAGATAGTCTCGATGAACGCCTCTCAATGCGCCCTCGGCTAGAGGTAGGGAGGAGGTATCTTACTTTCATCGCCTGTTGATCACGCAGGAAGTAGTGCGACCGGCCGATCCGCGTCCATGATTGCTGTTACTTAGAGGGAACGGCGACCTCATCGTGTTGGGTCCAGGCCTATCATCGTCTTCCGCAACCACATGGATTTACAATCAAGGCAGCGGCAGAGTGACGTCTAAGATGCAAGCTAAGCCAAGGCTTACTTCCATGCCCAAGGACCCGAGCTGTCCGGCTCCAGACTGCATTTCGTCCATCCCAGGGGTGTCTAGGGTAGTTTCTGTGCTGAGGGGTATTTCTCTCAACTCCTCTATTTCCGTTGGAAAGAGAAAGAATGTATCATGCTACATTACTTTGTCGTCTCTTGGATCCAATGTTGTCTTCGTTCTTTTCTGTGTCAGTAGGTGATGGAGCTGGTTGTCCCTGCTACTTGTGATACTTTGAATTAAGAATTCCTAATGAATGCAGTCATGGATGTCTAAGGTAGTCAAAAGTCGGGGTAGTTGATTATTATACCCTGTACAGGCTAGCCGCTGATTGCCGACATCTTGGCCCAGGTACTAAATGTGTACCCCTGGGTAGTCCTAAGCTACAGACGGCATTAGTTGGACCCATGGGTACCCGTTGGAAACCTTGATTACCCACGTTATTGACCTGAATACGGGAGAAATAGGTTACTGTAGCCGGCCGGATACTTTTCAGCCGGTGTCTTACAACTCAACACGCATGGTTGACCGTTAGTTCTGTTTCCTCGCTCGTAGTCTCTCAGCTATGCCCGTCCAAGCAAGGGAGTGGCGGCGGGTGGTTGCGTTCAATAACAAAGTTGCGACCGCCTCGCCTATTTTAATCCTGCGTGTGCGAGTCCATGTGACGTGCCTGCTTGTCAAATTTTAAGAGTAACCTCAATTTAAGGCCGGAGAAATAGTTCCTGTGGCCACAGAGACAGACGCCTCAGGGCCAGAAAGATGGATTGTTTGCACAGCCCCGGCCTAACTAACGATGCTGCCGGTTTGAACGTAAATGAAATGGGATTGAGCTAAGCTTGGGCTCACACAAATCAGAATCGTTCGCTTTATCACCCCGATTTGGTGGAACTAGTTCACATGCCACGAAAGCTCGATCCTTTGGACTGGTGCGGGAAAGTGGACCATGGACCGCAGGAACGAAGATCTAGATTAACTTAATCCTGCGCTCGTGATCCGAGTTGAGTGTGAATACATGACCGTCTTATCTGGGCCGTAGCTGTTCGTCACCGGGTGGTTGCTCGCAGAACAATGGTGGGATCACTTGCAAGGAGGACCAAGATTCACCCATGGCCAGCAATTGAGTAACCCAGTTGGCCAGACTTTCCACCACAGAACAGTTGAGAGAGTACGATACACAGCCAAGGACATTTTTTTTGATGGGCAATTGATGCCAATTGGCGAGGGATCAATGCTCTGGGCCGCTGCATTGGACCCCGGGAGAAATGGTTTGCATTTCTTGTTGCACGAAAAAGCCCAAACGAAACGACGAGACGATTCATGCATGCTTGAGTTAGATGCAATTTCTTTGATCTTTGTTTTCTTTCCGATCTGACCATATCGCCAATACACGATGTGTCAGGGCTCACATTGATAAGATCTTATCCACTTGAATCATGCTTTTCTTTATCCTTAACTAGAATCGCGGAGGCGCAAGCGGTGAGATTTGTGGAGATAACACTGTGATCCAAGGAGGTTAGCTCATTATAATGCATGCATTACAATTGCACAATACTGCAGCGCGCTGCCCCTTAGACTGTTAGTGGTAGTGGTACCTTAACAAATTTAGGAAGCAGTTCCAGCATCTTCGAATCCATAACCAGTGGTGATTCGGTTATTGAGTGTGAAAACGCGGCTGGATTGTCATGTGGCTCATCTCCAATAAATAAGAAAACAACACGACGTCAAATGAATCCACTTTCAGACCTGGTACGGCATTTTCGCGAAGCCGTGACCCGACCGGACTTTTCGGATGGGACGGATCGGCGACTTGAATACGGGCCACGGCCACGAAAATCTCGACTTCGGCCGAATTGGAGCTCGACCCCTGTCTATCACATGTCCAACCCGTTGAGCCTCATCCTGTCATTCTTGGCGTAGACCCCTGAAGCCCGTGGCCTTCCCTCGGCACATAGAGCTGCAGTCAGATGACACCGACGATGCGAATGCCAGGTGGTTCCACCATGACGAATCTGGATCTGGTGACGATAAGGCAGATTCAGACCAAGGGGAATTATCAGCCGAGGGCCAGCTGTCACGTCATTTTGCGGAATGCCATCCGAAGCAAACCCACCGGCGTTTCCGAAGGGGTCAAACGAAGCACGAGACAGGGGATGAGATGCTATCACATATATATCTCTACACCGCCAGCCTCCGTTACACCAAGTTGCTGGTCAATCTAGATCTTCACCAACCCCAGTAGATTTCACCCCTGGAAACACATTCGATTCTTCTTGCCGATGATTCATGAAACCCTAGCACCGATGAGCGACGACGAGACTCTCGGACCATGCCCGAGACGCATGTCCGTCTGGAATCTCCTGTTCGACCAAGCCCGCGTCGACGACTCCGTTCTGCATCACCAATACCGTGGGAAGGGAACCGCTGAAGATCCCTTCATCGTGGCCTGGATACCCGATGACCCCGGAAACCCTCACAATTGGCCGACGTGGCTGCGATGGATGATCACCGTGGTCTCGGCTTTTACGTGTTTTGTTGTCGCCTTCAGTTCCAGCGCATACACCGGTAAGCCGTTCGATAACGTCTCAACGTGTCAAGGCTGGAAGCCAATAATCGAAACCCAGGCACCATGACGGAGCTCATGATACACTTCGAGGCGAGTGACACGCTCATCACTGCTGGCGTCTCATTATACGTTTTGGGCTTTGCCCTTGGGCCTCTCATTTGGGCGCCGCTGTCCGAGATGTACGGCCGACAAATCGTCTTTGGCTTCAGCTACGGAGCATACGCGGTTTTCAGTGCTGGTTGCACGGCCGACAATGGTGTCGCAACCCTCTTGGTTCTGCGTTTCTTTGCTGGCGCTTTTGGTTCATCGCCTTTGACAAACGCTGGAGGAGTTATTTCCGATGTGTTCGAAGCAAACGAGCGAAGCATTGCCATGGGAGTGTTCTCGCTGGCACCGGCGATGGGACCAACTTTCGGCCCCTTCATCGGTGGTTATCTTGGCGAGGACGAGGGATGGAGATGGGTTAGTTGTCTGGTGATACAGAATCTGGGACTCTTAGCTGATATCATGTAACAGGTCATGGGCTTGATGGCCATTCTCGCCGGTTTTGCGTGGATGTTGGGAGTTGCTCTGGTTCCCGAAACCTACGCACCCGTGATCCTCAAGAAACGAAGCCAGGCCTTATCCAAAGAGGTGGGAAAGGTCTTCAAGACGGAGCTCGAAGTGCAGGGCGCAAACTCGACGCCAGCGCAAATCGTCAGAACCGCCCTCTACCGCCCGTTGGCTCTCCTCTTCGCCGAACCCATCGTCCTGATTCTGTCCATCTACACTGCAATTCTGTACGGCACATTGTATATGCTCTTTGGAGCATATCCGGTTGTGTTCCAGCTCCAGAGGGGCTGGACTCCTGGCAAGGGAGGTCTCGCCTTTCTTGGTATCGCTGTCGGCATGTTTGCTGCTGTGCCGACAGTCGCTCTGATCAACCGGTGGTACGTCAAGAAAGCAAGAGAAAGCAAAGGACCACTCGCGCCCGAAATGCGGTTGCCAGGAGGGATGATTGGCAGTATCGCGCTTCCAGCCGGAATGTTTTGGTTTGCCTGGTAAGTTCTCACTCTCCCGATGCTGAGATGCATTTAACTAACGCCAAATCCTCAACAGGACAACATATTCTTCGGTATACTGGCTCTCTCCAGTTGCAGCGGGCGTCCCCTTCGGTTTTGGCCTCACCCTCATCTTCACGGCCGTCTTCAGCTACCTCATCGACGCGTACACCATCTACGCCGCATCGGCTCTTGCAGCCAACACAGTCCTCCGATCGCTATTCGGAGCAGCTTTTCCTTTGTTCACAAGGCAAATGTACGATAAACTCGGAACCCAGTGGGCCAGTTCACTGCCCGGATTTCTTGCCCTTGCGTGCGTGCCTCTGCCCTTCGTTCTATGGAAACATGGGCCGGCGATCCGCAAGAAGTGCAAGTACGCTGCTAGAGCCCTCGCAGCGTCAGAGTTGGACGAGAGAATTGATACTTGAGAGAGAAGAAGAGGAGTACATATAGATATAGATCCAGAGATTATTAGATAGACCGACCCCGGTAGATTGGGTGTTGGGCTGGTGTTTGCATTTCTTGTGTTTTTCTTTATTTGTCTTATCGCCGACCGGGACGGCTGGGACTGGCTAAATATTTAATACAGTACAGGGCTATTAGATAGAGCAGGCATCTTTATCGATCCTGATAATTACACATAAAATTGGCTCCTGATAATTAATTACCTGCTTCCCTCAGCCTTTTGTCTCCTCCATTTCCACCCGTGCACTCTCAACAGAACCAAGAGTGGCACACAAATGATGCCAACGGCTGCCCAGATTGTACAAGCCCAGAGTACTGCAGAACACAAAGATGGCGATCTGGGTACTGCCAGATATGAACTGCAGCACCAGCGGGGCTGCAATGTGAGTGCCTGAGTGAAGTGACCATCCGTAGCCGGTAGTGGCGAGTGAGGTGATGATTAAAAAGGGGAATATTGATCGCAATCTTGCTTTCTCAATGGGGAACTGAAAGAGCTCATTTGCAGACCGGGAGCCAGCATTGGAAGGCAGCGATCGCTCTACGACTCGGTAGTCGTAGTCGGCAAGTCGTCCCACCAAGAGAGTCGAGAGAAGACCCCCGACACCAGAGGGGAGATACACCAGACCTGTCGTAAGGTAGTTTAGTGAGTAGACCCTGGTCATTTCTGTTGCCAGGGATGTCCCGATGACACTGTATATAGTATACTGTATGCTTCCGACCGTAATGATCAGGAAAGTACCTTTCTGGAAGAGTGTAGAAAGACAAGTGAATGGATTGGGGACGATAGATAGTATGACAAAAATAGAAGAGGGGTACGAAGCCGTGGGCGTGTCAAGTATCACGGTTCCCGTCCGTCGGTGCCTCCTGTGCAACTCGAGCAGAGATGCTTTGTCTGAATCAGGCGTCGAAAAAGCACATCGCCTTTTCGGCACCGCATCGGTAAAAACTAAACATATCAGCTAACTCTGCACAGCCAAGTATGAATATATGCCTTTCTTTCTTGTCAGTGGTGGATGCTGCCGGCGATTGAAGCGCTCTCTTCCGCAACAACCACCGCCCTCTCACACAGCAAATTCTCTCGCTCGAGATTGACGACCGACTAAAGCAGCAGAATGTCGATTACTTCGAAAGCCAGTCGCAGGTAACGACCCATCACGGAGACGTCGAACTGAATCCAAACATTCTCGCGTGTACGTACGCTACGCTGCATCTCTCTTTAAGACTGCATGGCCGAAGATTCGCAACATTTAACTGCAGAGGTATGACACTGATCAAATACCACAGGCCTACCTCAGAACTGCCGAGTGCTATCTTGCAAAGGCCACGGCGCAAGCAATTGGAACCAGACTGCTTGCCTTGATGTTGAAACCACTGGTGATGATGGCACCCGACGTCGATATCTTCGCACACGCTGTCACCCAGCTGCATTCGCTTACGCCTGGTGCGTCCCCCACCTTCAACGGAACCCTGACTCAGGACAACACATGGACAGACACCTGGGGGGAGTTCTACATTCGTGGGTTTCGCAGGATGCTTCACTTGGACGAGAAGGCCCGTGACCCAAGCGAAGACCTAAGTACTCTTGTTCGCCCATTCCTGGAGATTTGTGATTCGTAGACTCCTTCAACCGATGGAAACAGCAGGCCGATACATCGAGTTAGTCTTGATCCATGGCGATCTGTGGATTGGCAACGTGTCGACCGAGTCTCACACCAAGACTAGAGGAGAGCACTTGCATGTTGCGGAACTTCAAGTCTTTGGATTAGAGAGCAGACACAAAGAGATCATAGCGACTATGTCAAGTCGGATTATTATCACTGTACCGGTATATCAATTGCCGTCTGGGTGGACTCACACGGCATATAGCGCATTTCGATGATCCCAATCACCCTTGGGTTCGGAAATGCCCATCTCTTTTTGGTACTCTTCGAAGAAAGGAAGACCCATTTTGTATCGCGACGCCCTTAAGAAGCTCTAAGTCGTCGTTCTTTCCGCGCGCTTTCTCCTCGACTGCGAATATCTGTCGCATAGCCTGGGTAAACTAGATCTCCCAGGACGGTTACCATATATTGTCGTTTAGGATGTTTGCGAAGTGGGTTAGCATCTAAAAGCTTTACTTCTCCATTGGTAAACGGCCCATACTGGCTTTATAGACCCGATGACGGCGACGAATTCTTGTTCAAGTTCGTATTCGATACGGACCGTTTGAACCAAGGCACTAGCACCAGAGGGCTAGACAGAGAGCACTTTTGCATGGCTATGAATGATGCTACAGGATAAAGCCATTCTGTATAATGAGTTAAATGTAGGTCTAACAATATGATTGGCCATCTAGACCTAAGTCTCCTGAAGAGTATTGACCCTCTTGCCCGAATCCGAGTTGCTGTCATCTGAGGAAATTCGAACGCCCTTTTCTTGGATCTGAATTCCAGTGGAGGTAGCAGAAGGCTCGATGCGACGCCCAGCTGCATCATGGGTGGCATCCCAATCGACGAGCTCGGCATTGGGAACTTTTCGAAGTTGGTTGCTCTGAACGCCGTCCTCGAAGCTAACGAGTTCCTGTCGAAGCTTGTATCCCTTCCACTTGGGAAGAAGAAAAGCCCAGAACCAGTAGTATCCAGCGCAGATAAGAAGACTATGGAGGGTTAGCGAGTGTGCCACCATGGCAGGATGAGGGTCTACTTACATTCCGAGACCAGTGACGGCGTATGTGGCATACCAAAAGCTGACGTCTCCGGCATATTGCCCGCCCTCAGGGGGATACCAGGGCATGATGAGGATGTAGACTTGGATCAGAATGTTGAAGATGATGACGGGGTGCCACACCTTGAACTCAGGCTCAGGCAGGTTAGCCTTGCTTCGGCGCCATCGAACGACGTAGAGACCGACAGCCATGGCCAAGTTAAAGGCGGCTGAAGGGAAAACTCCGAGGTCATTGACTGTTTGTGTGTCAGTAGGTGAGGTGTCTTGGTTAGGAGTAATAGCAACTCACCGAAAGTGAAGGCATCTCCAGCGGGAACAGCAAGAAGCATCAGAGCAGTAAGTCCCCAGATCACGAGATAAGGCCCTAAGGGCGTTCCAAAGGGCCTTGTAGAGACCCAGAACCTAGTAAAGGGCAAGACGCCCTGTCGGCCACACTCTCGGATTCTTCGAGACAGACCGATAATAACGGCGATCATGTTGCCGAACGAAGCCAGCGCAATGAGAAAGTTGAGACCACGGACGGCTCCACTGTCGCCAAAAACGGCTTTGAAGAAGAGGCTTGCGGCTGTGAGACCAGAGTTCTCGAGCTCGTCCTTGGGAACTGTCACGAAGGTGGTCAACTTGGCTGCTCGACAATGTTTATTCGGCAGTAACTGGTTTACTTACCAGCAGCAAAAAAGGCAACATTGGCAAACATGTACAGAATATACACCGTAGTCAAGGCAGCGGTGGCGTAGATCTTGAGCGATCGCACAGGGTTCTATCAAGACCAGAGTCAGCCGAATTCCATCACCACAACGTTGTCTTCTTACCTTGACCTCGTTTGCGACGTTGAAGGCGTTGTTATAACCTCCATAAGAAAAGATAATACGGTACAGAGCAATGGTCATGCCATAGGCAGATGCGTTGGAGCTGCCGGACCATGCGTCTTTGAAGTTGGCGGTGGGGTTCTCAACTCGAGTGTTGCCGCCGAGGACCACGAAGCCGGTGATGATAACGAAGACAATAGTGCAGATCTTGACGACTCCGACGGCGTTGGAGAACCAGTATGCGTATTTGGTGTTGAACACGAGGGTCAGAGTGGCAAGAGTGTAGCAAGCCAGAGCCGTGCCCTTGATCTGCCAATTGGTGCCTTCATGTCCGGAAATAGCCCAGAGATAGTTGGCCATGACTGCCATTCCGCATTAGTCTACATCCGCAATGCAGCAGTGATGCTTGACTTGCCTGTAGCATTTGCACTTCCAAACGAGAGGATGACACTCTGGACGGCAAAGGTTGTCGGGAAAAGCCACAAGGGGCGGGGGTAGGCTTGTTCGAGGAAGACGACTTCGGAGCCGGATCGACTGGGGAAGTAGGCAGTGAACTCGAGGTAGACGGCTCCAGAGGCCATACACAGCTAGTGGGGACTGAGTTAGTATTCGCTGTTGGCCGACGATGTCTTTGATAGTAAGGACACATACCAGGTAACCAAGAGTCCAGTAGACAAAACTGACACCAACAGAGCCGGTACCAGCCAGAATGGAAGATGCTTGGTGGAGTCAGTAATGTTCACCCCAGTTAGACATCAAGAACATACGCGTCGAATAGATACCAGCACCAATCATCATGGTAATGTTGAGCAAAGTGATGGTGGCAGGACCAACTGAGTAACCCAGCGGGGAGTTGTTCTCAACAGGAGCACCGGTAGCATCCTGATAGGTAGCCTGGGCACCGTTGCCTCCCTTCTCAGCAATGTAGTGAGTGTTGCCATCGGCGATCTCGGTCTGGCCCTCCAGCACAGTGCCAGCCTCGGCTTCTCCGCTGTTGAATGGTCTTCGCCAGGCCATGACGTAGAAACAAAACAAAAAGCAGCAGGGGTGGTGAAAGAAGAAAACGGAGCCAAGCCTGTGGTTGTAGCCAAGGGTTGCTGCATGAGCTCGAGAAGCAAGCTAGAAGCCCAGAGCTACTTATACAATGCGACCTTTTGACACGGCCTTGTTTTTTTTTGTTATCCGGGAGGCAAATACTGGGCCGATGTTCAGGCGGTGTTTCTTCCCTGTTGTCTATTTCGACATCGTAGGGGCTAATGATACAACCGGGGGGGCCGAGTGGGAGGATGCGCAGGGTGCAATGGCAACAGACGTCACCAACACGGCGAAACCGTCAAGTACGAGGACAATCAGGTTTGAAAAAGACTTATAGATGGCTATCGGATGATTTGACGTGTCGTTGAAATAACCGTTCGACATAGAACTCTTCAAGAAGGATTCTACTCTTTGCATGACCCGTGATCGACATGTCCGAAATCACCTCGTCACGTTTTTTGAATAAAGATATAGCGGAAGTTTTAGTTTATATCTCACGAGGTTTAACCCATCGGTAAAAAGCGGCCCGACCCAACATCCCCGTTGGTTCGTATATCTCCATTGCAACCTGTAGATTGAAGACCCATCACCGGTGGGATAGTGGGCGAGCCCCCTTTTTAAACTCTGAATTCCAGATCAGCGGCCGGCTGAAACAAACTAAAATCACACGTATAAAGGCATATGGCGTAATCGACAAAATGGGGACCCCCCCCCAGCTCACGGACACTAGGAATCCGGGCCGCCGATTGCGTGCTATCTTTTGGCCGATGAGAGCGGAGATATTTCCGGGGACCCCGTGGCTTGCGTGTCTCTTATAGGACGACGGCATCAAGGGTTCGAGGCACCATTAGTAAAAGACGAAATGGCATCAGCTCGCTATAGACATGGTAGGCGGCCGCACGGGCTGAAGAGAGACATATGGTTCCGAGTGTGGGATGCTGGGACTTGGGATGGCCTATTCGCTTTATTACGTACTGCCCCAGCTTGACTGGTCTGTTTGAGTATCCGCAAATGATTATGTTGGCTGTAGACTGTGGTCGGAGCGATTGCGAGATTCAATAGTTTATTTCGTCTTGGTGGTTAGGTCTCAAGCGCCTATTACGGCTAGACTATTACGTGACATTTTACTGACTTACACGCGACAGCAGTGGAGAGGGAAAATCCTAGGTAATAGATATCTTTCCTAGTATATAGTCTCTATCGTCCTCGCTTGTCAATACATCACAAGTTTGAAGCATCAGTTGATTCTTTCAGGCTGGTAACTGTCTCAATACCTATAGCTATAAGGTATATGGAGATAAAGAGGCTAGTAGCTACTAAAATGATATTTAGTGATTTAGCTAGTAGTCCTATTGCTAGGTAATAGCTAAATGAGGAGAGGCTAGAGCAGATAGCTAACAATAAGCATTAGAATGTAATAATACACACTTTAGTGGGTAAGCAAATACAATATAGTATATCTTAACTCTACTGGTAATAGAACATTCGCCCACCTCTACGATACCTCAGCAATTGCTTAGGTTCTAGAATGAGGAACAAGCTTCTCAAGGTCCGTGTCATTCAGTTCATTATCCCGCATGTCTTTCACGACTCGCATCCGGCACCAGTCAGTGTGTTCCTCGTGGTTTTGCTCCTCGGACTCGAAGTCGGCCTCCGTTGCGAAGTGCAGCCGGACCTTCTTCTCCGACCGAGACGGCTTGGTAAAGTCGCACAGAGAAGGCACCGATGCGTACGCGTTGGACATGTCCAGCCTCATCGGCGCAATGACGGTATCTCGGAGATCGACGCGCACGCCGTGGAGACTATGCACGCGATAAGCCAGAATGGTGAATGCAATGCCCGAGAGGGAGGCGGATGCAACGAGGGCGACCCAGCTGAAGAAAGGCTTCCAAAGAATCTTCATCACGACTTCAGATTCAGGGTACATAATGACCACTTTGTGAGGCTCGTTGGCACGAAACGCGTTGGCCATGGCGTTCCATGTAGCTTCGAAGGAAACCATGAGCATGGGCACGCATGTAGCCCTCTAGATTTTGGGTGAGAGTCGAGTTGACTGGCCTGATGATGGCCAGGTTGGGCAAGACCTCGGGCATGGCCTCGAATATCTCGCTGGTTAGAGGGTCTCGGTAGTCAGAGAGCCTCTCTCGCAACTCTTTCGCTTCTTCTTCCGAGACAACAGCCTCGAAGATTCCGCTGTAGATGACGTGACTGATGCTGTAATTAAAAGACCCGGCGCGTGCAGAGACCTTCGCAATTGCGTAACAGTTGACGGTAAATGAAAAGCCGCCCCGGTTGAACCTCAGGTCGATGCAGTTGCTCACGCCCATGTGACTAAGCATGCTAGACGATGATGTGCAGTCGGGGTTCCAGGGGTTTTCATCGTCCACATTTCTCAACCGGTCTGCCATGACCGCGACGTAGAGCTCGTGTGGGGCGTTTTAATCTTGTCGTGGGAAGGCGTACTTGCTCTCCGAGGCTCTATTTGGCGTTGATAAGAGAGTGGGGGCCGGGTTTTAGGCATAATCTCTCAGGACAGCCCTGTTCCCAACAGTAGACCGTGTGATGACATTCCCCGGACCGCTTATATTCAACAGGCCTAGGTTGTCGTCTTGCAAAGCCGCGATCAACTTCTCGGGCACCTGTTTCGCGGGGTCCTCGATCCATTCGGCTTTGTCAATGATAAAATAAGGGAAATTGACCAGCTTGACGGTAGAGTTGACTGGAATCCCGGTGTAATTACCCATTGCCCTACGTGGCCCCATTGGTTCTGTGGAATGAGTCGGCGCTGGTTGTGAGGGCAAGCGATGCGCTTCTCAGCACCAAACCCTCGCGTACCTCGTCTCATTTATTGTACTCATCCTAGGCTCGAGATTCTACGGTCGTAGGGATTTGTAGCGAGTTCTCTATGCCCTGAACCTGTATCGGCGTCCAGGCGATGCTGCCGGACAGGAGAGGGGTCGAAAGTTGACGAAAGTGTAGAACGAGCGAGAGACCGAGAGCGGTCCAACCGAGGATGAAGACAACCAGCTCTACATGGGCTTTGAGGAATTGCAGCACAATGCTAGACCACCTCTGATTTCGCCTATTAGCCGCCGTCGCAGCCGAGGAACGGGCGTTGGCCGAGGTCATAGTCAGACGAGTGTCACTGTGTCAAAATAAGTGTATGAAGGGGGCCAGTGGACAGACGGGCTCTAAGCTATATAAAGGAAGAATATGCAAACATGCTGCCATTAGGCTGCACCGGGCTTGGGTTACCAGTGGAGAGCTGAATTCATTCGGAGATTGCGACCGAACGTGTGGATCAAAGCTTACACGAAGTCTTCGATCCTGTTTTATCTATGGAAGTCCCCGCAAAGCTTTCAACGATCTCAAGACGCGCTGTTGCTACTTATGACTGTGGGCTCCTGTGACGGATGATTCACGATGACGAGATACAAAACATCCTTTGGCTGGGATTAGCGGACATCCTATGGATTCGTGTTTGTCTCTCACCTTCTGTAACAGGCTCATTAGTCCACCAGCTTGAGTTTTGCTGGTACCGCCTTTTGAAGACCGAGATTTGTCCTTGGGTTCTGTTGATCCCGATGTGTCTTCGGTTTCATCCCGCCTTGTCTCAGCCTTGTCGTTGCTGCTCTCACCGTCGGCAGTCTTTACAGGTCCATGCTCCCAGCGACGTCCAGTAACAAAGGCCACAATGTCGCCACTAGAGGCCGGGTGGTTTGGATCGGCGTACCGGGATCGAAACTCTGGTTTTGGTAGCAAGCTGGTCATCGGCACCTCGGGATTCCTCTCTATCCACTTGGCCTGGGCACGTCTGTCCATGTACTCATCGAGCCACTTCTCTGCTCGGTCGGCGGCGTTCTTCTTCTTCTCATCGCCAACTTTGAATTCGCCGCTCCCCGTCTTGCCCAAAGCCGGAAAGATGAGCGGTGCCGGTTCATCCCAGTGGAAGGTGCTGCTGAAAGGCTTCATCATTCTCTCCGTCTGTTCTTGGATATTTCGCATGCCCTCCTCGCTCGAAATTTTCTTAGTTATAACCTCCCTCACCACTTGAACAAGGCTCGTCTCGGGGCGGGGTTTAGTCGCCTTCCCGTCAAAGTCGACTTCGGTAATCAACTCATCGTCATCGACATCAGGCTTCCATGTCACCACGAGACACACCAGGCCTCGCGGGATGAAGAGTTCTTCATTCACGCGGTCTAGGAACTTGTTAGACCGGAATCGACTCTGCGCCTCCATGGCCGCATCAGTAGCGATGCCGATGCCGACTCCGAGAAGCATCATCATGGGATCAGGGTAAGCTATGTCCGCAAAGCCGGCCAGGTTGATGGCGTATAGGTATGGATTGGGCTCCAATGCCTTGTTGAATGTGTTGATGAAGTCGAGGAATGTCTCCTGGTCGATACCTACGTGGGCCAAAATGGGTGCGTACGCTGGCACAAATCCCCGAGCTCGCGTTTTGGGTCGTCTCTGAACCAATATCACTGGCAACGTGAGCTTTTTGTCCGAGCCGACGTCGTGTTGACGGGGATGTCTCTTGAGAAATGCTTCAGCGAGGTTGCTCGGCTCCTTGGGCGACGGTGAATCTGTCTGATTTGTCGCTGCTTCTTGTTCCGCATCATCAACTGCCCAGATAGCCTCGTTGAGCTGTTCAGGAACGGGTGCGTCGTCTGGTTGCTGTGGCTGATGAAGACATTCTTCACCTCCCGACTTCTTCTTTTCTCGTCGATAATGCGATGCCTCGGACACGAAACCGATGCCCGCCGCCACGATCCTGACAATACTACCAACGAGGTCGTCCTTCTTACTAGTGCTACCGCTTAGTTTGCTGAGTGTCTCGTCTCGCTCACGAATGGCTTCCTGGACTATTTTGGATGCCACCTTGGAGGTAATCCGTTTGCCTTCTTTCGACAAGCTGGAAGCAAATATTAGACACGTCGCATACATTCAACAGGGTATCGTACCTCATCGCAGCTATTGTGCCCGTTTCGTAACTTCACAAATGGTCAACAATGTGCTTTTATCGGTGGAATTTGTTTTCTACGGAGGCAATTTTGAGCTCAAGCAGAAGGGCAGTCTTTTGTAAAATTGACGCGTCCTCCCTCCTCACATGCGATAAGCTCTATGTCAGGAGGCAGCCCACGAAGCAGGTCAGAAAATGCGTCATTAATTACGAATAGGCATACGAGTTTCCTTAGGCGCCAAGTATGTGGCTGATCCTTGGCCCGTCAGCAACCAATTCTTAAAGGCTGCAACGATCGACCGGCCGTCCGCGGACAGCGAAATCTTGGCGAAGGACGCAGGAAGCGGCATCGTTTCTGAGCGCCAGCGTAAGCGTGCCAAGAAAACAAGTTCGGATTCACCAGCCTGTTCTTGTCACCGCAGTAAATCACCTTCTACTTCCTAGGGTTTTGCTCCCATCATTCCCCTTTCTTATATGTGCTCCAATCAATGACTTGCGACTTGGCAGGCAACAGCGGGTTGTTCATCTCGCCATAGTTCTAATTCAGCTCACTCAATTGAAAGAGCTCACCATCAAATCATCGAGCCAAGACAAAAGCACGCGCCAACTAGTTTCAATTAATCACAATAGATGATGACCTGAGTAATCACCATACATCGCGAATGGAGTGTGTCGCAACTACTGGGGAATCCTTTCCCATTCCAGCTCGCTGGGTTCCTTCCAGTAATCTGTCCCACTCAAGGAGAAGCCCATCTTCTGCAAGACTCTTCCACTTCTTGTGTTTCCCTTCTCCGTCTCTGCAATAAACCGTCGTGCTCCTTTCTCGCTGAAAGCCCACTGCATCACGGCTTCTGCAGCTTCCTTGGCTATGCCTTGCCCCCAATGGTCCAATCCCACACCGTAGCGAAGCTCAATCATCTCCTCCCACGGCTCCGACGGTGCACCTTCGCCCTCCTGAATGGGTATGGAGGTAGTCGTGGCGTCTCGTACGCCAGCATAGCCTGCCCATGTGATTGATTCCAATGGTTGCACGTCTGACCCAACCAGTTCATTGTAAAGACTCCCCTCATAAATCCGGATCTCTTTACTTTCGCCTCCCAGCGCCCTACCCTTTTTATATACCGCCTCAGCATTGTCGTCCGTCTTTGCGCGAACGCCAACCGCGAAGTCGCCCATTCCTCTCCTCCCCCAGCAGCGGATTATATCTCGAGTTCTAATCATCTCGTGAGTCTGCTCATCGCTCAACTCCATCGGAGAAAGATGATGGCCAAAGGCCATCTGGCAGAAGGAAGAGTTCCCATGTAGACTACCATAAAGGGCGCGATAAGAGGGAAGAGAGATGGCGGTCGGTGTTGGAACGATGATGAGCCGAGTCGTTAGAAGGGCGAACGGAGATTGTTGGAATCCGAAGTTTGAAGCGGCCATGGTTGTAGTGATGGTGGTTGCGGGAAATAAATAAACATGGCAGTTCGTAGCTTGTCTGTTGTAGTAATTAATAGAAAATGGTAGCATGTGTGTCTTAGTAGTCTTAGATCGTGAGTCATCCGGCGAGCGACGGCTGACATGATGAAAAACAATACTCCACCAAAGCCATAGACCCCGCCCATCTACCCGCGAATCGCACTAGCGACCACCTCAGGATATCTGGATCAACAAGAATCGCCTGTCCGGGTTCTGGGGTGGCACGGGCATCGAGAAAGCCTTGCGGGGTCGAGGTATCACAACCCTGCATTTTCGGGCGAGAACACAGACCAGTGCGTCGCAGGCACCATGCAGGACGCGTATAGCAATGGCTGGGACTGCCTCATGTTGAGCGGCGCGTGTGTCACCACGAGTCCTGAGTTTGTAACCAAGTACATCGAGTACAACTGCGACGGCGGCTGGGGGTTTGTTTTGACTTACTAGCAGTTGGTTGTGGGGGTTGAAAATATGCAGCCTGCCTGCGCCTGATTCTTAGAGGCCATCATCAATTGTTGCGCGGGACCGAGTTGCTGTGCAGGATCATATAGGTCATTACTGTCCTGGAATTTTCGCATGGCGACGATCCAAAGATAGCACACATCCATATGACGTGAAACAAGGAAGCTCTATTGCGTAACTTCCGGCACGACACTCTGTTCAAAGTGATGGAGTGCCCTTTGCCCTGTTAATCGATGAGTGTTGTATGCCGCCCTACGGGAGTCGTTGCTTTGATCAAGCAAGAAATTTAGCTGCTAGATGCTCAAGCTGCGATAGTTATATTGGAACAACCCTTTAGTCATTACCCGTCTCTTCTCGTGAGAGTATTAAAGCTTGAAAACTCTCTTATGTTCAACTATAAATTCTTCTCTCTATATTTACATGCTAGCTCAAGGTTGATATTACCTATAAACACTTTCTTTAGCGTTATTATAAGACTTGCAGTATACTTACATAGGTAAATACTAAAAGTAAAGGCTCCCGATACCCTATCCCTTTGACCGTAGTAAGATTACACTTGTGCAAGCAGTAGGGATTTAGACGAACAAAATAGGAAGAAATCCGCAGTATATAGGGTCTCACCTATTTCATATAGCACCAAAAGTCATAGCATCAAAGTGTATCACACTTCACCACTGCTATATGGCTTTTGAAGTTACATTTCGTACCGTTGATCTCCCGGGCCTTTATGGGGACTATGGGTCAAGTGTAGTCTTACTACAGTCAAAGGGATACTGAAGCACGGTTAGGTAATCGCAGCATCGAAGATACGATTTGAGAAACTGTAGGGATTATGTGTCCCATTCTTGATTATCTCAAGAGTGTTTGGGTGGAGGTGGAGAAAACAGAGGGCTGTGAGAGGAAGCATGGAGATACAATTTTATGAAATCCCGTCAGAGCGGCATTCTTCAGGATTTATCCTTGCGGGCCTTGCCGATCTATATTTGCTTGCTTCGCCTCCGCTTGACTCTCGGACGAGAGCCAAATTCGGCCCCATGGGGTACATGATCCATCCTTGCGCCACTGCCGAGGGGTCGGACGCGGCCCCATTTTGTCCTGGATGAACGGGCTCATGCCCAAGTTCAGTGATCGTCCGGTGATGTATCGCTAGGTTAGCAGAGTTCTCGTGATTCCGAACGGGCTTCAATGTGGTCGAGGAGGCACCGTAGAATAGCTGGACCAACGGAGAGACAGACGGTGGCTTTAAGCTTACGTCTCGACACACATCTTGAAACGACTTCAAATTGTTGCAGTTGACAAACGGACGAATCATCAGCCAAACCACATATTGACGGTTGTTTAAAACGCCTAGATCAACTGTCCTCAATGCCGTCGGGCTTTTAAGTGTCCGCCACTTCCGGATGTCACTGCTACTATCAACGCCCTGAATGCAGAGGGAGGACACTTGGACTTTTCGGACACGGCAGCTCTTTCAGTGTCGTTTTCCAAGTGCCGAATGCAACCACGAGACACATGAATGAAACATGAATTGGGCTTCCAGTCGCTGCCAAGGAACATCAAACTAAACGCCGGACCGAAATGTTAAAATCCCCAGGCGGTTGAGGCTGGGCATCGCTGGGCGCTGTGTCAGGTTTGCTCCCCAGAGGCATCCTCCACTTATCACGGCAAAGCCCGCATGCGAAAAGCAGGGAGTGAGCTCGTTAGTGAAACGCTCGTTCTATGCAGCAGCGGTAGCAAAATTTATTGGACGTGGACAAGGGTCCCAGCACGGCTGGTGCGCTTCTCAAGACTTCGTAGCGCCAAAGAAGCTTTCCGTACCCTGGCTTGGCGAGAACTTGGAACAGTTGTAGAAAGTCAAAATTCGGGCTGATTCAATGTTGATTTCAATATCGTGGTCCTCTTGTGTAATAAATTTCGCGTCTGTCGCTCCTCCTGAGACTATCGGATTCCGAACAGCCCATGGCCATCGATGCCAGTTCTCACTCAACCATGAAGCAACCATCACCGAGAGATTCTTCCAACTTGTCGGGAAGTGTTTTTCTTATCTCTGGAGATGGACGGATTCTCCACTTGCCAATGCCGAGCAACTCACCCAGGGACCCGCTCGGCTGGAGCACCGCAAAGCGGTACACAGCCCTCGGTGTGCTGGTGTTTTACTCAATTGTAGCCATGTCAAATGTCCAGGCAGCCAGCTTGATGTACAAGCAACTATCTGCGGAGTTCAACAAGGTACTATTGCCAGAACCCGAAACTACAGAGGACTTGAAGCTAACGAAGGTCTTTAAGCCTGGCCACAATGTCCCCCTAGATCTCCTAGTATCGGCACCAAGCACCTTGTTTCTTGGACTCGGAGTCTTCCTTTGGGTTCCACTCTCTTTGGCATACGGACGACGGCCGGTGTTCTTACTGGCCTGTGTAACGCTTATGTTCGGGACCTTCCTTGCAGCGGTATCGGGCACTTTCAATGTGCTCTTAGCCGCTGTCTGCATCCAGGGTTTCGCGACTGGGTTTGCCTTGAGCACTGTGAGTAGCCTGAACGAACAATGTGGAATTGACACTCGCTAACACTAGTAGGGGCTTCTCATGACTATCGACTTGACCTTCATACACGAACGACCCATGGCTATTGCCAACGTCTGGGGCGTGGGTGCTGCATGCGGACTTTTGGTCTTACGACTCGTCCCGGTCATGGGAGAGACTCACTGGCGGAACTACTACTGGTTCGCCGTCACTCTTTCCCTGACGTGTACCCTTCTCGCCTTCTTTTTTGTCCCGGAGACATATTTCGTCCGCCCTGCCGTCGCCTTTGACGGTCGCATCTTGGTGCAAGACGGCTCGGAGAAGATCAGAATCTACGACGACTGGGAGGATGTGCCCGGCGGAAAGCCTCTTCCCCATATCCCGGACAGCAACTCATCGGTCTGGCAAAGAATAACACAGAGATTCACCATCCAATCAGCCGGACGTGGCTGGAAGCAGATGGGATCATCCTACATGCAGGTTCTGCGCTGGATTTGCAACCCCTTGGCGTTCTGGGTAGCGGTGCTCAGCGCTATAAACTTCGGCGGAATGCTCTCCATCGGCATGACATATCCCGTCGTCATGGCGGCACCACCTTACAGTCTACCTGAGAGCACCATTGCCCTGGTGAACCCAATATCCGCGATTGGGGCAGTCCTGACAGTCCCGGTCACCTATTTATCAGTCGTTCGGGTCGCGACCCGCTTGACACGCAAGAATGGCGGCGTCAGGGACGCCGAACACTACCTGGTGGCTTTCATGCTGCCGACAATAGCCGGAAGCGCCAGCGTCATCCTGTATGGTCTCACTGTACAATTCGGATGGGATTATCACTGGATCTTTGTTTCCTATGTACTTAACAGCTTTGCTGCTGCGGGTCTTGGCGCCGCAGCGACGCTCTGGGTGACTGAGGCGTTCCCTCGTGGCACCGCCTCTGCACTGATCGTCGTGGGTGGGTTCGGCTACATCTTGAGCTTCGGCCTGAGCCATGCCATCCACCCATGGGTCGAAGCTCAAGGCTACCTGGCCGCGAATACCCAGATTGGAGGACTTATCGCCATT
This sequence comes from Neonectria coccinea, assembly GCA_019137265.1. NCBI lineage: Eukaryota > Fungi > Ascomycota > Sordariomycetes > Hypocreales > Nectriaceae > Neonectria > Neonectria coccinea. The sequence goes on along the minus strand of WPDF01000040.1, from coordinate 153,160 downwards.
GTTGGAGGCATTGCGGTGCCCCTCGTGTTCTGGGGAAAGAACCTGCGGCGGTACATCCACAGCAAGTGGGCACATTATGATGGAGATATGCTACGGCCGCAAGGATAAGGGAGTGCCAAATGAGCATCACATTACCCCGACCAGAGGAACTCTCATAGCGAGTTGAATCTCGTTGCTGTTAGACTCAATACCTCTTAAAGCGATATCAATATTGTTTATTTTGTCCTTGTACAATCATTTCTCTCACGTCTCGCAAGTCTTCTTGAGCTGCGTTGAATGATACCCCAGCGTTGCCTTTGTTGATCGCTATCATCAATCAGTAGTGATGACTGAATTGACGGAGCAGATGGCAAGACGGAATAATAATTTGGTTACAGGGTCCTAACGCCCGCAGTGCCCTGTTCTAGTGCCAAGGTTGGACCTGTTTCTGACTACTCTGAGCAAGACTTGGGTAACGTAGTCTAAACCTCAACGTTTTTGTAATAGCGGTGTGACGCCTGGAGCCACTCTACGCCCTGGTGGATAAATAGTGAAAAGATCATAGTCATTACTCTGTCTATAAGCGACATTGGATTCTCTCTGCGTGATTTTCTACCAGTACCGAGAATTTTCGCTCATATTCGCACGGGTCTTTGCCAATAACCTAGTATCAGGACCACAAAGGGAATTGCTGAGGTTAAAGTCTACAGCACCATAATAATGAGGTACATGCGTGCCAATCCGGATTTGATCAACTCAGACGCTAGTACCTTGACAGTGACTGTGCCGATGAGTGCCGAGCCCTTGGACGGACAAACGATGCTGTTTGGTACCTACACATCCACTGCTGGCCACTGGGCCCTTTGACGCTGGTAGGAGCGAATATGGAATTATACGTGATTGTAGATTAACCTCGAGGGAGATCTACGTCCGTAGTGTCCTTGAATTCTGCTTTCCCTGATTCTCACCGTGCCTAGCCGAGCTGTTCTGGTGGCAATAACAATACCCCAAGCTTCTCCATCTTTCAGGGGTTCACAGACATGGGTCAGTGGCTTTCCCCATGCCTGTCCAGCCCGTTGATGGGAATGGTGACACATATTTAGTCTAGTTAGGTTAGCGTTGGCCCCTGGATCTCGACCGGGCTTACACGGCTGCTACCCCACCGCGACATTCTCAAGTCTCAGCACGACCTTGAATGATTGGACGAATCCCAGTTCTAAGGATCAATTTTTGAGCCCATGGCTTTCGTTGAGGACGCGTTTGTCTTCGTGCATGTTGAGCTCGGGTTACTACGGCCGCTAACTTGGATCGTGGTCAGGGTGACTCGAAATGGGAGTCGGCTACTTTCGGAAGCCAGTGCTCAACACTATTACGTGATGTGTCAGTGCCATCCTTATATGAAGCGGTGGGCTTCTTTTAAGAGATGGATACGGCGAGGAATAATCGTCAACCTCTCGACTAAAACTTCCCTGTAAGAGAGTCCTCAAGATGACTGAATTCATGACCCCCGATGCGCAGCGGCGCTGTACCTGGCAATGGTTCGCTGCGGATTTCTTTTCCGCGGCTGTCGCTTCTGCAGTTGTGTCGCCATGGGTTACCGCAATAGACAAGTGAGTCAAGACGTCTTGTATTTCCTGGAAAAATAAAGCGACTTGAGCCTTGATGCTCTGATCATCACTAAAGTTACAAGCATCTTTGTGGAAAGATCATGTCTAACCTACCGCTCGCACAGAATCGTCTACTATAGGGCTGTCACCAGCGCCTCTCTCATGTCTTGTGTGCGATCGTGGCTTAGCAAGCCTACACCATCCATGAAAACCATGCTCATCCCTTTCCTCGTCTACTTTGGAACCTACGCGACAGCCAATATGTTCGACTCGATGTACGCCCGGGAAAACTGCATAGACCCTGCGACTGTGTCTGCCACGCCGTCCAAGTTCTTCGCCACGTCCGCTGTCAGCACCGGGTTATGCGTCTACAAGGATGGGTACTTTGCTGGAATGGCTGCCAGATCGCCAGCGCCGCTCTTGAGTTATCTGCTTTTCACGACGCGGGACGTTGTCACGGTTTTCGCCTCTTTCAACATGCCAGCATGGGTTGCGCCAAAGCTATCCCAGTTGTCCTTGCCTCACTTTGCACCATTCTCCGTCTTCAGCTCCGAGGAGTCGAGAATGAGGGCTGCTCAGATTCTGATCCCAGCGGCGTCTCAGCTTGTCAGCACGCCCCTTCATCTCTTGGGCCTAGACCTAAGCAACAGACATTACAAACTGAGAATTCGCGAACGTTTCAGCATGGTTCGGCAGAACATGTCGTTTGCTACACCCTTGCGAATGGTACGGATTATACCGGGTTTTGGGATTGGCAACGTCGTCAACACGAGTTGCAGGAGTTCGATATTTTCCCAGGTAGTTTGATGACCTACTATGTGATTGGAACGAGTCACGCAGCATAGTTATAGCGCTTTACAATAGACACGCATCATAGATTAAGATCCTGGAATTTGACTTTTAGATAACACAAGACAGAATGCTCAAAATTTGGTATCTCTCAACCGGCTCATTGAAACACTGAGATAAATAATGAACAGCTGAGGCGCTTGACAGGGGCAACCTAAAGATTCCCGCTCTGAAAGAAGCATACATACTCAAATGGCTTTATCACTACATATCTACGTGGAATTTAGACAACCTTTTCGATGTGATCAATAACAGCCGTATATACAGTTCTCTGTCACTTGCAGAGACCAGATCCTCGTGGTATTTCCGTCTCTTACAACCCGCATCCCGTGCTCAGCACATGTCCCTGTGTAAGACTGAAACCCTCTCGCCAACCTGAATTTTCCCCGTGATTGATCGCGACTTATCTCATCGTTTGCCCCAGTGTGTGTTGTCATAACAAGGCCTGTTTAAATCTAACGACAATGGCAGTCGTACGCCTAAAATTGGAGCTTGTTGACTCAAAGCTCTCAGTGACATGTCCTTCGTCGATTCGTCGCTCGTCGACGTTGATATGCTGCCCAACGTTGACTTTGAATCGACCGACATCCGTCCGTGCATCCCTCGATCTAATATCTTCTTGTTACTGGAATCGCTGTACCCGCGTGAGTTTAGGCCTTTCTTCGCGTCATTTCCGCCCCTCGTCACGTCGGCTCCATGACTGACCAAGTGATACACAATTTCCTCGAGTTGTGGTTTTAGAATTGCTTTCGAAAAGCATGCCGTAATCAATGGTGTCTGTCCCCCAATGTACACGGCATTCACATCAGCCTTGTAAGCGATGAGTGTTTCCACAAGATCAACCCGACCTTTCTTGCACGCCCAGTGCAGAGCAGTCATCCTGTGAGAATCCCGCGAGTTGACATCCACGAGGCCCGAATCAGCGGCTGGCGCCATACTGTTCCGTCGATTTATTGCGTTAAGGAGTAGTTCCAGAATCGTACGAGGTAAGGCCCACAAGGGTTCATGAATAAGAACTTACTTCCATCAATTCAATCAGGGTTGTGCTAATAACTGTGCGTTACGTAAAGAATGAGAAATTTCACATTCCATAAGCATACTCGTCAAATGCCAACACCATAATTACGTCAGTGATTGCAAAATGCCCTTAACACCCGCGAAATCCAATTCCTCAATCGTCTCTTCCCAGGGGCGCTGCGTCGTATGTTTTCCTTTTTCCATGTACATCATAGAATGCTATCTAGCGTAGAGTCTCAGTAAGCAGTCAACAATACTGTGCGATCAGTTTATAATTAGCACTCACGGATACAATGACCAGTTCACCAAGAACCCTCCATCTATCTCCACAACATTGACCACGACTTCGTCTGCAGAGAGAACCTCGCTGAGTGTACATGCCAGCAACAACACGAGAGTCTTACTGAGCGTGTATCAGTCCATTCATGCTGCAACCCCCTACTTCGTTGGGTCGTCGAAGCTTGGAAGAAGAGGGACATCGTTGCGGTTCTCGAACTGGGAACCAAGTGCGAGGCCTGACGAAACAATGCAAAGCCTACCCGGGACCTTTCGTGTCGGTTGATGGATCCGGCCGCCCGAAGACGGAGGGCCGGTCGCTCATCCGTAGTCACTGCATGCAAGAAATAAATCGACAGGAGAACTCAAAACGATCTATCCGAAGAGCTCGAAAAGCTGAAAAGAAAGGAGCAGTCAACCGGGTCCAACGACTTAGTTCATAACAGCTAATCTGCGAAGTATGGCTAAAACTGCCAGTTCTACAATACGACATGCTCTTGAAAAAGGTGTATACGCTAGAGCAAAGCCTTGACTTTCATCGTGTCGAAATAGCAAGCGTTTCTCTACACTGGCTCCTCCTGGACGACGCTTTTCGTCAGAGCATTCTGCTTACCACCTCCGCCTTTGACGACTTCATGTCTTAGAGACCTCCGTCGAAGACCACTTGTTTCAACCTGAGGCGCACAATATCTTTACTGAATTCGAAACTAAGCGACACGGGTGCCCACCTGGTTGACACGACCATCTATGTCATCCTTGGGCTTACTTTACTAGCCGGCATGTTTGGCGAGTACGTTGCCGTCGGCACACACATGGCTGGGTTGCGGCAAATCATCCGAATGCGTGGGGATATTGAGACTTTACGCCTCAACCCAAAGATGCATTTTAAGATTGACCGCGTCGATTTGATGGCGTCGCTCTGCACTTGGGCAAAGCCTCTATTCCGCACTGGAGAGATCTCTTGGGACTCGGTCTATTGTCACCCGCTTGCAATCGAAAGCTCCGCTAGGTCTTTGCCCTTGCTACAGCTCGTTGAGTGACTTCATGACTGGAGGCTCACCAGCATATTTCGAGATCCCCAGCATCTCACTTTTTCCATCAACGAGCACGTGAGAAGGATGGTGCTATTCAGTGGCAAATCTTTCCAAAATATGCGTCAGCTCGATTCAAACCCGCCTATTAGGGCTACAGGGATGTCTCAACGACACTCTGGCTGAAGCTTTGCAGCTGGGGATGCTGACATTCTTGTCGACAACATTCCAGGTGCCGGCTCACAAGGTGACCTACAAGTATCTAGCCCGTTAGTTGCGTATATCGTGTCATGCCATCGAGCCATCAACTCCAGAGCTGCGAGACATACTACTCTGGTTGTTGATGATGGGTCTTATTTCAGCCCTAGATGTTGACGAGCTTTGGGTCCGCAACAAGTGGGATGTAGCCTGTGACTTGGATTCGTCGTGGGCTGACGCACAAGAAAGCTTACGGACGGCCATGTGGATAGATTGTATTCTCGACGAGGACGGAAGAAGGTTGTTTGAGAAATTGAACTTTGACCGTCAAAGCTGTAACTTACAGTAACACCATAAATCTAAGAATGCATCGTTGCTGCGTCTGCACCCTGCCTCAAGCCCCCTCCGTGGGTAGTATGCTACTAGCTAAGAGTTAGGTAGGCTAGTTATGAACTGAATGGTCAAGGCCCCAATACTTTTGCTAACAATGAAGACCAGCCGTTCTCTTGGGATCCACACTTTACGCAGTCCTTTCGTAGCTTGGCCACTTGAAGAAGGAACTGCCGAACCCAGATGCGTCATGACTTACAAAGAAGCCCAGCTCAGGTCTCTCTCGGGCTTCTCCCAAAGCTGTTCCTTGGCGGGCTGGCTTGAATATCTGAGTTCTACATCCTCTATCATCTCATCAATGCCCTTGACCTCTTTGAGTAGCGGCAAGCGCTCAGCCTTCTTTTCCACGAACTCCTCGACGTGGCGGTCGACGTCTTCGTTGTTTCCCTTAATGTACACATACAAGCAAAGGTACTCCAGATTCGGTGGGAGGGCATCGATGAGTCGGAAGGGCGGTTCTTCGATGAGATGGAGCGGTGGCTGCCATTCTTTGCCCCCGCCCAACAGAGCGATAATATTAATGGTCAAATGGGTCATGGCGGTGAATTGGTGTAGGGAGCCAATAGTGTGACCGTATTTCTGGGTGTCTGGTAGCTCGGCGGACCAGAGGGGGCTATTGCTGATGGCCTCATCAAGGCGAAAATACTCGTCGTGCTCGCGTTCATACACCTCTCCCCGATGTTCATCATAGTCAGGCGTCCCATCCGCAGTTCGACCATCTTCTCTGTCATATGTATAGTCCCCACTGTGGATTGCAATGCCGATGTCCAGGGATAGGACCTTCAGGGTATCCTTTTGCTCAAGTAGGCATTTTCCCAGCGTCTTCAGATACAACAGAGCTGTCCCGCCATCAGTGGCCCATAGCCCCCTAAGGGAAACAGTGAGCTCTTCCAAGGCTTTGGGGATTCGAACGATGGTTCCAAGCATATCGCTAGAGAGTTCGGAGTTGTCGATATAAATGTTCTTGATGTTCGACGTCTGTGGAACGAACAACTCCTTGTCTGCTTGGTACTCTTGAACTCCCTCCATGAAAACCGAGTGAATTTCTGGAAGCCGATGGAAATATTGGAAGTATTTCAAAAACTCAAGGCTTGCATATTGTCTTTCGTCGTCGTACACGCTGCTTCCTATGATGATCTCGACATGCTTGAGTTTCTGGAGGCCTGGCCGAGACAACAAGCCGTAATTGGCTTTGAGCAGGTAATCCTTGAGCAGGGGTTGCCAGCCCACGCCTCCCAGATAAAGCGTAGAAATGTTGTTGCAGAGGCATAAGAGAACTGTAGCTGCAGCCAGCCCGAATTCCTGATTGTGTATGTTGATTCCGTCGGGAACTTCGGGGTTGTTGCCTTTGAGGTGTTACTTCTTCCACTCAAACGCACGCAGCATATGCGACATAGTCTTTTCTCCCAGGCCCAATTCGTGAATGTGAGCCTCGATGGCCAATAGTCACTGTCAATGACCATCTCTGTGACGGAGTCGGCAAGCGATGGTTCGTTGACATAGGCGGCGATGATGGGATACAGCGATTCGATGTCGTCTCTCTTAGTGATTCGGATTCTCGTATATGCGGCCGTCGAGTTCCATGGCGAAATAGACCGAAGCTGTTGTCCGGCGCCGGCCTGGTTCATGATGCCACCGGGTCCGTGAATGGGTTGATACTGGGTGAGACAGGACGAAGCCAAGAGGCCGAGGCCAGCCGAGAGAGAACCAATGAGGGCAACTCCGCTAGAGAGAGCCATTATTACGAGACCCTACTCAGGGCGCAAGAGGCGTCGTCGTGAAGATGTCGATACTTGCAACTCGGAGTTTTGGTCGGTCGGTGTCCATTCTGCTCCCTCCTTCGTGGATTGCCATTTTTACAGGAGTCACGTGTCGATCCAGCATGTTGATCCTTCCCGACTTCAAATGCTTTTCTCTTAATATCCTCAAGAATGGGAAACGTATTGCTTATTTTCTACTGTTTGAGTATTCGTTGTTGCATCCATTCCATCAGACATTCAGGCTGATAAGAACCCCATCATGTTCTCCGTCCATGGTCCATGCTGTAAGATGCGGAGATGTCACGGGTACTTTCTCAGCCCCTCATGGCGGAAGCCTCGGAACTTTGAAAACGGGGTGATGCTTCTCGCTTTGCGATAATGGAGAACCTGCTAGTCATCGAAGTTCCGGATCGGGTGTCCCAAAGGGAGCAAAAACGCCGGGGTGAACGGGTATCAAGCCTAGCGTCGTCAATGTCTCATGACACATGCCACGATGGATGATCTGACAACCCGCAAGCCCCGCAAATAACAACCGACAAGGGGATTGAATCGTGAGATTTAAGCTTCGAGGCGGACGACCATGTGATAGGATAATGGCGAGAATATTTTGTAACTGCCGAAGCGAGGGGGACGGTGTTGACGCGTGTGCAGTCCCAGTCCCAGTCCCCTCACTTTCTAAGCAGGAGTTCTATGCTACGCAGTCCGGGTCGAACGCCGGCCGACAGGAGGGTACATGGTTTAAGGTAGCAGCAGCACATAGATAGGAGGTATCTCTCGTCGTCTCCAGTTCCTCTTTCGGCGGCTATAATCAATCTAATTATCGTCCCTGCCGCTGCGCTTTGACTGCAGCGCGTACGGGCTCATGCACCCCGCATTCCATTACCACTGTAGACATGGATGGAACCTGGGGGGAACGTCCTCCGCGGGCTGTAGCCAGCGCGCTGACCGCTGTCGCCCGGGGGCCGTGACCGCTAAAGAAGCGCGATGTGACTGCTAAAGCCGGCCCTGGAACACGCTGTGACTCGGCAGGGGGGGGCTGTCTGCGGGACCAGGGCGGAACGTGGCGGCGATGGTGTCTGACAACGAAACCGCGGGGTTGACTCTCAGACCTCAGACCTCCCACCAACACCACCACGTCCACCACTACGAAGCAACTAACTCTTCACCTTGGTCGATCTTCCCCTCCTAGTGTAACGCCTCAATCCCGTCTTGCCGTGCTCTCAACGACGCTAACAGCCCGTCTATCAAGTATTAAAGACCATTGCGACCATGACGATCCTCACTCGAACCACACGCTTGTTCATTCCTGCTCTCACCGGCACCTCTCGATTCGCAGCCTCAACCTCCATTCACTACACCAAGTTTTCCCCCAGATTTCTCTCCACCATGAAAGGCCTCGTTTACAACTCCGCCAACTCCGTCTCCCTCCAGGAGCGGCCCATGCCTAAGCTTGCGGCCCCAAGCGATGCCATTATCAAGGTCCTGAAGACGACCATCTGCGGCACGGATCTGCACATCAAGAAGGGCGATGTGGCCACCTGCCAGTCCGGTACCATCCTGGGCCATGAAGGCGTTGGAATCGTGCACTCTGCGGGATCCTCGGTCTCGCGGTTCAAGGAGGGCGATCGCGTGTTGATCTCCTGCATCTCCAGCTGCGCATCGTGCGAGTACTGCCGCAAGGGCATGCAGAGTCACTGCACCTCGGGCGGCTGGATTCTTGGAAACACCATTGACGGCACGCAAGCCGAGTATGTGCGCATTCCTCACGCTGACTCGAGCCTCTACGCCATCCCCAAGGGCGCCGATGAGTCTTCTTTGGTCATGCTGAGCGACATTTTCCCCACCGGCCTTGAGTGTGGCGTGTTAAATGGCAAGGTGCAGCCAGGAGCCACTGTTGTCGTTGTGGGCGCCGGACCCGTCGGCTTGGCGGCCGTCATCACTGCCCAGATGTACTCTCCCTCCAAGATCATTGCCATCGACACCGATGGCAAGAGGCTGGAAGTTGCGAAGAAGCTTGGTGCCACCGATGTGATTGACAGCTCCAAGCTCGACCCCGTTGAAAGTCTCATGGCCGTGACCGAGGGTAGGGGATGCGACACTGTTATCGAGGCTGTGGGCATTCCAGCCACCTTCGAGCTCTGCCAAAAGGTGCTCGCTGTCGGAGGCGTCTTGGCCAACGTGGGTGTCCACGGTACGAAGGTGGACCTGCACCTGCAGAACCTCTGGGACAAGAACATCTGTAAGCCTTGGTCTCTTCTCAACTAAACATATTCCTAACCGGAACTCTCACTAGCCATCACCACGAGATTGGTTGACACAGTCACCACGCCCATGCTCCTCAAGCTAGTCGGGTCGGGCAAGTTGCAGCCCGGTCAACTCATCACACATAGTAAGTTAGACCCCGGTTGACCCAAGACAAAGCTAACGGCGATTCCAGACTTCAAGTTTAGTGAGATGGAGAAGGCCTACCAGACTTTCGGAGAGGCGTCTAAGCATGGGGCATTGAAGGTTCTCATTGACGTAGACTGAGTCAACACCTCGGTATTCGTGTAGTGGAGCCCGGTGTTGGATGCCTGGAGTGAGGCATCGCTCGTGCGAATTAGTCATAGTGTTTGCGGCATAGCTTGAATAAGTCATTATTGATATTGATCTTGACAGTGGGGTGAGTGACAATACTAGACTAGAGCAATAGATGCAATGCCTAGATACAGCCCCAGGTTTCGAGCAGCTACTGTAGGGTAGATGACTTTCTACCGCCTCCTACTTAAATCAACATTTCCTTTCAACTCTAGCTTTAAGAGCCGGCTTAAGGGGGTTGAAGAGCAGCAAGCGGGCGAGGCGATTGACACCAAAGTGAATCTTGAAACCGTCTCGAGTCATTTCGCTGTCTTGGACCACGCATCCTGCAATGTAAATGAGAATGTTCAGTTCGTTGATTACAGCCATGACCTCATCCACGCAAGAACGGACGCGTTTCAGAATGGCAAGAGCAAGCTGAAGCAGTTATACGCAATTGCTTTGTACAAATTTTCAAAGAGCCACTGAGCGTTGTCAATATTCCGGGCTGTCAGAATATAAGAGCATCCGTTGTTAACAAGGCTTTGGCTGTCTCAGTACCAATACCTGTAGAACAGCCAGCAATGAGAATAGATTTGTCTCCATGCCTGCCCTCCAGTTTCTCATCCTGGCTCATATGCTGGGGAACGGGGCGTGCGTCCCCTGGCACGCTGGGAAACCCATGTAAGGCGCGGTGTCGATCAGCCATGGTTTAAATTCGTCCAATGAAGATGAAGTTGCTCAGAGACTTTGAAACCTCTCAAATTTGTCATGGTAAATGCGACCTTCCGTAGTAATCAATGCATTCAGTACAACAAGACGTGACGACTTCATTCGTAGATAGCATATCTGAAGAACTACAGCCCTGGTTTGTCGTGTTTTACATTCCACTAACCACGAGTCAAGACAGCCACTATGGATCTTAGCTCCGCCGTAAATCCGGGGGAGGAGACCAACGTGGGATCGTCGTTCTCAGGGTCCGTTCTCGGGATCCGCAACGGCCGACCCCGGCACCCACGAGTTTCAGGGCCGTCCCTGTCCTCCTCCAAGTCTCAGAGGCCAAGTATAAGGTTGCGGAGCGTATGGGGCCGGTATCAGCTATATGCGTACCTGCGTAGTCCGCGTAGAACACGTCAAGCATACTGACCAATAGCGGCGAGGTCTGGTTAGAAGCGCAAAGATTCGAGTCAACTCAAGCCTGACACAGACCGCAGCGTCAACGTCAACTTCGAAACCTTCCGCTCCTAGATACTAGACTGAAAGTCTAAATATGATGAGGAATACTTACAGACAATCATTATGTGCTGGAGGACTCTAATTGGCGGACCTGCCTACATGGACTTGTGCTAAACCCGACGAGATGACGACGCGGGAAGTAATCTTCAAAAACCATCTCGACATCGACGTGGCTGGCAACGAGTTTCACCCGAACGGTTTCGACAACAACGCGAAATACGCATCTATCGTCGCTGCCTCTCCAGTCCGTGGTGCCCAAGAATAGATGACCGGGATTTACGCTCAGAAAATTGCAGAGGATGGCTTCGTCAGTCGCGTTCGACGCCTCGTTCTAGGGCGAAAGCGAAAGAGCGCCGAGTCACTAGGAAGACGCGATCGCAAGAGTTCAGAACATCCGTGGCAGCGTCGATTCCCTCGTGAGCCCCAAAATAAGCCTTGCGGCGTCAGACCTAAGCTATCATGGTACTAAGATATTTGTGGGCTCGGGCTTCTGTATTATCCAGAAGACCACAATGTTGATTTGTCGGGTCAATACTCTTCCGTGAGTGCGAGCACACGGGGATCGCCAAGTATGTCACAACACTGGCTCACTTCGAGGGAGACTGTAGTAGTGGAATTATACAACTCCTATGTGTAATCATTCTTATGTATTCTCGTCCTTCATCGCTATTTGCCTTCACTTCCCCATTCGTGTTACCGGATTTAACCCCAGCCGGCAGTCTACTTGACCGTAGCTGTAGTAAGACGCCCTTGATAACACGAGTCATTCCACGTTATTGCCATTGTCTCCCTCCACCACCCACAAGCTAGCCAAGCAAGCCAGAGCGGCTACGCCAGCCAAGAACCAGAAGCCCAGCTCAACGAATCCTATTCTCAAGCCGTATCCGAACATGCCAAGTGCAATTGGTGGGAAGATGGAGCGGCTGAGACTACTCACAATAGTCCCGGTCGTGTGGATCGTTGCCCGTACACTCGGGTGAGGCGTAGAGTCGTTGATCAGGAGCGTCGTTGCCGGCGAGGCACCAGTGCGTCCGCAGACGTACAAGAAGAGGATGCAAATAACAGACACCCAGACGGACGGCGGTGTTGACGAAGTCTCGCGAGCGGCCTGCGAGAGCCTGTTGGCGGCGTGGATGCTGACAAACGCCGGAAAGGGAGCCATGAAGTACGTGATGGGGAAAACCAACAAGCCTGACCGAAACAGACGGATTGTACCAAGCCAGTCGTTGAGAGTGGGGTAGAGTAAAACCTGGGTAATTACTCCGATGGCGCCTTGCAGAGACATGACTATTCCGACGCGGCGCGGGTCCATGCCAAGGCCTCCGTATAGTCGCAGGGGCTGATGCTGCTTGACTGAGGCAACCGGAGTGCTCAGAAAGATAGCCCATAAACTAGGAAAGGCGCCTGTGTGGCCGTGAATCATGAAGTAGGTGATTAGTGTCATGACGACGTTGAATGTCCAGATGTGAGCAAATTTCAGTCTCGCGGAGCTGGACGTCTGGGTTGGTTCAGCTGAGCCGGCCATGCAACGCTGGTCCTCGACGTGTCTAGCAGCTAAGAGAGACGACGTTTCGTCAGCTCCATCCAAGCCTGTGGTATCAGAGCTCTTTCGAGAGGTCCATCCAGCCCAAGCCCTCCGAAAAAAGCTTAGATCGGGGTTTTGGTTCCTCGGAAGGGTCTCATGGACGATGAAAATAGTTGCAAGGGCCAGGATGGCGTGAAAGGCTGCGATGACAATATTCGGAGCGGCATACGGGAACCTCTCGAAGAAGCCTTTGGTATTATTCTGCTTGCTGGACACTACCATGAAGCCTCCGATGAGAGGTCCGACGAGATGGCCGAGGTTTGCACAAAGGGGTAAAAGAGTCAGGGCACGCGCCCGGTGACTAGGCGCTGTTAGATGTGTTCACTAAGGCTAGAGAGACTCGCACCGTTTCTGTGGATTCAGCTCTGCTATAATACAGCGAACCATAGGTATGGTGCTATTCAGCACGCCGTCGAGGAGTTGCCAGGTCAATGCCATCGCGAAAGTGCGAGAGAAACCGTAGCCCAGGATCGAGATGGATGAAGCCACGAGCCCGAACACAAGGACGGCTTTGCGGCCGCAGTACTCCCAGTCTGCCAACCAGCCCCATATCATTCCCGTACAAACGTGGGCAGCCGTCTTTGCGCCAATCATGAGGCCAGCTTGGGTAGATATAGTGGCTGGAGATGCAGCTGGGTCGAAATACTGGAGCTGGAAGAAGAGATACGACTGTGCGCGGCGCCGTGTAAGTATTTTGTCCTCGAGGACATATTCATATGTCAGAAGCCTTACCTGCATCGATGACGATACGAGTGATTCCGTCATGCGAGTTATCAGGAGTAGAAACAACTGAGGCTGCGGTATAGTCGTCAACCTGGTTCACTGAAGGTCGAACGATGGAAAGCAAACCTTCTGTGGCAGCGAAAGATACGACACTTTCGTCATCTCCGGGTCCGAAAGCTGGGCTTCTATCGTACTTGCACCAGTGCTGAGAACCGGGGGTTCTCCACGAGTGGCCGGCATCTTCACGGGTGTAACGAAGTAAAGCGCACTACGAATGGTATAAATGCGGTCTCTCGAAGCATAGATGAGAGTTTTGGGCAAGTTTGACCTGAGTGAGCACGCGACAAGGGCAATGTCACGAAGAGAGAGATCTCAAGATACAAGATTTAGAGTAGTATTTACATACCCCGCGTTGAAGCCCAAACGCGATGGGCGACAGATGACCCTTTCCAATGAGCACATCGCTTTCCGCAGGACGCTTGCTATCTCTGGATGATGATTCGACGACCAAGAACTAGTAATCACTGCAATATGATACGGCACTGTTACCTGGTGACGTATGTGACGTAACTGCTGCAGATGGCGTGTCGTCAAAGCCGACGTCCGAGTTTAACTCCGCAGCGCTCCACGCCTATAACATCGTCAGATGCACGCGAGACGGGTGTTGCAGAATCTGCAAATCAACGCAGAAATTCCTCAATTCGCCTAAAACGTTGCTCTAAAGAACAATGGCCACCAAAGAAACTTCCTGGAGCTCGTGGCTCTCCCGGGAGAGCGGCTTCGCCGTTGTGTGGAAGTCGTGCCGAGACACCAAGCTGCTCTGTCTCCAGCGCTTCGTCCGCCTTTTCGCGTACGGCGCATCGTTCCTCATCTTGGTTCATTTTCTCGCCAACCTCGGCTTTTCCGACGAAAGGATCGGCCTTTTCATGACGCTGACTTTGCTTGGCGATACTGTCATCAGCTTCATCTTGACGGCCATCACCGACCGCGTGGGGAGGCGGCGAGTCCTCACTGCGGGAGCCGTCTTGATGATCATGAGCGGCGTCGTCTTCTCGCTAAGCTCGAGCTATTGGCTGCTTGCGCTCGCCAGCATCTTCGGTGTCATCAGTCCAAGCGGCAACGAGATCGGACCGTTTCGCGCCATTGAGGAGTCTATCCTTGCGCACTTGACCGACAAGAACGACCGCAGCGATATCTTTGCGTGGTACACGCTCTTCGGAACCGCGGGTGCGGCATTGGGCACTCTGACGTCTGGTTGGATGGTGCAGCTTCTTCAGGGAATTGAGTCTTGGTCCAAGACAGGCGCGTACCGCGTTGTGTTTCTCGCGTATGCCCTCCTGGGAGGTATCAAGTTGCTTTTCATTCTGGCTCTCAGCACGGCTGTGGAAATTGAGCCCACGCCCGACTACGAGGCCGTTCGTCTTGAGCAGGAAGATGAAGGTCTTCTCTCGGACAGTTCCGATCCCGAAAGACAACCCCGAAGCTCGTTCAAACCCAAGCCGACTCTATCGCAGCGTGTTGGATCTCTGCTTCCACACATCTCAATCCAATCGCGATCCATTTTATACAAGCTTCTTGTGCTGTTCTGTCTCGACTCATTTGCTTCCGGCATGGCTTCGCCTTCCTGGCTTACATACTTCTTCACCACCATTCACTCGTTGCAACCCGGGTCTCTCGGGACGCTTTTCCTCGTCACCAATCTTCTCGCCACCGTGTCTAATCTTGCGGCACTACCACTCGCCCGCCGTCTCGGTCCTCTCAAAACAATGGTATTTACACATCTACCATCCGCCATCTTCCTAGCAATGATTCCCTTTCCTTCAGCGGGAGGAATGGGCACTTGGCTCGCCATGGCCTTCTTGGCCCTGCGAGCATGTACGCAATCGATGGACCAGGCACCGCGACAGGCCTTCTTGGCAGCTGCCGTCTTGCCAACGGAGCGAACGGCCGTGCTGGGTGTGGTCAATACGGTGAAGACCCTTGCGCAGGCGAGTGGAATCGGCTCTGCGGGTTTTTTTGCTGGGAAGAATCTGTGGATTGTTGTGATGACGGGTGCAGGAGCAATGAAGGCTGGGTATGATTTGTTGATGCTGTGGATGTTCATAGGGCTAAAGGATCGTGAAGAGGAAGAAGAAGAGACACAAGGTGATGGTGGCCGTAGCAGATCGGGACGTGGACAGAACGCATAGAATGATATGATGGGTGGGCAAAAGTTCTGTCAAATACATGATTTTCTAAGATGTTCAATGGCCTAATATCCGCCACACGCCGTCGCATCCTATCCACTATTACACCGTACGATGAAGCATAATATGATGTCGGCCCACTTACACGGTGAACTACCCTGGAGGTTTTCGTGGTTTATAATTCCGAGAAACTCCGATTAGAGGCGAGGTGGTGGGACCCGAAAACGGCAGATTGCATAAGTGGGATGCACTCTAGGCGACGAGCATATTTCTGCATGCATGCATATCTTTGCCTATGGCGGCATGCAAGTAAACCATCCATCACACCTTATCATGTCTAGCTTTCGTGCTGATAAGGACTCTGCATCCAAGACAAAGATCTTCATATGTTTTCCTGTCCTATCAACCCAGTAGTACCAGCTCAAATTGGTGTACATACATCCTCGTCCCATCATGGATAAATCCACGCGGAAAAAGAAGTCAACTCCTCGGTCTCGTTCAGGCTGTCTTGAATGCCGAGAGCATCATCAGAAATGCGACGAGGGACGCCCAGCATGTTCTCGATGCCAGAAACACGGCCGGAAGTGCGAATATGGTCTGCGTATCAGATGGGGTGGTCGGCCCTTTCAGAAGTCGACTTTTGGTAAATGTTTGACTGGGGCTAGCAGCCAAGCCATGCGTGTTGTTCGAGTCCAGTCTGCTGTTATGGATGCAAGAGGTAATTAGACCCTGGTCTAGTTATCTGAAATGGCTAACACGACATAGAAGGTATATCTCAGTCTGCCTCACCATTTGTGTATGGAGTTCCTCAGATGGTCACATCTACCCCAGTGGGTGCAGTCCAGTTGGGACTACATGTACCATGTCCAGAACCGCCTTTGGTCGAACCTGAAGACAAATACATACAAATGCTACAACAAAACGTATGGCAGCCGTCAATACGAATGGCCCCATCTGTTCTTCCGAACCTTCCACCACCTTATCGGTCTCTGTTTGACTATTTCGCCCGCGTCGTGGATTCTTTCTCCTGTGACGAGGCCGTCAAGAGAATCTTCAACGCAACCTTTATTCCCATAGCCATTGATAACTCCCACGTCATGGCCTCCATGCTCACCTTGGCTGCGGTACATAGAGTCAACGCTGGGTTACCACAAAGTTCAACGCAGCTAGCCCTGCTGCAAGTGGTCGCAGTTGAACAGTTGCGGTCAATGGTATCCAACACATCTGGTTCACCCACAGAAGCTATCATGGCAACTGTTCTACTGCTTTGTTACTCCGAGGTGGTGGCCGGCGGAAACAAAGCTCACTCTTGGAGACTGCATCTAGAAGGTGCTGCTTCTCTGCTGAGTCGCGATGTATCAGCATGGACCACACATTCGAATAATCCAGCTAGGGCATTTATTTCTAGGTGCTTTGTCTCCCTCATAGCCCTTGCGAATGTATCTGGACAGCCTCCGAAGGCTTTTGTGTCCGATGTGGCTCTCCAAATGGTTGGCGAAAATAGCCAGTCTCGACACATTGATGAGTTTACAGCCTATTCAGCCGAGCTGGTCCATATATTTCTAGAAATTGGGGCTCTTCTAAAAAGCAGAACTAACTTTCTGACACCCCTTGGCCTCCAGGTAGCTCTGTCCGCGGATGAAAGGTCGTCGAAACTCCTTCAGCACGTACGAACAATGGTGAGCAGAGGAGAGGCCGAATGGAAAATAGGTGCATTACAGACTTTGTCTTCGAGCAGGATACAAGAGTACCTGAGAATCAACGAATGCTACCAACAAGCAGCCTTGTTGCATATATACATGCGGATCTACGGAGTTCCGGCATCAACGGGCGAGGTGCAGGAAATCGTCACGAGGATCTTAGTGCTGGTGTCTGGAGTTGAACTTATCGACGGGCCATGCCCAGGGATCGTGCTGCTATTTCCATTATTCTCTGCGGGATGCGGAGCAATCCAGCCAAAAGACAGACAGCAAGTGCGAATGTTGTTGGGAAGCATGGCGAAGATGTTTGGAATCAATACTGTTCAGCATGGTATGAAAGTCTTGGAGCAACTTTGGTCTTACCGAGATGAGAATGGCGAGTCTGAGACTGGCCTTGCTTGGGAGACGTTTGTTGGTAAGTCGCTTTGCTTTCTCTATCGCAGTGACACTGATTGCTAACATCCATAGATGGAAATATCGATCTCATCTTGTATTGACTACTCCATTATCTTGGTAAAGACAAGCAGTGGCCTCGTGAATTGCTTGACTCAACCACCTGACTACTACGCTGAGCCATCAATCTTCAGCGTCTTCATTTCCTCTGATATGACCTCGAACATCGCATCCATCTCCTTGCGCAATGCCTCTTCGTCAACCGCCAACACCCGAAAATCCCTCATCACCAGCCTGCCATCAATAATGGAATGTTGAACTGCAGACCCGTTGCACCCAAAAACAAGATGCGACTCCAGCATGGTCTTGCGCTTCTTAGGCTCCTTCAAGAGCGGCGTGAACATCTGGTTCTTGGTGAGATCTACCACGATTAGATCCGCCTTTTTCCCTGGCTGAATAGCGCCAGCGTCGATACCGAGTGCCTTGGCACCGTTCTTGGTTGCCATGCGCAAAACGTCGTGCGGTTTCGCCAGCGAGGCATCCTTGTGCAAGGCTCGTTGGATGAGCGAGCCGAACTTCATCAGCTCGAACATGTCCGGGCTGTTTTCGCACTCGAACGCGTCAATCCCCATTCCAACATTGACCCCCGCAGCCTGGAGATCTTGGAGACGAGCAATGCCGTTTCCGAGCTTTGCATTTGACCCGGGATCGTAAGAAACCGACGTGTTGGTCTTCGCAAGGAGCTCGATGTCGCGGTCTGTTAGATGCACGCAATGCGCTGCGACGGTGTCGGGGCCCAAGCAGCCTGATTCATAGGCAATCTCAACCGGTGTCTTTCCGTAGCTTGCTTGGACTTCTTGAACCTCCTGCTCAGATTCGGAAAGGTGGATGTGTAAGCCTGTGCCCAACTTCTTCTTCATTTGACCGACCTGGGCCATCAACTCGAGATTCGAAGTACACATCCATTCGTGTCCCATCCAAACCCGGATTCGGTCAGAGTCTCGGCCGTTGTTCTGCAAGAAGGACTCTTCGTTGTCTTCGATCACGTCGAGCTTGTGCTCGGCAAGCGCCACTTCGTTACTCAGAACAGCCCGAATGCCAATCTTGCTGGCTGCGTCGGCGAGGGAGCCGACAAAGCGGTACATGTCGTTGACGGTGGTGGTCCCGGATTTGATGGCAGTGCAGTATGAGTGCATGGCCCCAGTGAAGGCGCGCTCATTGTTCAAGGCCCGGACACTGGGATACCAGACCTCGTCCAAGTACTCCTTCAGAGGGAGCTCATCTCCAAATCCCTGGTGATGCATTAGCTAGCCTCTCGTGTGCGCTTGAGATAAATGTTACCTTGGCTACGGATGTGTGGAAATGCAAGTCGACAAACCCTGGCATGACCAGCTTGTCCGTCCCATCTAGGACGGTGATGGATGCATCTTTGAGCAGGTCTTCGGTAGGGTTGCCATGGTAGACCTTAGTTATTCGGTCCTGTTCTATCTCGACCGTCCCAGGATAATAGAAGCTGTCGCCATCATCCAGGGTAAGAACGGTCGTGTTGTAGATTATAATGCGGGCCATGGCAAGGGCGTGATGGCGAAAATGTGAAGAAGGGATGGATGACTGAAGAAGAGGAAATGAAGACGATTTGTGATGTGGGCGAGAGTCATGCCCTTGACCATATCGTTACCTCTGCTTACATTTATAGCCGTTCCTTGTTGAATGGGGTGGGGCTGATCAGGCTGTGGCTGTGGTGGTCTATACTTTCCCTTTACGGCAAGTTTGTGTTCCATTTGTACGACTAACTTAGCATCAGGTTATCGATTGTGGAGTTTTGGTATCCTAAGACGCCCAATCAACCCTTGCTCTCTTAAGAAAAGATGGAGCCCCCTTTTACTGAGCGTGACTGAGTGAATGTGGTGTAAATCCAAACGAAGGGCAAGATGTAGGATGCGTCACTCATATGGTATGCTTAGTATATTTGGGCAGGAGTTTAAAGCTAGAATAACATACCAAAGGGGTTTCTATCAGGGTTCACCGATGCTTGAGAAGGGGCCAAGGGCTAAAGGCTACAGAGATATGTCTTATTTTGCCCTGGTCCCTTATCACAAGTTGTAGACTGCCTTCTCAAATCTCTGATACATCTCTACAGCCAACTTGTCCCTTGGCGGCAATAATTGCTGATAATAACAACCACAAACGCCATTCCCGGGACTTATCCACCATAATAGATTGGGCAACCCACCCCACTCCATGGCACCTTTACGACTACCAACCTGTCCAAATTCCACCACGTTGATGAGCCCCCCAAAACCTAAAGTCGATTTCCGTTCCTTGAGGAATATTCCCCATAAGTGGGTTGGATCCAGGTCCTCTGTGATAACGCGAGACGTGTGTAGGATCAGCCAGTTGAGGCT
Organism: Neonectria coccinea; assembly: GCA_019137265.1. Classification (NCBI taxonomy): domain Eukaryota; kingdom Fungi; phylum Ascomycota; class Sordariomycetes; order Hypocreales; family Nectriaceae; genus Neonectria; species Neonectria coccinea. The sequence goes on along the minus strand of WPDF01000040.1, from coordinate 133,269 downwards.
TGAACATCTGGTCGACTGTTTCCGGCTTCAACAGCTTCCCGTTATTTTGAAGCATCGATTGCAGCATTTTGACGTAATCGTTAGCCGTGCTGAAACAACCTCCACCACCACTCTCCCTGACGTGGAGGGCGGCGTTTCGAAGGCTAAGTCCTTCCATGGGTGCGCCATCGTCACTGTCGGTGAGGACTGAGGAGCTCTACCTAACGTTAATCGGTGAAGTCTCATTCCTCTCCGGTTCTGCCTAGCTCAGCCCCCTTTTCAGCCCAGCCCTAGGTTCCTCAGCCCAAGCCCAGCTCTAGAAACGGAAATGGCTTTTGTTGGCCCGCTTGAGTTTCGCCTCCGAGTTAGTTGGTAAGCAGCTATGAATGTGGGCAGCATATGCTCCTTCCTACGTCTGGATGATTTTATAATTTCTAGGTAAGCAGAGCCAGAAAAGATACAATATCTTCCAGCTTCGCATTGGCAAAGGGCATCATCCCCAAAAAACTGGAGCCCCATCTGGCAAGGAGATGCAAACGGAAGATGTAGACCGTGGAGAAGCATCGAGCATAGAGCGGAAGACCAAGAACAAGAAGAAATTGAAGATCCGGGACCAGGCACTTTGCCTCGCCCCTCGACAAAGTTGGCTGTGGGAGCTGAAAAGGCATTGCATAGAAGTTGTCCGCCAAAAGAGCAGAGACTTCGCAAGAGTGTAAAGACAAAGGGAAGAAAAAGGGCAAGAAGGCATCCTCTGATTTACAGGTACAGATTAATATCAGACGACTAGACAAGTGATGACGAAATAACCATGTTCTCCTCAATTCTAGACTCATGTATCAGTTATGGGAACATCGTCGTTGTGCCGCGCCACTTATTCCCTCGTTCTTCCTATAAATACCCCATACACTGACCCACCTTCACCTTCACCAACATCCTGTATTTTCGTCAAATTGATCAGAAATGTGCGAGATGGCAGAAACAGAGACGATGGACGACATCGCCGTGAACCAAGTACACGGCGGCGACGGCGACGGCGCAGACATGGTCTTTGCATTCAATGGCAGGCAGATTTCTGTATCCATCTTCCCAAGCAACGGCTCATCCACCAAAGACAACCGCCATCTGGAGCCGGAGCACCGCCCTCTACAGGATCACCTCATTGATCTTCTTGCTCAAGCCACTGTGTGCGAAGACGACGACGAGTATGATGAGGTCGAGGACTATGTCCTTAGTGTCGTCCTTGATGCCGGCAAACCTCTTTTCTCACAGTCGATGCCTTCCCAAGAAGCGCCGGCCTGCGACTATCCAGTTTTGCATCGTCTCTTATTCCCCGAAATTCTCTACTTTCGTTTGGAAGCTGCTGCAGGCCATACCTATATTATCCCCATCGGATCCATCGAAGCATACACCGCCCTCACCATCGACCCGGTCCTCGACGGAGCATCTGAGGAAGAGTTGGATATCGATGAACACCTTCCTCGGTACATCCCCGAGAAAATCGTGGTTACCAAGTCGTTCTTAAGAGTTGCCAGTTCTATCACTGCTACCGTCCAGGTAGACGGGCGAGAGATTTTCTGCAAGGCTCGTGGTGAACCAGGCGGGCTGTTTGGCACTAGCGAGGGGCGAGAGCTGGAATGTCTCAGCAAGATGCTGAGAGCATTCCCGTAACAAGGCACACTGCGTGTTCCCCAGCTTCTGGGCTATATCCACCACAAGGATACCAAGCAAGTCCTAGGATTTCTTCGACAGTAGCTGCCTGGACGTAGGCTCAGTGAGATTGATATCGCCACCACCACGCAGAGACAAGGCGGAAATGGGTCTCGCAGATTGTAAAATGACTCGGCGCAGACTATGATGCGGTCCTCTCTTCATAGAAAGCTGATGTTGGAGCCCCGGAATCAACAGTGAGACTCATAGATGATGTGACGCAGACGTCCAGGAAGCAGACCACATAGAGCCAGCCTCTGACGGATGTTGCTCTATTCGACCTCAACCAAGGTCTGACCCGAAGATTTGCGCTCATGGGGCAGTCTCAACCATTAATTTTTCGTTCCACTTCTCGGTGAGGGTCTGCCAGTCTCTTGTAGGGGGCACCAAACATGGGGCTTTGTCCTGGATCCAAGACGCAGTGGGAATCTGTGATCCCAAAATGTGGGCACCGAAACCTCAGCAGAACTCAGTTTCGGAAACGGAATAGATTCCAGTGCGCTTTAGCTTCGTCTTAGTTCTCCAGAATTTGGTCTAGTTATACTTTCCCTTTCCAGCGTAGTTCCTTCATTATACAGTCTGTCCCTCTTATGTGGCCAGACATTCGATTACGTGTTTGATTCGGGAATAATGGCCGCAAATCTCCACCACTGCGAGAGAAGACAAGTGTTACTTCTCTCCTTTTTGTCTTCATCCCATAAAGACTTCTGGCTTATCACTCGAATTGGAGTCTTTATTTGCTGACCGCGCCTTTCATTGAGCTATTCTTCATCGAAATTTACTTTTTCACGCCTCCTTGACACGTTCCGGCCGAGCTTTGCTCATTTCCTCTTTCTGGTATTGAACAGGAACTAACCGTGGTGTTTAGTCCTTCCTATGACGACACAGGAAGGCCAGATATTCGGCCGGAAAACCTGGTCCTAGAAGGGCAGGGCAAAAGCTCGACAATCATGGACCTGTTCCGCTGTGGAAGAGGGCCATGTTGTTCCTCGGGATTGAAATGCAAGGGGATGAACCAGTTCTCGCCGAGCGCCAGACAGATCGCCGATACATGAACATATTCACTTTGTGGTTTTCTTTATTGCGTAAGTTCTTTCTCGTGAATCATATATGTTTTTCGAAGCCACTGGTTGTTTCTAACAATATGTCTCATCGGATTATCAACAGGGATGGCTGGAACCCTTGGCTATGGGCTTAGTTTGCGAGACTGTCCATTGATCATCCTTTTCTTTGGACTTCTCACTGCTCTTGCACCGCCATACCTATCATTGTTGGGATCCATGCTCGGTCTTCGCCAGAAGTACATGCCCGATATGCTTTTGGGTCTGTGCCCTCTATGACCTCTGTTGGTTCGTTCGAATTTTAACATCTATCATAGGTTATACGGGGTGGCCATTTCTCTTCTTTTGAATATGGCTACGCTGGCAGGGTTCGCGATTCTCGGCTGCATCCTTGGAGCGCACGCACTATCCGCTTTCAACCCAGATGAGCTCTCAATCAACGTCGGAATCGTCATCATTGCATTGACAAACCTGATCATCATATTCCTTGGATCACAGTTGATTCACAAGTTCGACATATTTGCATGGTTCCCAACCCTGGTCGCGATACTCGTTGCTGTAGGATGCGGCGGGAACAAACTGCACCAGCAAGTTGAGGCGCCACCAGCATCGGCCAGCGCTATTTTCAATTTCTCTGCTCTCATTGCCGGGTTCTACCTCCCTTGGGCTGCCATTGCTAGCGATTTCACCACGTACTTTGATCGTCGGTCAAAGAAGTAAGCGAGACTACCCAGCGTCCCTGGAGAGTGTTCACTAACACTCCATAATAGATCATCAATATTTATCCCCTCATACATAGGCCTCGTCACCGGCGAAATTCCGTCGATGATTCTAGGTGCGGCAATCGGAGGCGCCGTCCCCAACGTTCCCGCCTGGGGAGACGCATACAACACGAACAGCGTCGGCGGAGTCCTGGGCGCCATGCTTCAGCCAACTGGGCGATTCGGCAAATTCCTGCTTGTTATTCTCTCACTGAGCGTCATTGCTAATATGGCTGGCTTGGTTTATGCCCTCACACTCAACTGCCAGGCTCTGTTTTATCTTGTACGCATTCGAATCCCTCGCGTTGCTTACACGATCGCCGCCACCACTATCATTCTCCCCGTTGCCATGAAGGTAGCGGCAGAGTTCTTGGAGTCTCTCGGTAACTTTCTCGGTATAATTGGGTACTGGCCTGCCTGGTTTGTCGCGGTTGTTCTTTTGGAACACTTGGTCTTCAGAAAAGGCAAGGCGGACAACTATAACCTGAGTGGATGGGACACGGCGAAAGCGCTGTCTTCGGGAATTGCTGCATTGGCCGCTGCAGCTCTCAGTTACACCCTGGTGGTACCATCAATGTCTCAGATTTAGGTTACTGGTCCGAGTGCACAAAAAAAAGGCGATATCGGGGTTGAAATGGCATTCTTTCTGACCGCCACCTTATACGTGCCACTGAGAATGGTGAACAAAAGCCTCGGTTGGCTAGGGATGGGGTCGACACAGCTCACTAACGGCTAAGTCTTTCGTCTCAATTTACTTCTTGTTCTATGGAAATCAACTGAATAGGAACCGCTATAAAAATACCCGACACCCCTTAGAGACGCTCACCAAGTAATAGATAGAATTCTACAGCATGGCGAATTTGTCTTCAGATCTCCGTCATTTGGAGGAATATTATTCACCTTAATGTATCCAGGAGAGAAGCACTATTAAGGTATGACACGCGAATAGCCTCTCACGAAAAGAGAAAAAGTGTGGGTGAGCATTTTATTGGGGAACTAATTGGGGTATTTGAAATCCAGCCCAACAATGACCACTGAATCAACTTCTTTGTTGATCTGGAAGCATCATTCTCAGATCAACACTGTCTCATTCTGTTATGAACATGGTTGACCTTGCTTAGATCGACTCCTTGTGGCCTTCAGCCTTGGTGTCGTGCTTGGTCTCATCGGCCTTGTCACCAAGGGCATCCTTGGCTGCGGTGGCGCTGCAAGCCTGTTAGCAAATAGACCAGTGACCAACGACAAAATGAAATTACATACCGGCTGCCGATGGGAGCGTTGCTGTCCTTGGCCTCCTCCTTGTTGGTCTCCTTGGAGGCGGTTGAAGTGCCCTTCTGGACCTTCTCGGCCACGAAATCGGCGCCTTGCTTGACGGAGTCCATTGCGATTGATTTTTGAGCGTTGGTGAGGGTTTGTTGTTTGTAAGTTGATGCGGTTGCTTGAGTGCTTGTTGGATGAAAGATTTGGTTTAGGTGAGGATATCGCCAGCTTATATAGACGATTTTTGGGGTACCAAATGGCTTGTGATATGACGTCTAGTTCGTCATCGAGAATCTAGAGATGTTGATATTTGCATCTTGGTTGTTCACTTACTAGGTTATGCAGTAATCTTCCGTCGGATTCATCGCCTATAGGGTCATGTGGCGTCATAGACTGTGCACAACTGCGTCGAAACAAGCTGCATCTTATCCGGAGTTTTAGCACTGGACGTAGATCCACAGTGATTCGCGTAATGGAATGGCCTGTGAGTGGTCAAACGCGAAAGTCCCGGGCGAAATGGTCGTGGATGACAAGGTCAGGAATCGCATCACGAAAACGTCATCATGTGGCAGTGGTGTTGCAGGGGTGGCTGCGCTGCCGCCGCACCAGCACATGGCACTCACAAGCAAACCGCATATTACGATATGGGATACAGGACGTACCGAGGCTACGGAAGGACTCTATGTTGGTTGTATAAAAATAACTGATGGGATCGACAGCGAGATAAGCCAAGATGTGAAGGGCCAGTCGTCATTCACCTGGTGATGCATTTCAATCCCCGTCACTGCATCAGATGACCTGACCTGTTTCCCAGATACATAAGCAAAGTGACGTACTTTATTTGCATGAGAACTATCCTGCTTCTTGTCCTACACATCACTTCTTCACAACCGCCAACTGTCCTCGCACTGGCACGTTCTCCTTCCTCCCGACCTCCGGAAATCCCTCCAGCTTGACGCCCTTGCGGAAGATCAAGCAATGCGATGATCCTCCGAAGTGGAACATGCCAATCTCTTGGCCCTTTTCCACCCGCTGGCCTTCCTTCACCGTGATGTCGCACGTGCTCACCTCGTCCATTCCAATGCCGATGAAGCCAACCAGTCCTAGGTCCGCATTATCCGCCTCGAAGACGATGATCGCGCGCGTGGCCAGCGCAGACAAATAACCTTGAGCGACACCGATGCCTCCCGTGTCGATCTCTGTGACGGTCGGATCTCCCACGCCTTCGAACAACGGCTCACTGAAATAAGTCCCCTCCTGGACGAACGCGCGACGGACCGTACCGGACACGGGGGCGTGCCAGCGGTGGTAAGAGAGCGCAGAGAGGAACGCCTGGTAGATGGTGCCGCCGCCGAAGTGGTGAGCCAGCGGGTCGTGAGCCATCATGTCCAGCACCGAGTAAGGCTGACCCTTGACGAAGAATTTGTCACGGAGCTTGACGTCGTGTTCGATGTTGTAGACGCGAGACTCGCACGCGTTGGCGATGACGCTGTTGTCTTCGGGAGAGGCCACGGGGCGAGCGCTGTCTTTGACTCGACGAGTGAAGAAATCTACATGATATCAATATGAGTGCATTCTCTCGAACAAGAAGGGCGACGTGTGGCTTACCGTCCCAAGACTTGAAGCCGTAATACTTTTCTGACGGCTCGCAGTGGTACATGTCCTCAAACGCGAAAGACGTTTTGTTTGGGGCGTTGGCTACCTGCATCAGGTCTCCCACGGCCGTCTTGCCAAACCATCCAAGCTCATGGTCTCCCAGCACTTCAGCTGATGCGGGTGTCTGTAAAATAATTAACATACCATCCTAGATATATGCCACTGCGCCATAAGCTCACCTGCAAATACTTTCCCCATTCATTGAGGACCTTCTTCAGCATGCGGTTCACGTCCGGATCCAAAAAGGCGGCATATCCACTTCTCAACCGTCAGTCTTCATCGTTGCCATCCCACCGTGACGTGCGACTCACCTCGGAGTTCCCATTGCATAGTCAAACAGGGCACACATGGGCACTCCAACCATGCCCACACTCTCAGCCGCATCCGTCCATTCGGGCGCTCTGCTCAGGATGTGGTTCAGCACATTCAGCATCTGCTCATAGTCGCGGATCTGCTTCACGCCGGTCGGGTCGAATTGGTAAGGCGGCTTCTGCGGGATCTCGTCGAACATCTGCATAAAGTACATGTACACGCGCGGCGTCGTCTCGATGAAGTCCTTGAACTCTTGTAGCACGGGTAGAAGCTTCTGCGGGTGCGCGTCGACGTGTTTCGTGACGCGGCGCAGGTATTCCCGGTGGACGCGATGGTCCGCTGGGAGCCAGGCACCGGGTCTAACTCATGTTAGCAAGTTGTTGACGTTCGTAGACAGACGTACTTGTGAACGCGGTGCTTGTGGGGAATGTGATGCTCTTCGCCGTACTGAACAACCATCTTGTCTATTAATCGATGACTGAGTAATCTGATGCCTTCAAAATGCTGCGAAAAGACCCCTCCTCATATAGAAGCAAGGAATGCAACCCCTCCATCTGACCCCGCTCCACATGTTTTGTAGGTAATGGATGATGCACGTCGATGTTGACGCTGACGTCAACCGCGCCACCGCTTCATGCGGCAACTAGGAAGATCCCGCTCTCGAAAGACTCCTGTAACATGCCCGTCCTACCCGAGCGTCCAACTGTCGTGCGAGCTAGAGCTGGAACCACTAACTTACGGCACGTCCGGTTATTATATGCCGTGTTTCCCAGGTGCTTTGGAGGGCAATCTGTCAAGGACTTGTGGATCTTGTGCCGATCTGCCGAAGCGTCCACATCTTCCAAGTTTCTTGGCGCCACCGAGGCTAGTGCTGCGTCCGAAGCTTCCTCGACCCCATTATGACGTTTTCGACCGTCTAATTCATCAATATGGCCTTATTCTACCTCGTGGATACTTTTGGGAAAATGATGCAGCATTTCGGAGTCTTCCCCCTCCATGAACCAACCAACTAATACCAGAGCAGACCTGAATGAGCAATCGTTGACGATGCGAAGCGATCGTTAGCAAAGATCCCCAGAACATCGCCATCGCAGAATATCCGCAGATGCAATTTTCTACATGAATAGGGTGAACGGCCCGGAGACCTCGTGCTTTTGGACGTCTATTTCGAATCTTGACAACTTCCTATCAACCACGATTTCTTCGTCGTCAAGCGAAAAAGAATATGCTGTTCGTTGTGACAAATCATCATTATTCTGGGGGGTGAAGAAGCTAACTCGTCCTCGGTCTCGTTGAACATGATGACAGCTTCCAATTCCCAGTTTGTGCATGCACTGTTGGTAAGTTGACCACAACCACTATAGCCTCCAATATGCGAACAAATGGCGGGTTTAGTTCGCCTGAGTGCTTGAGGGTCGGGTATGGGCACATCCGTAATGTTTTAACAGACTTTGTTCCCCTTTGACTTCCGTGTTCACTTATTATCTACCTCGCTACATTGGATCTTAGTGAAAGGCGTCTTCGGTGTTCCGACAGTGTTCTGGGTACAGAACAAGAACAGCTCCTAAAAAGAGAAATATATCCTATTCAGCCCTTAGATTCGCGCCGTGCTAATGTGAGCTCGTCCACCTTGAGCCATCTCCATAGAATCCGTTCCTCGGTTTCAGGATGTTCGTAGGTATTCCGTGCGTAGAAGCGGACATGATCTAGCTTTCCACTGGACTCGTGTTCGAGTGAAATACCCTTTGGTGCAGTTTGTATGATACCAGCGACCCAAATTCATGGCTGGAATCCTTGATGGTCTTTTTCCTCGTCGCTGCATTCCCGTCTGGGTCCACCTTCTGACCTGAGGGTCAAGATCTCACCACGCACCTCGTCCAAGGCCGGCCACGCAGCCAAGTAGGGTTGCAAAACCCTGTAACAATGATATCATCTATAAAATGCGTATATCCATCGCTTTGCGTGTGCGCTCCGGGAACGGTCTTACTTGCAGACGTTGCCGCAACGGAAGCTCTCCGCCGTCCGAAAACGGTGGGCTAAGTACGCGCCATTGCTTGTGACCACAATTTATCATCGTTCTCGGTGGCTTCCGCTTTTCTCTCCGTGTGGCGTACAAGTTTCACTTATATTCCAGCTACAACATCCCTCCTCCAGTATAAGATGGTACTATTCACACAATTTAATACGGGACTAGCATCAAGAGCTTGACTTCAACTCAATTGTCGCTTGCTGGCATCAGTTGATACACGAAAACCTGGCTGGAAGATATAAGTCCATGTGAGCCGCTTTGCGTAGACTACGAGAACTGGTTATGACTTGACATGCCCTGCGAGTTTGTCAGCCAGCATTTCAGACCAGGTCAGTTTATGCCTTTGCCTCATTACCGCACATGTCGTTATGTCATTATTTGAACCATCGATGTAGTGCCAGCACTTATACTCTGATATACTGTACAAGTAAGTCCTATTGTTATGACTCTGTTGATTGTAGGGCGGATTTCACTTAGGAGAGGATTGTAAGCATGCGAAAGTCTCTACACTCTTTTGATTACTAGATGACTAGTAGTTTCGTCTTGCAAAGTAAAACCAGGTTTCGCATACTGCAACGTGGCTAATATCTACCATCTCAAAAAGAGAAGATAAAATAATGCGATCTTCGACGTGCCCTGAAACTCATTAAGAGCTGATTTAGAGCCAGCTCCCAGGGCACTCCTAGTCGAATCTGGCCCTCTTGTTCATTACAACGTCGCCGTCATCGTCAGAAGAAGATCTACATCGCTTGCCTGGTTTGGCATCAAGGTCGAGCTGCGCGACTAAGCTGGCGAGATTCTGCACCGGCGTAACTTGGAAGTATGGCGAACTGTCTCTGAGCTGGTATCCGCGATGCCGAAGCAGTTTTCGTATTCTCTTAGGGGGAACCCATGCTTGGGTTTTTCCGATATTGTTAATCTCGAAACGGTTCAAATCATTGATGATATCTCGGGCCTCCTCCTCCATGTCCTCTTCTCTGAAATCGTATGATAAAATAGTCACCTGCGATCTCTCTTCGTCATTCTTGCTGCGGATTGGTAGCTGTAGCTCAGGTTTGTCATTCTTGCCGCGAATTGGCAGCTGCAGCTCAGGATTGTCATTCTTGCCGCGAATTGGTAGCTGCAGCTCAATCAAACAACGATTGTTGATTGCTTCCGACATCTCGAGAGCAGGATATATATGGAATATGTCGATTTATTTCAAGTCAGGGTACTTGTCAACTCGTCGGTGCGTCTGGTGAGGCCGGTGGCTTATCACAAAGATGAGTTAGTACAAGGATTATTAGTTGCTTAAATATCCCGTAACCCGATCGATTGACTTCTTGTTCGCTATAGAGAACAAAAGCCTAACTGATGTGTGAGGGAACATAAGAAGATGATCAAACAATTACGATCTTCGACCCATCTGTTCACCCAAGGTATCATCTTGACGGTCACATAGCGCAACCTGACGCGACTCATCCTTTTTGACTGGCCAGCCCTGAACTCAGCGCCACCGTGTTCGTCTTGTTCGTGCTGTTCCTTTTGAGCGTGCTGTTTGTCTTCGGTGTGCTGCTCACCTTTAGGGTAGTCTTCGCCATCGACCTCCATGTCGCTCTCCGGCTCAACAGTACCGACGCTCTCATCGTCGCCATCCTCCAATGGATTATGCCAGTTTTTATTCCGTAGGATTCCCGCCTACAGGTACAGTTGATGCCATGTAGGTAGTTGGGCACTCGAGTGTTGAGGTGACAGAAAAGTAGGCTGTTGGTCGCGGACAATATGACTGACGCATCCAAGCAAGTCAGGCCGTTGACTACTGCCTATAAAAGGCTAGTATAATGCTTGTTCGCCTTTCAATGCGAACAAGCCTTTGCGCCTGTGGGTTCTCCCCTATTGATTGACATGGTACATCGCGTGCATGCAGTCAGACGACTCATCCCAAGGCCAACTTTTAAAATATTCAATTTTGACCACAGTTCCCCGGCACTCAGCTTCAACAAATCGTGGCCGTCACAAACCGAGTTAAAGAGAAACGTTCAAAGCTACCGCGCGAGAAAAGTCTTGCGCTAAAAAGAGTGCTCGAGGTGGTAGCGATCTAAGCGACCGCGTTTCCTTACTGTGCGTGCTCCGTCTCGTTAGTGATTACAGTCTGATGTTCGCACAACAGACTGAGGACGACCAATCAATCCCAAACATCCCAAAACGGTCTTACGTCCGCTCCTAAGCAAGAACTTAAAATGCATAGTCGCCAAGCAGGATTCATTCTGGACACTCACATCACTGTTCTCCGCAACCTAATAAACGCACCTCATAACGTACCCTTGTGCAGCATCTCTGCTCTTTCCCCAAAACATGTTACAGAAATCAGCAACATTAACGGCACCTTATCCGAAAAGAGTCTAACCTCGTGTCCACCATCTTGTGCGAAATCAGTTTGAGTCCAGCCCTTGTTTCACAGCCATTGAGTCCGGGACGGCTCCACGACCTACACTGACCTAGATGACTTGTTAGGGTCTCTAGCGGAACACCTTTCTTATCTAGGTATCAGACCTGAGAAGGCAGTTCGTATGCTCTTTGAGAAGTCCAGCTAGGTAGTTGCTGCGATGCTAAGTGTTGTCAAGGCGGGTGGTAGCTTTGTCCCGCTTAATTCCCAGAATCCAGCCAAGAGGCTTCAATATCTCGCTGAAACCGTGGGAACGTCAACTGTTCTCGCTTCGGCCTAAAATGAGGAACGAAAGCACTCTTCCACCGCCAACCACAGCCTTCTTGGAGCCGCTGTGCGCATTGCCCGCTAGCCACGGGCGATAGCCTAAATCTTTTTTACCTCTGGAAGTACTATTCTACCGAAGAAACTTAACATTCCAAATCAGTCGCCGTGTTCGTCACTCATTACACTCTCCAACCGCATGAAAATAGGAACTCATTTGCGAACTCTACAGCTCAACGCCTGCTGCTTGGATATAATGCTCTTAGATCTTGAGACCATCATTAGTGGTGGGACTATTTGTATGCCCTAGAGGCCGAGTGCATGAACGACCTAGCAGATGCATATGCATTGAACACCTCCGTGCCAATACCATCACTACATTAAATCTCAGGGAATCAAAATCACGATAAGGGAGTATTAACTGAGTGGCTGTCCACGACGTAGACATGGCAAGGCTATTAGGGCTGATATACAACCCACAGGTCTGATCCGGCGTATCACTGTCTTGGTGTTTCATTAGAAGTTGCTGGTGGCTCCCGTGGCTTCACTCATCGTGTCCTAGGTTTTTAGTAAATACATTCACTTCAAAATTTGCAACATCTTAAGGGCGTACAAGATAGCTGGCAGTGGCGGGCGCAAAGGCGCTAAGACGGGGGGCCATTAGTGTTCTACTCGTGCTATAGCCGAACATGCTTGTGCTTCTCCTACAGAATTGTTCACCAAACAGACCGACGTTCAACCTCCGTCCTATATTAGTGAGCCCGATTTTCGACTCAACAAGTACCGCTCTCTCATCTAGTCTAGTCTACTCTAGCCTTGCCGCATCGCTACTCCGAGATAAAGTTGTGTTAATACTCTCAGTTTCTTCCTCTTCGTCCGAATAAATCGGAGGTGGTGGCATCTCATTAAGAGACCTTGTTTCCTTTCGCCTATCCCTCCATAACAGCCACTGAATGACAGCAGTCTCTACAACTAGACGTGCCTTGTTAATACCCAGGATAGCTATGTCTGATCATATGAACTTACTGAGTAAGACTTGCAAGATACTTGAGTATATATACCCCTTTCTAGCAGCAGGGAACTCCGTAGTCTTCCACATGAAATTAGGCACCTTGTTATGTCAGTTTCTATGAAAATAGAGGGGAGAAGAAATCACTGGACTTACCACGGCCTGAACAACATAAGCCAGGTCATTGGCTACTGCGACCAACAAAGCCCGTTTTTCAGTATCAGCCGAGCAGATTTCATTGATCCAACTGAGAATGAGAGGACCTGCCCCGTTCTATAACACAGTAAGAGAAACAGTACTAGATGAGAAGAAGGTCAAACATACGCCGATGTGGCTGAACCAGTAGGCCATCATTCGGGCCGGAATATTTGAGTAAAGAGGCATCGCCAAAAATATAGCATTGAACACAAGCTATAGTTCAGCCAGGACATTAGCAACCCCAGTCGGAATGCACTTGGCGAACACAACCATGTTCAAACTCACAATACATAGTGCACCAGCGTAGATGAATGGCCACCGCATCCCCTGCAGAGGCCCGTCAGAAAGCCATGCCCAGCTGAGTGCCATGACTATGAATATCGCCGTGGTCGGTATAGGCACTGCAATCATACATGTTTAGTTCTCTAGATTTCGTAATAGTCAAACTTGCAATATGGTGAGTTGAACTTACAGTTGTTGATCTCGGGGACCGAGAAGGACCGTCCCGGAACGGGGGGAGGTTGATCGTTAAAGCTCTTCAGCCAATAACCCATGGCTGACTGAGGATTTCCGTTATTCCATAGAATGTATAAAAGCGCTGTTTCGGAGTAAGCAGGGGACAAAGCCAGTCGCCTAGCATAGAAACCCACGAAGGTGATAAGTATGCCAACTTAGTAGTGTCCTTTTGACTTTAGCCCTCGTCCAAGGCTGTTTTCCCGCTCGTCCGATAGCCTGCATTCTTTTGGCCGCTAGAATATGCTCATCCTCCGTAATCCACCACGTCTTTTTGCTGTCTTGTGGGAGGTTTGGGAAGAAAAAGTAGCCTGCTACTGCGAGTGGTAACGTGATGATGCCATCAATAATAAAGAGCCATCGCCCTACGACAGCGCGTTAGTTCCTCTCATTCAGTTGGAAATTTACATAGAAACAGAATGAAGGCCTTGAACAAAAGCGGCAGTGGTCAATACGTACACCCTGCGCGACCATGCACGCCATTGAGATTCGAGTACGCGGCCGCTTGGAGGACGCCACTAAACATGGACCCAACTGACCCCGCCAACCAAAAGAGCATGGCTCGTTTTCCGATTTCGCGGGGTGTATACCATGAGCCTAGCATGTAATGAATCCCTGGGTAGAAGCCTGACCTGCAGAGAGAGTGAGCGTCTGGATTCATCCGAGCTTGAAAGTTGAATCGGAAATGAGGTTCTAGCGTTAAGCCACGTACTCGAAAAATCCCACGAAAAAGCGCAGGACGTAAAGACCACGGTATGACTGGACGGACGAGGTGCAGATAGTGGCAATCCCCCACCCAACCTCAAGCGACGGGATGATCCATCGTGGTGAGATCCTCGTCAGTAGGAGGTTAAATGGAATCTGGCCGATCACATAGCCCACAGTCCAGATAGAGGTGCCTTCGACATCTTGAGTCAGCAACGAGGCTGAAGAGACTCGGGAAAACAGGAAGGAAGAATGAGTGCTGTGCATCACGTACTGGTTACGAGTTGATTGCCATACATCTCGAGATCCTCCTCCATACCGCTAAGGAACGCATTATTGACATTTGTCTGGTCAATATTCTTTAAAAAGTACCCTATCGAGGCGAAAGTGAGAATAAAGAAGTCGACTTTAAAGAGCAACCGGCGCTGGTCTGGTGGAAGCTCCCACGTGTCCCAGATATACCCCTTCCACGTCTGAACCGGCTTCGTGCCAATATCATGGTGAGTGATATCTGACGAGGCTTCGATAAGTGGGACATAATCGTCGGGGTTGCAGCTTTGGCTAGTGTTTGCAGTCGTTGACATGGCCGCGGAGATGAAATCGCGGTAGTATCAAGGTGCGAGGGAAACTTGGGATAGTTCAGTTTCATCATAGAAGGGAACAAGTTTGTCGAAGCTGAGTGTTCGTAATTGTTGGGTTGTGTTGACCTGGTGAGCATAACATGGGCTCATCTCTCCCACTTATTGCGTCAATGAATAGCGGTTGTGTGATTGGTTGCTTGTTGTCAGACGCCCTAGGATGCCACCCCTGATTACGAAGCTTGCTGATGACACAATAAGTGTGGGTGCCTACCTAATAGTACCTCGTGGGCTATTGTCTCAGTTTGCGAAACTGGCGTTGGAGAAAAAGAGACTGAACGAGGACAAGAAGCTTGAGGCGTGATTTGTGGGTATGGAAAAGCAGGAAATTATATACTAGGAGAGATGATGTTTGATCCGCTTCTAAACTCTTGCCTTCCCCGTTCGATTATAAGTCTAAGATCCTAGCAAACCGTTCTAAATCTCGCAGGCAACAATTATCTCCTGGAATGCGAAGTTCTCCCGTCTGCTTTGGCTAGATCCAGGCCACCGTGCTATATGGGCCCAAGAGTATTGAATATCGAGGTGGCTTACTACGGCCATAAAGGATGCAAGCGTGCTTTAGAGATTTCTGTCAAGTTCGTGCCATATAGAAAGGATGGGAAGACTACTCTATGAGTCAGTTGTACTTAAGATCAATATCGAGAGCTACCATAATTCGGCTTAGAACCTTCGCAAAATTTAGTATGAGCCTGAATCATCAGAAACGCAACAGCGCCCCAGAAGACGACCTCTCAAGCGTTCAAAATCGCATAAGCTTTCAGGTTGTCCAATCTTTAAGCACTCCACTGCCAAATATGCCCTCAACCGCGCGAATGCGTGTGTGCTAATGTCAAAATCGTGTGCAGCCGAAATTGCGAGAAATTATGTATAAACAACAAGGATGAGAGCGCTGCGGCAGAGCTATACACCTTTGATAAGCCACTGCCTCTTCAGCTCCCATATTTGCGGAGATTGTGGACGACGAAGGACGCAAAATCGGCATACATCATAAAACTGAGAAGAGTCTATAAATGATAGCTTGGAAGTTTCCCACTCTAGTTGCGTAGTAAGAAATGTCGTCAGAGTTTCTAATTAAATGTCGTTGTATCCATGCCGTCCAGACTTTAGTTAACTGCAGGGCCTGCTATCTTACGCAGAAGTGATTCGTGGAATTTATGTTTAGAGGATGCATCGATGTGGGAAAGAATCGTGTCGTAATTAGGTATGAATAGTAGTACCAGCCTCCTGTGGCTGTGAATGGCATATGGATTAGAAGGAATCTTTCAGCATCATATTTTTCATTGTTTTTAGCTAACAGCCGATGAACACAATCAATGGCATTTACTGAGCCGTGTATCCTCCATCCACAGGCAGACACACCCCTGTAATCCACCTCGCTTCAGGGCTCGCAAGAAAGATTGCAGCGCCGACAATATCCTCCGGAACTCCAATGCCGTGGAGGGGGTGTCGTGATCGAATGTCTTCAACGTCATCCAGATACGCGACTGTGTTCTTGAAGATGGCCGTTTGAGTATCTAGAGGTGAGATATCAACAAGGCGTTTCTTCTGCTCAGGGCTCGCCATGACTTACATCCGGGGCAAATAGCGTTGCAGTGAATGCCTTGTGGAGCGTAGTCCAGGGCGACTTGCCGGGTGAGATTGGACACTGCAGCCTTGGATGCAGCGTACGAGCCTAGAAGATTAGCGGACTTGGAGGTGCTCAGGCATTCTAATAGCGCTACTCACAGTTGTTCCGCCCACCAACAAGCCCAAAAATAGAGGACATGTTGATGATCCATCCTCGATCCCCAGATGCAAGCATATCCTGCTGCAGCATTTGCGTGATGGCATGCTTGGAGGCTAAGAAGACGGACTTGACGTTGACGGCCATGGTTATATCCCATGTTTCGTCCGGGGTCTCGTGGATGCGACGGGGTGCATTGTTTGCCTCGATGGAGATTCCCGCGTTGTTTACAAGGCTTCGGTCCTGTCAAATCGCAGTCTCCAAAAGCTGTGTCGAGGATGACTTACACGTCAATCCGGCCATACTCGGCGACAGCCTGCCGCATCATGGCCTCGACTTCCTCTGCCTTGCTCAAATCCGCCTTGAAAAAAATAGCACGCCCATTGTTCTGTCTGATGAGATCGTCCGTGTTGATTCCACGCTCCGATTCCACCTCGGCGCGAGCCTGCGGCTTGAGGTCGACGCAGACCAGGTTGGCTCCCTCGCGGGAATACGCCAAAGCGATGGCTCTTCCCAGACCGGAAGAAGATCCGGTGACGATGCACACCTTGTCCTTCAGACGCTGCAGCGAAGCGGGGGAAGCCATGGCGATCTGATTGACCCGAGATTTTACCTGATAACCTGGTCACTTCGTTGCTGTTTTTATCATATTTTTCCTGCCTTTATCATTTGAGAAAAGAATACTGCTGCCTAAACTAATGCTGCACTTGTGTAGTCGTGTGACTGAAAGGCCTCGGGAAAACTTCCTCTCGTCTTCCTGCAATGAAACATCGGGCTGTGACAATGCATCTTTCATCGTCATGTTGATTGGGTCGAGACGAGAGTTTAGTCCATGCGTCTAACAGCGGGCCACGTGCTGCAGTGGAGGAGTTTGTGTCACTCGGCAACATTTCCTAGATGAGCATCACACTTGGTGGCCTCAAAAGACCAAACCTCGGGTTATTCTGCATAGGTGCCAGATAAGAAGTCACATTCTGCGTATGTATGCATCTTTACGTGGAGCACAAGGCAGGAAGATATTCAGATCGTCGGAAGAAATTTACTCACGCATCTTGAAGGGCAACTTCCTGGAGGCCGGCGCTTCCAGCAGTTAGAGTGCGGGCACTTCGACTTCTCGGTGTAAATTGAACAAACTCGAGCCACAAAGTTTCTATGTTGTCATTGTCCTTGCCATCTATTCTAGTGTGTATCATCCGAGTCCGACGCCCCAGTCCAGTCTATGATTCCTCTCTTCTGCGAGCCCGTACGTGTCCGTCTCTCCCGTGCTCATCCTGTCCTCATACGCCAAAGGTTGGATCCGAGATTTTCTCCAACTGGCGATAGTATTCCACCTGCAGCATCTCTTGGTCCTTCTGGGTCAGGCGAGGAAGGTCACCGTTCCGGGTCTTCCAACTGGATGCAGTCTCGACCAGCAATGCCTTTGGATCGCAGCCCTCGGGGTCTGAAAACTGGAAGGACCTGTACTCGGTATTGCTCCAAGACGTTGCTGGCATGGGGTTAGTTGCATCCTGATCTCTCGGTCATAGGGCGCTCACCTCTGGTTGGCTCTACGCCGGAATAGTCTCCGGTGAGGAAATGCAAAAAGGCACCGTGGGTGACGACGACCACATGCTCGTCATCGCCCGCATATTGAATCATCTCCCGCAGAACCTGTCGTGCTCTGACGGCCCGGGCCTGCAGCTCCGCTATCTTAGACTGCCACGAAACCCATTCCGACGTCGAATTCCATCCATCGTACACGCGATAAAAGTCCACGAGGCCCGCAAACTCCTGCTTGAGGACCGCGGGGTCGGAGCCGGTGTCGCACGGCGAGTCGGAGATCTCCTGGAGCTCGGGCACGGCGGCGACGGGAAGACGAACGTGTTGTGTCGAGTCAGCCGTCTCGCCGTCACCGAATGACAAAAGACAGGTTTGCAGGGTCCGTCTGAGAGGAGACGCGAAGAGCCGGGTCACTTGGCTGTGGTGCGGGAACCGGGCTCGGAGCTCCTCGCACTGTTGCTTGCCAAGCTCCGTCAAGACCGGATCATGGATTGATTCGTTTTCGCGCGACAGGTTGTGGTAGCCTTGGGCGTGGCGGACCAGATGGATGGTGACGGGCATGTTGGTTGGTTCCTTGCGATATCAAAGTATTGAAAGGTCCAAAATTCCAACGTTCCAAAACTTCAAGATTTCTTTATTAAGTAAACCCAGAAGCTGGTTGGTTCCCTGCAAATTATTTCGCCGAGGAATGCGCCATCTGACTCCGACGGGCTTCCCGGCGTTGTACACCGAAACTCCACAGCCCCACGAGCATGACCACGAGGTACGAAAAGTCACCACATGTCCACTTAGTTGACGACGCCCCTGTAGCTTTGCGGTGGCATTTTCTCTTTATTAAGACGTACCGTAACACTTTCCACAGACTCGGTCCGCTTTCTTGAGCTGGTCTTGGAGTAACAGCGGGCGGAGTGGGTTCATCCACCCACGCGGGATTAATTTGGATGATTTGCCGAACGGACTGTTATGGAAAGGAAGCCGAGAGGCGTCCATGAGTAAGTTAACGTGCTGACTTCGCCTTCAACTCCTATTATAGTCAGTCAGCAATGTGCGCGATCGCATGGTGGTCGGCATTTGGTGTCTTCCCCAACATTTGGACAAGGCATCAATCATTCACCACTGGGGATGGCGATGATCCCTCTCCGTAGCTGTAGTCTAGTATACTACTTTATATATGGAGAGCTTCTTGTCTCGAGAATCCCTCCAATTGCTATCTCGCAACCGCCCGAACATCAAACCCATCCTCAGCACATCTACGCTTCGCATTCTACCTTCAGCCAAATCCATCTCACCATGCGCCATGACGTCGACGTCCTCATCATCGGTGCCGGTATGTCTGGCATCGGCCTCGCCGTGCAGCTTATCCTCCAGCACCGCACGAGAAGCTTTGAACTTGTCGAAAAGTCCGACCACGTCGGTGGGACGTGGTGGTTGAATTCATACCCCGGGTGCGGATGCGATGTAAGTCGAGGGCCCCAGTGTGGTAATTAATCCAAGCTGATGACTTCATCACTATAGGTGCCCTCCCATTTCTTCTCATACTCCTTCGCCTTGAACCCAAATTGGTCCCAGAAGTATGCCATGCAGCCTGAGATTTATGATTACTTCAGAGGGGTGGCGGAAAAATACAACATCGATGAGCATGTCCGATTCCAAACGGCAGTCGAGTCAGCAACCTGGGAGGAAGACTCCGGGACGTGGCTTGTGATGATCCGAGACTTGAAAACCTCACAAGTCACCCAGCGTAGGTGCAAGCTCCTCGTATCGGCAGTTGGCGCCATCTCAATCCCCAAGAAGTGCGACCTGCCTGGTGCATCCGCATTCCAAGGACGCATGTTCCACACTGCGGAATGGGATCATTCCTTCGAGTGGAAGAACAAAGACGTCGTAGTAATTGGTATGGGTTATTCCTATAATGGATGGGTCAAAGCTCACATGGTGTAGGAAACGGATGCAGCGCCACTCAAATCGTCCCTGTCATCAGCCAGGGCGACGGAGCGGTCAAGCAGGTCACGCAATTCAGTCGCCAAGCACACTGGCTGGCAGAGCGGCCAAACCCAGAATACTCGGCGTCATTCAAATGGATTATGAGATGGATTCCTTTTGCCATGCGCATCTACCGCGCAAGTCTCTACTGGGAGAAAGAGAGCGGCTTTCGCGGCTTCTACGTTACTTCTGGCGCCGGCATTCGCAAGGGCTGGTCCGACGAAGCAACGGACTACATTCGAAAGACTGCGCCTGCGAAGTACCTCGACTTTCTCGTCCCAAAGACAGAAGTCGGTTGCAAGCGTCGCGTCAACGACACGGATTACCTACTAAGCCTTCATCGCGACAATGTCGAGTTGGTGTATACCGATCCGGTCCAGGAGATCCTCGAGAACGGAGTGCGCACCAAGTCTGGGAGGGTCGTCAACGCGGATGCCATCGTTCTTGCGAATGGATTTGAGACGCAGAAGTTCCTGTTCCCGATGCAGATCCGTGGTGAAAACGGGGTCAACCTGACCGACCATGTAAGTGTTCAAGCATCTGCGTTGGTCTTTGATACTAACGCGAATCACCCATCAGTGGGACCAGGTGAGCGAAGGAGCATCCTCGGCGTATTTTGGAACATGCGTCTCTGGTTTCCCCAACTTCTTTGTCATGATGGGTCCGAATACGCTGAGTGGCCATCTCTCCGTCATCTACACCACCGAGTGTCAGATCAACTTCGCAATGCGCGTTATCAAGCCAGTGATGAAAGCTCTTCGAGAGAGCAAGTCGATCTTACCAACCATCCGAAGTGCTCCAGATATAGTCGACGTCAAGCTAGAAGCTGAAAAAAGAGATACTGCGAACGTTCAAGAGAAAGCAAAGCAGTTGGTGTGGGCTACGGGTTGCACGTCTTGGTTTATCGAACCCAGCACAGGCCGGAACACTATCATGTACCCGGATTGGCAATTCCGCTTCTGGCTTCGAAGCATCTTCATTGCTTGGGAGGATATTACTTATAGAAATTCGGAGCACGCAGTCGCAGCCAGCAAGGGCAAGGGCAAGGGACCAGGAGCTGGCACTTTCATTGCGGTTGTGGTAAGCGCTGTAATCGGGACTGGGGCATGGTTTCTTGGCTGAAGAGTCTAGAACAGAAAGACCGTTATTAGACGTTTCAATGTTCAACCTGTCAAGGATTGGCAAGAGGATAAGAGGACTGATGTTCATGAAAATGCATGCTGCTTGACTGCTAAATCTAAAGGCCCCAAACTCGTTTACCACCAAAGTAGGTATCCCTAACCTTCGCCTTCAGCAAGCTCTGAGCATCCCATTCCATATCGACGACAATAAAGTCTGCAACCTTGCCAACCTCCAAAGTGCCCACCCGATCCTCAGCAAACACACTCTTCGCAGCACCAGCAGTCGCCGCTGTAACAGCCTCGCAGAGTCCCAAGCGAAAGTGTTCGTTGACCGTTTCCTCACATTCGGGCTCCCTCGCCGACCGTCTTGTTGTTGCAGTGTAGAGATTCTTCAACGGATCCCAAGGCGCCGTAGGACTATCGCTGCCAAGCGTGATGAGAGCCCCGGAGTCGGCGAATTCGCGGTACGCAAACGCCCTAGTGCAGCGATGAGAGCCGATCAGGCGAGGCCATTCTCGGAGGATAGCGGGGTCTGAATGCACAGGCTGGATAGATGCCGTGATGCCGAGGTCTCCTAGTCGCTTTGCATCTTCTGGGGACGATAGCTCCAAGTGCTCGATACGGTGTCGAGCACCAGGCGAGGTATGTGCCTCGAGCACATTGACGGCTGTGCGGATAGCGTCATCTCCAATAGCATGTATGGCGATCTGTAGCCCAGCAGATGAAGCATGCTTGACTACTGGCGCGAGTTGCTCCTCTGTCCAAACCACAGGTGGCGATGGCACGATAGCATATGGCTTGGACAGAGCCGCCGTGCAGGCATCAACGGTGCCGTCGCAGATAATCTTGATGCCCGTGATGCAGAGATCTGGCGACGTCTTCCGGTTGAACTTCCGGTTGAGTTCAATGGCTCGGTCTACTTCCTGAATGCATTCCGCCTCCGATCCAGGCTTTATCAGCCAGTATGCCGTAATCCGCATGGGGAGCTTTGGTTGTTGGGCGTGAAGGGTGAGAATAGCATCCCATGCGAGCTCATCCATGGCCATCTCAACAACGCCTGTGTATCCAGAGGTAGTGTATGCCTCTACCGCAGATGATATGGTCTGCACGCGCTCCTCTTGCGAAGCGGCTTGCGCAAGATGTGGCCAGGCAATGCCAACTACCGCACCCTCGCTGAGAAGCCCTGTCATCTTTCCGTTCTCATCGCGTTCGATCTTTCCCCCGACGGGATCTGGCATGTTGGCAACTCCGAGCTCTGCAAGCGCTGCTGAGTTGCACCACATTGAGTGCACGTCCATGCTGTCGATGAAGATGGGTCGGCTATCGATAGTATCGAGCACGTTGACATCAACGCCGACTGCAGTCAGATGGGGGAGGCAGCCCTTTGCGAGGAGCTTCGGGAGATCTGGGTTTTCCTGGGAATAAGTTCGGATCGTCTCGACAACCTCCTCCGGTGTCTTGCAGTGATCCAGGCTCAGCTTCTGCATCGACTGCCCAAGCAGGAATAGATGCATGTGGCCATCAATAAACCCAGGAAGAACCGTCCGTCCATTCAAGTTCTGAGCAACGACGCCATCTAGGTGATATACTTTGGTGATCTCGTTCCTTGGACCAATGGCAGTAATGATTCCATTTTGCACAAACATGCTGTCGGCGAATGTCGGTTGGCCATCCATGCCCGGCCCGGTCTTCGTCAGGATCCGGCCGTTGACAAAGAGAGATCCCGACAGGACGTATACGGGAGACATGACTAGAGACTAAACAAAATGGTATAAAATTAGTATCTTAATTGGGATGTAACCACAGGCTTAAAGTGGCAGCGGAACTTCTTATAAATACCTCGACGTTGGTCTCCTTGAGATAGCCAGTGGGTGTTTTCCGTGGACAAAGATAAGGCGTCTGAGGCATGTCCCAAATAGGTCAATAGACAGCAGAAACTGCATGGATCCGACGGAAACTTCCAGCGATCGTATCTTTAGCGTAAAAGTATCCGGGGAAGGCGACTCTAGCTTTCCGCGAACATCCGCGCGAGTTCTGAGCGAATATGAGTGTTGCGGGGAAATACTTGTCGGAGTGGCGGGTGAAGCGTGGAATCACAGTTGTGGGACTTATCTGATCAGGTGTCAAACGCTTGATCTAGACTACATAACTTAAGCCAGAGCCTTGGCTTGGATTTCCTAAATCAGTCCCAATACTGAAAAGTGACAGAATCACTGTGCGCGAGCTTGGCATGTCCAATCGCATATGAGCTAGTCGACTCTGTGAAGCTGTGTAATTTTACCACTTCCACCATTCCACATTTCCAACGTCCTCTCAGCTTCGGCTACCCCAAAATGGAAAAGTAATCCCAGACCGTCGACAATAGCGTTGAAAGACTTCATGTGCTGTTTGCCAGTGTATTTGGAGTTTGGGATCGCCGCGGCCAAGAGCTTCATACGTGTTTCATCGCTGAGTCGAATTGTTGGCGCATCCTTGTCATGGGCTTCGATAGCAAGGATTGATCGCCCATCTGACCACGAGCCGACCCAATCCCGCCATTTCTCATTCAGATCCCTCCCACTTGCATGGAAAGGGATCATGGCAGGGTAAGTAGACATCCTCGGAATTCCGATCCAGCCCTTCAAATATGCCACGGCACTCGTTACCTTCCATACAACATCATCACCCACGGCCGAGTTCGTCATGACAGCCACGCCGCAGTTTCTTGGGACACCACTGTCGCCCCGTCCAACAAGATCTGCAAATCCTCCTACCCAGCACCGCCACCCCGGATTGTTGGACCCGCTGTGCGAAAACATAGTGCCTGGATCGCGTGGCGCAAGCCAGCTCAGTGCCATGCCGGAGTCTTCTTCAGTCAACATGCACTTCGCCGTAGCTTGCTGGAGAAATCCAGTATTGTCAGCATGCTCAAGCGACTCTTGCACCGCGCGAATGACCTTGAGAAGATCTGTGGGTGTAGTCCAAAGTCCTGCTGCTGCTTGTTCCGGGTTGACCCGTTGCTCATCTTCGCACAGGATGTAGCCAGTGTAATAGGCCTTGGCAGAATTTGTTTCGTCTGGGGGGAGGGGCCGATAAGAGGATCTAGTCATGTTCAGAGGCCCAAGAACTGTGTCGTGCATGAGAGTTGCGAAGTCTTTCCCTGTGATAGTCTCGAGGATGAGTTGCACGACCGTGAGTCCGCCACCGGAGTAGGAGAATGAATGGCCGGGAATGCCTTCGAGCTGGACCCGCATGGTGTTGGTTGGGCCTTTTCCAGCCAAGACCTCGTGGGCAGTAGGGATGGACGCATGGTTCAGAACAGAGTAGCCTGGAAATCCTCCCGCAGAGAGGCCAGACGTGTGACTGAGGAGTTGTTTAACCGTAATATTCTCGATCATAGTCTTCCTGTTCGCAGACGCCTCATTTGTCAGGATTTCCATGATGTCTTCAGGTAACAGGTCAACGATTCGGCTCTCCAGTTGAAGCTTTCCCTGGTCGATAAGCTTCATAATCGCCATACATGTGACAGGTTTGGAGATGCTGCACGCTTGGAATACTGTATCTTCGTTGTCGTTCACAGAGGAGAAGCAGTGTGAAGATATGACTCCATCATCGAGGACAGCGACGGAAGTGGACGGTACTCCGAGGTTCGCCAAAAGCTTAGAGCTAGTGGGATAATGCCGGTCTTGTGAGCTGATAAGGTCATCGAGTTTGGTGAAAAGAGTCATGTTGTGAGATTGTCCGTGTTCCAGCTTTGAGGGTTGTTGCGTGTTGGTGGCCTCTACCTTAGCGCATTGCGGTGAACAACACTACATAGATATACGACGGTAGTTCATGACTCAACTGTTGATTCCGTCAGCACTGTCAGCAACACGTACAATGCTGACGTCTGCTGTCAATTGCTCAATTGTGTTGTACGTGGTCAGTTGCAGGTGACGAAGACGCTAAGCCCGGTTAGACAAGGCCAACGCGGCAATCCCTGTTTCCAGCAGGCTGAGTGGAGGAAACTTCCTCGGGCACCGAACGTTCTTCAGCAAGATCTATTGCTAACCAGGAGTCAAGCACAGTGAGGAGCATCTTCGTCACCACCGTGACGACGACGACTAGATCCAAGCTAGCAATTACGTATAAGAAAGCTATGATGACTCGAGCAAGGAAGAGCCTTGCCATCGCACAAGCACATGGCAATGTTTATCCATTTAGGCTATAGAAGAGATGCGGGCTATGGCCTCCAAATGTTCCGCGACGGACTTTGGTTTCGGTTAACACGATTGGTGGAGACTAGCAACTTGAACAACCCCTCAAATTAGTTCTCTATCATGCCACAATTGGGCTGGTTTCTAGACCGTCTTCTGGCTCAATTACGTGTGTGCTATTTGTGTCGTATCCTCAACGGGTGTGCCTCTGTAGTAAAGACATATTTCATTCGCCCGTCACTCCTTACTTGATACTCTGCATCATCAGCAAATATCAGGTACAAGTACTTGAGCGTCTCGGCCAGCCAGAAACTCTCCATCTTGTCGATCCGCTGGACGTCTTTGTTGCCGTCTGGTTTCGTCATCACATTATGCAGCCCTGAAAACCCTCCCTCGACACGAGTCCGCAGGTTCAGCGTCTCAAAGGCCTCCCACGCCCACACCTGCCACTGCTGGTCGCCTGTGGCCCGATACGCGTGGTACAGACTCTCTATTGTCTCGGGTCGGAGAATGAACTCGCTATTCGTCGGCCAGTAGCCACTGGCTTCATAGAAGGACCGCCATTTCTTCGGCGGCGGCCGGTTGGCTGCTGCTTTGGTGAGCTCTTGGTGATCGTCGACCCAGCGGAACTCTTCGGGGCCGATTCCAGATGGACTTTGGCGGTAAACCTCGTAATAGGATTTTGAAAGCTCAAGGCCGAAGTCAACAAACGTCTGGTTTTGGAGTAGTAGGCCGCCTAGGATAAGGGAGCCGCCGCAAACGCTGGCCACTATTCCACAACATCAGATTAGACACCACAGAAGAAATGACAATGGGAAGAACTCACAGTGACTAGACATCGGAACCGTCGAGTTCCCACGAAATTCGCCCAGGAATGTTAGGTCCGTCCGAGTTGTCGGGTGAGATGCCAGGTATTTCATCGATGATTCGGCCGCTGCCACCCAGCTGTCCTTGTACTCAACAAACGACACAGGATCGTATGCATACATCTTGATGAGATACTCGTAGTAACTATCGGAGCCTCCTCCCCATCCAGCCTGATAATCCTCGAAAGCGCCATCATTCAGCCGAACATATGTACCCACGAGACCCGGCAGTCGGAAGCCCTCGGGCTTCGGGTGAAGTAGATGAGCTTGGGCTCTTTGCGCGAGGGCAGCGTACGTGAGATTTCCGGTCAAGTCGCTCAGTCGGGTCCATTCGAGTACGAGCGTACCGATGCACGTAATGGAATTATCTGGGTTGCCGACTTGTCGTGGTTTTGGGTTGAAGATGACTTCATCGTCTGGAACTCCACTTGGCGTGTCGAAGGCAATGCTGAGGCTATTCGCAAGAGTTTGAGCTTTTTCGAGCAAGATATTTCTCAAACGCGGTTCTTTCACAAGATGCTTGAACGGGCCAGAGAGCAGGTCGTAGGCTGTATAAACAAAAGCACGTGGTCAGTCAGTCAACCTAGGCAGCCAGAGCCTCGACAATTGCACTGTACCTGAAAGTAAGCCTCCGAGATAACGGATGGTCGTCTCAAATAATGAAATGGCCTGGTTGTTCTCCGCAGTTGCAGAAAAGTCAGTCTTGGCAATCTGTCGCAAGATCTTGTCCACAATCTCTGCTTCATTCATGATAATGGCAGTGCTCAGGCCATCCACAGCTGTTGCGCCCCAGCCATTGCTAACATCATGGCCATCCCGTGTCAGTCTAATGGCTCAAATCCGAAGGGAATCAGACAAACAAAACTCACCGGTCGTTCTCGTATGACTGATCGACTGGACGCAGGGTGTCATGGGGGAATGCATATTTCTCATACTTGTCCCACGAGTATCGAAAGATTTCTTTGACAGCAGCTGCTTTCTGGCTATCCCCTCTGGTTTTCACAAGCACTTCGTCGATCGCTTGCCCAGGGTGCGATGAGAGACCTTGGTACAAGTAGGTGGCTACGTGGATTGAAACAAATACTGCTCCCAGCCATAAGATGGCGCGGACTACCGGCCTTTTCATGTCTGGGCAAAACCTGGGGATACAGCAAGAAGGTGGAGTAATAGGCTCAGAATAGAATTGAGGGTGAGGGATTCGACAGCTGATGTTCAATTCAAGTCGGATGACACCAAAATGTGCGTTATTAAAGGGCCCCAAAGGCTATTTCCCCTGATTCTCTCCACTCTACCTTACCAGCTAACGAGACATGCGATCTTGAACCAGGAGAGAAGTGGCGTAGTTAGTCTTGCGACTATTGTATGCATCCGGCATGGCGGCTACGCGGGGCCTCTACAGCCCAGCCCATCAAGATTGGCAATACCCCTGAGAGGTTTTCATCGAGGCAGTCTAAACCGATCGTCGTCGACTAGTTGACCAGATAATGACTTGGCGGTCCGCAAATGGACTCGTGCCCGCGCTACAACGCTTATCGCTGAAAATAGTGGCGGCTTCGTTTACGAACTATTGGCTTAGCGCCTGACTTGTTGATTGACGCCCGTCGCACCTCAGGTGTGCCCAAGTAATAATTAACTGAATTAATAGACCAGTGTCCCCTTCGCGCAACGCGCTCCTTTTCTCAGTATCCATCTTTCCTCACGCTCGTTAATTGAAACCATGCGCTGGTTCTCTCTTTGTGCCGTTCTGGGCGCGGTCTTGCTCCCCGCCGTCAACGCCCTCCCATGTCGCCCTGACACGACTGTTACCACGACATCTACCACGACCACCGCTACAGCAGAGCCAACTGCTTCTATCGACAACGGCGACTTCGAAGGAGAAGATCTCTCAGTTTGGCAGGAGAGGACCGTGACAATCGAAAACGACAGGACCAAGGCTGCGTCTGGGTCCCACTACGCGTAAGACCTCCTTAATTGTCACAGCAGGCCATTCTTTGCTAATAAAAGCAGCAAATTCGCCTTCAACAATCAGAATGGAAGCGGTGGTAACCATCTAAACCAGACCATTAACGGTCTCGACACGTCTCGGATGTACCGCCTATCTTTCTCGGGAGCTGTGCTCGGTCTTCCCCCTACCCTCGGCAGCGCGACTTGTGAAATGCAAGCTCTTCTCGGTGGCGATGTAAAGAAATCGTGGCCTATCTCGACCATCATTGTGGGCGAGTATAAATCCTACAGCACTGAGCTCAGTGTTAATAATGAGGACCTCACGTTGACGCTGAGACTCCGCTGCACTGACGAGAACAAGGTGACCATCGAGTTCGGTGTGGATGATGTTGGTCTTACGGAAATCACATCAAACTGATGAATGGCTGATATACCCGATGCCCGTCAGCCTCTACTGTCTATAACCCTTACTCTTCTAGAATATACTATCATTTGTATTTCACTTGGAGAGAGCAAATCAAGTCTCCTTTATTTGCACACGTCATTCAACTACTCGCTCAGCCACCTGACAGACAGGACTCAAACCCATATTCCAACGTCAAATCCCCCTTCGGGAAGAGTCTAGGCAAGAAGTAACTTGCGGTTGACTTTGCCTTGATCATGAGACGCGGACGGTAATCTAAGTCCGTGTGATCTCTCAGCGATTAATCATTGCGAGACGTGAAATGTAGTAGAGGACGGTCAGGGGACCTTGTATCAATGATTCCATGATTACAGAGTGATAGATCATGGTTAAGACAGCTAGAATTCCGAATTATGCCCAGGCAGTATTTACTAGTATTGTGATCGAGTGGCTTGGCATCTTTGGCCATATGATTGTGATGCGTCAACTTGCAACTGCTGACGATACAGATGCATACCATTGTAAAGCCACTACTAGATTACTCGACGACGGCTGTTTCTCGTCTCATTGGACTGCACGTATGCTTTACTTACAAACGAATTCTCTAATCACATTATGCCACTGTTGAATTCCGCGTGCCGACATTTCACTCTCCATAACCCTCTTTATATCTTACCTACTCTTCCCCAAAGCTTAGTACAAGTTCTTGGCTATGAGCGCACTCATGATCTAGTAGGTTTCCCAGAGCAAATAATTGTAAGTCTCCTGGGTAGCTTGACTCATACGTGGAGTCCTGCTATTTCTTAAAAGTTGCATCAATAGCAATAAAGACTATTGGCTGCACAGGTGCGACAGGCTGGAGAGACACCTATACTTCATCGCGTCAAGGCTCGATCTCAATATTGGCGAACAGCACCTATCAAAGGACCCAAAAAGGGGGCACTACCTCAACATATTTGTTGAAGATGAGCCCAAGACTGGACATCACAATAGATATACCCGATGACAGCATCTTGATGACGATCAGGCCATTTTGTTAGCATGGATATCAAACTCGGTGTGAGGATCGTCCTTCTAGTTTCTGGATGGTTCACTTGCCTGGAGGTTTCTAGTTCCTCCACTCTTTCAAGCCTAAAGCCTATTGCCCGACTCGTAGTCAACGTCGATCCAAATAGTCTCTCTGCCGAGGAACACCTTTCAATTGCGAGATCTGGTCAGCTGCTCTTTCATATTGATCGACTACACCAAGCAAGTAGAGCGCCTTTCGCTGCCCGAGAGGTCCATGCCTCTTCTGGCTCGGCACGGTATCTCTAACGCAAGCCATGAGACTAAACCGCACAGTAGTAAATGTACATTGTATTAGTGAATTTAGAGTATATATACAGTCAATCGCTCATTCTAGGACTCGGCTTTAGGTGTGCGCTGGTAAGATATGATTTCTATCACGAAGTCAATCGTACTAGGAGAACAAAGCCTCATCTGAAGAAGCCTTGCGATCGGCAGTTCTTGGAATAGGAACGACGTGGGAATAGCACCTTCCCATCCATTTGATCTAGGACGTGATTTTCGATAAGAGCCGCAATGGCCTGATGCTAGTCTTGTTCCAACGTTTTATCAAACCCCTACCTCAGACGAACATGCTGCCAAAAGGGCAGGCGACCCTAGGCATACAGTATTCTCGGTGCTCTGGTTCAGACATTTGCCATCGTCGCTGAGGACGTCGAGTCTGATACTTCTATACCCATGTGCACGTCTCTACTATGCTGAGCTGTCGATCCCTTCGGGTTAGGCCAGCCTCCAAGATTCACAAAGTTCGAGAACCGGAACCCTCCCTAGAAGGAAGAAAACGGAACACACAGCAGGTTTGTGTGATGTCTTTCAGCAAAGTTCTGACGTCACGACGTCACCAAATGAACAACTTATCCCAATGCATACGATGGCAGGATCTCTCTACGTCCAGACTGTAATAGTTTAGTAGACACTTATATTGTACGCGCAGCATGCGATACACTAGTGGACGCAAACAAACTGGCAAACACCGGATCCAGCTTCCATACAATTGTGCCCATCCGTGTGCAGCTTTTGAACTTGAAGAGCCGAGAGTCTGCATGACCGATTAATAAACATACTCAAGCCTTGCAGCAATGACGCGAAATGACTTTCTTCTTGGCAGTAGTATCCGGTATGATGAGAAATCTCGAATCAGGCGTTTGCAGCATAGATTATGGTTGTCTTCGCCGCTTTCTCAGTCGCCTTCGGCCATAAGGGCCTAGAACATACCAATCCTGGATGGCTAGAGGCGAACCTACACAAGCCACTCAAAATCACAGTATTCTAGCCAAGGCTATGTAGAATGCCGGAGCCGTCCAGCCTGTGTGCGACAGGAATGCGGATCCTTCAGTGGATTTCATCTAATATTTCTCCACCTCTGCCTTCGCAATTCTTGCCTCGTGATCATCATCAACAGAAACGAGCATCACCAACACCAAGACGACAGCTCAGCCGAGGCTTTGGAGAAAGCTGCCGATCATCAAATCACCTGAATCATACCAATAACTGGGGCATAGCTTTCAGGTCATCTTCCATCAGTAAACATGCCGGAACATTACCTGGGGCCGGCGGCTGTCCTAGTTTGTCTCCCTTAGGATCTCTTTCCCACAGTATGCTGACGCTTCGCAGACCACAGCATTTGGGACCCTCGGTCTGGCAGCCGCGTTAATCGTCGCTCGGCTTTATCTTCGGTTGAAAATCCAAGACCGAAGGTTGTTAGCGAGCGACATGTTCATTATCGCGGCATGGGTTGTTGGCATCGTTCCTACGGCCTTGCTCATCAACTTCATGTACCTGGGCGCGCTTGAGCCAGGGGTAACAAGAACACTAGAAGCCTACAAGGGAACCAAGGAGGACATCCCGAAGATTTTCCAAGTAAGTATTCAATCGATGAGCATGATAGACTAAAGGACTGATCGGCTCATCCTTAGACATTCTGGATGGGAAATATCCCTTTCATCACAACATTATACCTAGCCAAAGCCGGCCTCCTTGCCATGTATCTACAAGTATTTCCCGAATTCATGCGAAAACGGAGAATTATGTTATGGGCGGCGATCGTGTATACCGCGCTGGCCTATGTCGCAAGTATTCTCACAATATTGCTTGTCTGCTTGCCGATTGAGAGAAACTGGTAATTAAAATCTTGCCCAACGCCCTCAGTGCAAGAGTGCTGAAGTCGAATCCTTAATTGGTTACTGACCTAACTTAGGGATCTTGAACCCATATCAACGTGTCCACCTGTGAAAGGGCGTACTCTCTTTGAAGTTTGTTGGTGCCTTCACTTCATTGGGAATGTCCTAGGTGAGCCAGGCATGGATGAATTGAGTGTCACTTGAAATAGCACTGACATCACTAGTCTTCGCTCTACCTTGGCTTATTGTGCCTGGTTTGAACATGAGAAGGAAGCTCAGATTCGGGGTATACTGCACATTTCTTCTTGGCCTCATTGACATTTTGTTCACTTTAATCCGCTTCATCACCGTTACGGTGGCAGAACTTGGAGATGCGACTTCTATAAGCCTCCTTTGTGAGTGAGATTGCGCTTTTCGAAAGCTTCGTGTGAGAGCTAACAAGCGCAGTAATTTGGTGCGCTCTCGATTGCAACATCTCCATCATCGTTGCGTGTCTTCCTGGTTTAGGGCCGTACTTGAGCAAGAAGAACGACGGCCCCAGGGAGAAGCCAGACAGCGGCGCTAAATCGTCAGAGTCGAGGCCATCAGTTAGAAGGCCGAGTATGGTGTTTCGAGTATCTGGTGATTTCCAAGATGGCGCCAGTCAGTCGAGTAGGGTCCAAAGCAACTTCTGGGGTGGAACTCAGATGTCGGAGAGAACTTACAATAGTGAGATGGAGCTGGTTCAGGTAAATTCGCGGGGCGATATGGGATGAGGCAGAGGTATTGGACTGGTACACGACGATGAAACGCAACCGCACGGCAAAGCAAATTTACATTATGGGCATAACTAAGTAACAATCTTTACAAAAAAAAGACTCATTTGTCTCTTGAGTGTACATGACGTGATTGTACAAAGTATCAATGAATTTATGACGTTAAGTACTTGTCGCAGTGTTGCATTCGGTGATCGTGTTTCTAGTCTATCCAAACATTGATGTTCAGGAGAACCCAAAGGTGAGCATCAATGTTGAGTAAGTAGAACATTTTGTTGTGATGTTGTTGGTCTAAACTTCATTTTACTATTAGGTAGGTTCATCTATAGGCAGGTAGGTTGTCGGAATGGATCACTCACCCAACACAACGCATCCCGAAGTACAGCAGATTATTTCCCTCAGAGATGGAAGGAACCGATACACAGTCGCTTACATTCAGGATATTGCCCCTGGCGTTTGTTCTATCATCCAATAGACCCTCTTCTCGTGAGCAGTAGATCACTTCCGTTCCGTTTCCAGATTAGAAATTGGTATGCTCAGTTTAATCGTCGGCCGGTCTGGCTGTATCCAAAAATACCTTTTATTCCTCAGACACCCAAGACAGTCTGATAGATCTCATATCATAACTTGGTACGCCTTCTGGATTTGGAGGAGAGCGGGGCCTGAGTGTGTCCACCACCACCCAACCGGTCGGAGGTTCCAGAAACGGACATTCCGACCTCAGGAAGGTTATTGAGGACCGGCCGCGTTTCTCATCACCATTACAATACCGGCTTGAACAGATGGTCCAGGGAAGGTTAACCTGGTTTCTTTCAAAATACGCACCAAAAGAGCTGGATTATCATCGGCAATAGTCCCCAACAAATTACCTCTTCAGACAAGTTGATGTTTGAAGTGTGGACACCTCCGCGTGGGTCCGTTATTTGCATGAGCGGTAACATCTGATTTCTTTCTAGGAGATAACAGATCACAATTTATTAGATGCACCTCTATTGGTACTGTTGATTTCATAACACTATGAGGCATATTTATTGATTCCTTAACTTTGCGTGAAAACACCCAAGCAAGCAGCTCCTAAATGGCGTACGTCCTCCCCAGAGATTACAACGGCACCAAACCCTACAACTTGTGCTGATGGGAGGTACCCCGATGCTGTGAAACTACTGACAGAGTTACAGACGAATTCAAATGCAGAACTGGGCGATGAATCAAAAAGATTTCATCGGTATTGACGTGGGTATAGGCTCGGTGAGAGCCTGCATTGTTGATGAGCGAGGGGAAATTACGCGGCTTGTCGCCGAGACAATCAAGCTGTGGCAACCGCAAGCAGGACATTACGTAACAGACTGACAGGGTTTAATCGTCATGTCGTGTGCTGATCGAGGGTTTTCTTGGTCCTAGGAACAATCGACTACGGACATTTGGCGATCTATATGCTCATGCGTGAGGCGGGCGGTGGAAGCGTCACAAGTCGACGCAAACAGGATCGCAGGGATCGGATTCGACGCTACCTGCTCGGTCGCCGTGTTTTCACAAGACACAGAAGAAAAGCCGATCAGCGTATCTTCCCCTACTTTTTTGAACGATGAAGAACCCCGGAACGTTATCCTTTGCCTCGATGACCGTGTCGGCTCCGAGACGGAGTGGACTACCTGTGCTACACACAAGGCCCCTCGTTGTGTCGGTGATGATGTGAGCATTGAGGTAGAGGTGATGAAGATTCTCTGGCTCAAGGAAAATATGGATCAAGAGGAGTTCCCTCGTTGCAGGTTCTCACGGCTAGTGGACGTCTTGACTCGTATGGCGACTAACATGGAGATCCAAAATCTGCCCATCCCTTGCGACGTGGGCTTTGAAGAGCAGCTATCCCGTGTGGTTGACCTGGACAATATGTCCGAATGCAGGTGCAAACTTATGGACGGGTTCAATGAAGTTGTAAGTTTGGGGTGTTGCATTTTCACGAATGTTCTAACCCCGAAAGTAGAAGGGCCCATTCCAAAGTGCCGGTGAGCCTATCGGTCCGCTCTCCGAGAAGGCTGGTAGAGACCTTGGTCTTCCTTCTGGTATCGCGGTCGGTGTCGGTGTTACTGACGCGTATGCCAGCTGGATGGGAACAGTTGGGGCAAACGTGAACCTGGGTCTAAAGCATATGGCAAGAGGGTCGTCACGGAAGATACGAAGCAGTCTAAGACGCGTTTTCCCGCCATAGTCGCGAGATCTAACAATCTTGTCTTTGTGAAGGGGTTTTGGGGCCCAAACCAGGACGTTCGCCTCGTTGGGTCCTGGCTGGGTGAGAGTGGCGGGTCGACGACGTGCGATCTACTCAGACACACGCTGGAAACACACCCTGCGTACCGGGAGACCATGGTCGAGGTGGTACAGCGGAGAACCAACATCTACGACTACATGAACAAGTGCCTTCGCGACGCAGTCAGAAGGCAGCAGCTGGCTTCGATGCCGTACCTGGCCCGCCATCACTTCTTCTCTGGCGACTTATGGGACGAAGGATCGTCTGCAGCCAAGACAAACATGTGCAAGACCATCATTGGGCCAAGAAGTGACACAAGCGAATACGACCTTGGGCTATGTTACTACTTGACCATGGAATTCATCGCACTGCAGACTCGGCACGTCATCGAGACGGTCAACGAGCCAGGCTACTCGCCAGAGAGAATCTACTTTTCAGGGAGCCAGTGTCAGAACGACGTGCTCATGCAGTTGATCGCCACGAGTTGCGGTGTTTCGGTCATCATTCCTTACTATTACAGCGCAACAGCAGTGCACGGGGCGGCGATAGTCGGGGTGAAGGCGGCCAGCGCTGGGCCTGATGGGAAGACGGAAGATCTGTGGAGGATCATGGATCGCATGAGTGGCCCTGGCAGAGTGATCAGACCCGGGACAGATAAAAGGGAGAAGGCCTTGCTGGATGTCAAGTATGGGATATTTCTTGAGCAGTGTCAAGCTCAGGAGGAGTATCGACGGAGAGTAGAGGAGGTGATGTC
The DNA here is from genome assembly GCA_019137265.1 of Neonectria coccinea. Lineage (NCBI taxonomy): Eukaryota > Fungi > Ascomycota > Sordariomycetes > Hypocreales > Nectriaceae > Neonectria > Neonectria coccinea. The sequence continues at coordinate 98,053 of WPDF01000040.1, read as the reverse complement.
TGGATAACGCTGAACGTGACGGCCTGTGTGAACTTCAATTAAGTCGCCATTTCATGAACTTGTCTGATCATCTTTCCACCATAATTTACAAGTATCTGGTCTCGTAACATCAGTGTCCGACCGTTGGCTAACCAGGCGTGACGAAGCTAACAAGGACTCCACCAACCTGAGATAAAAAATTATGAGCCAAGCCACTCCCCGCAGTTCATCCTTGATCCCACTTCGACCTCACTTGACTCACTCTGAGGCAAAGACGACTGTACTGTCACGGCATTGTTCCCAGAAGCCCTCATTCTCGGACGCGATGCCCAGCATGAAGCCAACAGCATGCGGTCGCTCACACTTTGGCTGGTCTGTTCCCTCGTATCACATCGCAGCTCCAGCTAATCGTCCATGACAGCTCAATATGCAGGCTCCGGAAGCTGAAATGCGACGAGGCGAGACCTGTTTGCGGCCAGTGCAAGAAAGGGTCGCGCGACTGCCGCTTTGTTGAGAATTCCATCTTCCGGAGCTTCGAAGGTCCGTCGCTGGTCGGGCGGAACAACGAGAGGTCAGGCGGTTCGCCTGCGCGAGAGAGCGCCCTGTTTGACGAGAGTAACGTGTGGCTCGAGGTGCCCACAAAACGTATGATAGGCTGTCTCTTACTCTCTATGACACTCATCAGGCTAATCGTCGTCTAGTCACGTTCGTGCACATCGACAATCCTTATGAGCTCGATTCGACAGATTCATCGGCTCAACAGCTGGAGACTCGCCCAACGCACATCCACGATGAACCCATTGTATTGAATGAGCCTCCCTTGCTGTTCCCAGATGTCCTGTCTCTACCTGCATCTCCATCCCTGGATGATCGCACCGCAACACCGCCTCAGGTCTCAGAATCTCAGCTTGACCCAAATATGATGGGGCTGTATTTATCGAGGCACTTTAAAGAAGGCCCTGGTCAATGGCACGTTTTGTCCCTCTGTCATCTAAATTCTCCTATTAACAAAATACAGGATGGATGTCCTTGATACGACCGCATTCTTCTCCTGTAAGGTGCCCGTGATGGCGACAACCAGGCCACTGCTGAAACATGCCATCTGCGCGCTGGCTGCAAAACATCTGCATTGCATTCACAGTGTCCCAAACACCAGAAACAGAAGCGTGTCCTCGTCAGAAAGACTCATCCACATGTCCCAGTCCGGCGTCGGTATCGATTGGCAATACCAAGCCGCCGAGTACTACTATCAAGCTATGCGCAGTCTCAAGTCAGCTATCAACACACCAGCATTCGATGCAGATCCCGCCAACCGCACTAGCCAGTCGTCCGTGGTATCTGCTGCAATTGCCATACTGAGCATGTATGATCTTATGGACGCTCCGAGCATGGGCTGGAAACCTCATCTGAGTGCCTTGCCTCTGTTCAGCCCCGCGTCTAATCCCATGGCAATTCCATGCTCGCCCGTCACTGTCCCGCAAACCATCGTGAAAGGGCCCGTCTTTTGGAACCTTGCGAGACTGGACTTTTTATGCGCCTGTAAGATGCCACATATCTTATCGTCCCCAGTCCAACAGCCTAGGCTTACACAAAAATAGCCATCAGCGAGACGCAAACCCGCCTCAACTTGGATGACATACCATTATGGCAAAACGCAGGCTTAGCCGCCGATGAGAACGGCGTACTTCTGCCGTTCAGTCCATCTGACTCTGGCGACATCCGCGCCTCAACTGATATTCAAGAAGACACAAGAAGCAACGAACTTATCTGGCTCCTGGGCAAGATTGTCAATTATCTGACATCTGGAGACGCCATAAATCCCGAAGAGTTCGCTCTTCCACCAGGCGAGAGGTTCCCGCTCGGCGTTCCTCAGGAGCAACTGCTTGAACGGTGGAAGATTCTTGATACTGAGCTTCAGAAATGGTACGACAGCTTACCGGCCACCTTTCAGGCCAGCGTGCGGACGAGAAGACACGATGTGGTACCAGCCACCGCAGACTTGAACGGCTTCGAGCAGATTTGGTATGAGCTTCCGATATGTGCGGCTACGATGCAGAGCTACCACATGGCCTGCATTTTATTGCTCGTCAACAAGCCCCAAGAATCCACCGCAATCCGGACAACATTATCAGCCCGATTCAGGTACTACCGCCAAGTCCAGCATCAAGTCCTCTGGCACGCCCGAGAAATTTGCGGCATTAGCCTTGCGAGTCCACCAGATCCCGTCCGCATCCATTCCGTGCTACCTCTCTATGTCGCCGGGCAGGTCTTCCACGAAACCCATGAGCAACGCGTTGTTCTCGTGTTGCTGTCAGCTATTGAGACGGAACTTGGTTGGGCAACTCGCTATCATGTTAAAAAGCTGACCGATGAGTGGCAAGAGGAGCACCCATTACGATCACGACTCGGTGTCAACTAGTTAAGGTAATGGAGTAAGTCAAGATTGAGTAACGAATATCAAAACCCTGGACATTTTACTGGAACCTAATAATTAGCCTTGAGAGTATTCCTATCCTTCATTACTCCTTCAATAGTTCTCAGTCATGGGATATCATCAAGTGCGTTTCCCAAATACCTTATCATAGCCAATGAGTGTGATACGGTACTTTGCTTTCCCTTGCTGAGCCTTCTCAACCGCTTCTTTACAACCGGCCTCGCTGATGTCTATGGTCTGAACCCAACTGATCTAAGTGTTAGTAAAACTCGACATCTAACGCCACGAGCGCCGGAAACGAACCTCTTGATCTTGTTCTTGCTAGCCAACTGCAGCATCTCAATCATCTCTGGCCTACTACCGATGTGGCTGGCAGAAATGCTGTAACCGCCGGGCATGAAATCAAACACCTTCATGGTAGGCAGCGGCTTGTTGGGCAAACCGACGTTGTGGAATGTGCCGTTGACTGCTAAGGTGCTCATGTAGGCACTTATATCGAAGCTATCTGTGGCGTCCGTAGTGTTCAAAATGAATTCGAACGTGAAAGCCCAGGGTTTATGCCAGCCCTTGGTGTTGGTGGATATGAACTCAGTCGCACCGAGGGCCTTCGCATCCGCGGCTTTGCCGGGGCTTTGAGAAATGGCATACGTCTCGGCTCCCAATGCCTTGGCCCACATGATTCCGTAGTGTCCCAAGCCTCCGCTTCAAAGTGTCAGCTCTCTAAGTTGAATTGAATGGACGATTGATGTGAGGTGACTTACATCCCGATGACTGCCACTTTCTTTCCCGGCCCAACGCCCGCGCGGATCAACGGACTGTACGCCGTGATGCCAGCACAGAGCATGGGTGCTGCTTGGCTGGACTCAATATTGTCGGGAATTTTGAAGACAAAGTATTCATAAGCCCTAATATGGCTTGAATAACCTCCTTGGCTGACCGTGCCGTCTGGATAAGGCGCGTCGTATGTGTCTTGGTCCAGGTTAACCACTGCCCTTGGGACCCGTCCACGAGGATCACTCACCAATCTGATGCGGACAGTAGTTTTCGTTGTCCGATTTGTAATCCTTGCACTTGAGACAAGCCGAGATCTGAGCGCCAACTCCGACTCTATCCCCAATCTCTACTGTGGAGGCATTTGGGCCTTTTCGCACAACTCTTCCGACGACTTCGTGACCGACACAGAGCGGGAGAGAGCAAGGTCCCCATCCTGCTGAGATCTTGTGGACGTCGCTACCGCAAACTCCGCAGGCATCGATTGCAATATCGACATCGCGATCATCGAATTTCTTCGGTGTGAGCTGCTGTCAAGGTTAGGTATGAAGCATGGGTTTTGAGGGAGGACACTACATGCGTCGGCCTTGCGGAACTTGGTCCATTCGGTTTGCGAGTCAACCACAAACCCTTGGAAGGTGTCTGGGTATCCCATTTTGCGTTGAGTGTATGGAAAATATCAATTGCAAGTGAATGAACAGAATGATTATGTTGTAATTATTTACTGGGAAACTGTCTCATCCTATTCTTCTTATAGATCCCATGTGCCACATCATTACGGTGCAAGAAAGCCAAGGCTCCAGAGCATAGAATAAGTCTATTACACGTCTCTAAAGAATAAAGACGAGCCAAAATGGGGGGTTTTTTTTTTTCGAAACTAAACCGTATCCGAAAGTCGTCTCTCGGCAAGTTGCCTGCAAAAATATGTCGTGATGTACGAACAGCTGCAAATCGACATTTCTGGTGGTTGTCACGACTCGGAACTCTCGGCTCACCTGCCGTTCTAATCAGGTTAGCTCCACTTTAGGCGGCATCTACGCGTTGCAGGTGTGGCAGCTAAAGTCCTTAAGCCAGATCAACAAGGCAAATGACCTGATGGAGGAAGTCTCCCGAGCGTGACATCAGAGCTTTTTGTCACGAAAGAGGCGCCGAGGTTCCTCGTGAGGAGTAGATGCTGAGTTACTGCATTTAAGGGGACAATACCAGAGTAATGAAGAATAGAATAGTTGTGTCCGTCCACCCTCTAGGGTAGGATCACCTCTGTGTGGCATGCCGCCGGGTGATTCTCGATGCCAGGACACTTGGCGATTGCTTGTCTTAGCCTCTCACGTCACACAGCGTCGGTGGCTGTGGTGGTTGCAACCCGCGGTGCAGGTGGGTGCGATGAATCTCATGGCCCGAATCGTCTCACGTCGCCTTCATCAAACTCGCCTGTCTGTTACCCCCACAATCACGCGGTCTTTCGACGCCCGTCATGTTCTAATCTCAGCCCCGTTGGTTATATCGTTCACTACTTATCCTTCCAGTCACCTCTTTACCTGATTCCCCTTTGTAACAGATGGACAGATGCTGCGATCGGCCCGGATACACAGGACTAGCTCGCCCGCCCGGACCTGGTGTGCTCGTGCTGACCCCAATCCCACAGCACAGCACCCTGGCTGCATTGTGCTGTGACATCTCACCCGCTCGGGCTCAACGAAGGCCTCGATAACACTCACAGCCATCCAACGGGCGACGGAAGAAAGGGCTTATCATCCACCCCGGCCAACACCTGTGGAGACTGACCAGGGTACGGGAGGATTCTGCGATCCGTCCGCAGAGAAGCTTTGCCAAGTTTGCCAAGGCCGGCACGGGCTGTCCGCGTTCTGTGGGGCAGATCGGCGGCGCTTACATGGGCCCGAGGGCATGGAGGTGCGGATTTAAACCGGCTCAACCAGTAGAGGCCGACTAGCGATGCCATTCCCCAGGTCTTGATGACCATCGTTTTCAGTGCTTAAACAGCCAGAAAGCTGCGACCCTCTGAACAAGCTTTAGACAGAGCTTCAAGACGGGTCAATCTGGACGTTTGAGGTCGTGTTTCGCTTCCGCGGTGGGGATCTTGGATCTACGGTACAGCATGTACTCGAGCTGCTTGCTGACCATGCAGTTGCTCCATGGTGCTGCTCATCACGTTGCTCCCTCCACTCGAGAATCCTCGGGCGTTGGGTCAGTTACGCCCGCCGGCGTTCGGCATTTCCTGCGATAAGAACCTCGCCGCCTGCGTGCCACCGGCGTAGCCGAAACGGCACGCATGAGCGCACAAGGCATCTGTCCAGTCGTTCTTTGTCTGGTCAATCAGGCAAAGCATTCGTGATAGACGCAGCCAATGGGGCACTTTCTGTTCTCTTTCTTACTTTCCTTCCACATGCCAAGCAGAATACTCCTGGAGGTCTCGTGTGCATGTAGCATTCGCAGATCATTGAGCTTGCATGCGTGCCGTCGCAACAATGCCAACGCCAATACTACCAGACCTGTTCTCCCTGCCGCTGAAACAGAATCCTCCAGCTTACGCCCACGAATTCCAAAGACCTTCCTCTTGCGGCCACCGGTTTCTGACACGTCCAGTCGCTTGTGACGTGTACCATATACGCGCGACCACACAGAGATCGGTCTTGCGGGAAATGAGAGACTCTTATCTTTAATAAAGTGGCATCCGCCTCTCACAGGGAATCCTTCGGGGCCTCGTGTTCATGTACCCCATGTTGGCTGGGGCTAGAATTGCGTGTGTGCGTGCCAGGGGGTGTCCACCGCGCGCTTCCGTGTGCCACTTTTTCAACCAGGGAGTTGCCGCCTTATCCGTGGAACACTTCTGGAAGATCACCCAGGATTGCTGGTGTAATGCACATTACGTATTTGGGATTTTCAGTCCCTTTGCCACCTTCCGCATTTCGTTTAAGCCAGAAGAGGGGTGCTATCTCGTTGCCTCCCTCGAGCGGCGTATATATGTGAACTGGCGCGCCGCTGCGTCTACAACTCACACTGTTCCAATCCAACTGCATTGACTTTCCGAGCTACAATGGAGGACATTACCAGGAAAAACGAGCCTCTCGAGGCCGACGAGAGCGCCCACGCCAGTGACGAGAAGGTTGGAGCCCACGAGACGACTGTGATCAACGAGCAGTCCTGGGCTACTCGCAATGGACTGAACTTCAAGTCCTTCACGCCCCACGAGGACCATGCGTCCGGAACCGTGGAGCTGGAGCGAAGAATGAAGCCGCGTCACCTCCACATGATTGCCATTGGAGGCAGGTTAGTGCCATCTAGGAGTCAACGGGACAAGACACGACTTGCATGCCCGAGCTCAGGTTACGAAGTTGGAAACCCTTACTGACCGTTTTTGTCCAAACAGTATTGGTGCGGGTTTCTTCGTCGGCAGTGGAGCTGCCTTGCAAACCGGTGGCCCTGGTTCCGTCTTGCTTGGTTTCCTAATCATGGGTATCATGATGTTCAACGTCGTCTACGCCCTGGGAGAGCTGGCCGTTATGTACCCCGTCTCAGGTGGATTCTACACGTGAGCACCTCATCTTCAGCCCTCCCATAAACTGTATCACTAACCGGATATTAGTTATGCCAACCGTTTCGTCGATCCTTCCTGGGGTTTCGCCATGGGCTGGAACTATGTCATGCAATGGGCGTTCGTGCTCCCACTTGAACTAACAGTCTGCGGCACTGTTATCCAGTACTGGGCACCCGACACCAGCGTCGCCATCTGGGTCAGCGTACGTCATGCTCCCGAATCTGATACATGCCCTTGAACCTCGAGCTAGCTGACACCTTCCCCAGGTTTTCCTGGTCACCATCATCATCATCAACGTCTTCGGAACTTTGGGATACGCAGAGGAAGAGTTCTGGGCTTCCCTGCTCAAGCTTTCGGCTACCGTCATCTTCATGATTGTTGCCGTCATCCTCGTTTGCGGTGGTGGACCTTCCGATGGCGAATACAGCCACTACACGGGTGCCAAGCTCTGGTACGATCCGGGTGCTTTCCAGCATGGCTTCCGAGGCTTCTGTGGTATGTCTTTATTCATGTTCGTTCATGCATCCTATCAAACAGTTACTGACTCGGGACACTAGGTGTCTTCGTCACTGCTGCGTTCTCGTTCAGCGGTACCGAGCTCGTTGGCTTGGCAGCTGCCGAGTCCAAGAACCCCGCCGCTGCTCTGCCCGGTGCTATCAAGCAGGTCTTCTGGCGAATCACTCTCTTCTACATCGTTGGACTCCTCCTTGTCGGCTTCTTGGTTGACTCTACCGACTCGCGACTCCTGAATGCCGGCAACGACGATCCCAGCGCATCCCCTTTCGTCATTGCCATCTCCAACGCCGGTCTCAAGGGCTACGACTCATTCATGAACGTTATCATCCTGGTTTCGGTCTTGTCTATTGGTGTGTCTTGTGTTTATGGCGGAAGCCGTACCCTGGTCGCTCTTGCGCAGCAGGGTTTCGCTCCCAAGTTCTTCGCCTACATCGACAAGTCTGGCCGACCGCTTCCCGCCGTCTTCTCCATCATCGCCATCGGCTTCCTCGGATATCTCAGCGTCGACGGAAACGGTAACACCGTCTTCACCTGGTTGCAAGCACTGTCGGGTCTGGCTGCCTTGTTCACCTGGGGCTCTATCTGCCTCTGCCACATCCGCTTTCGCCATGCCTGGAAGGCTCACGGCCATACCCTGGATGAGATCCCGTTCCAGGCCATCTTTGGTGTGTGGGGTTCTTGGGTCGGCCTGGGACTGAACATAATCGTGCTCATCGCTCAGTTCTACACTGCCATGACCAACATCGACGGCTCACTTGGCACCGCTGAAGGCTTCTTCGAGTCTTACCTCGCCGCCCCTGTCGTCATCGCTTTCTACATTGGTGGTTATCTCTGGAAGCGCCAGGGCTGGTTGAAGATCAGCGAGATCGACCTCGACACTGGTCGTCGCGAGCACGATTGGGATGCCATCCGGGCAACTCGGGAACGACTGGCCGCCGCGCCCGCTTGGAGGCGAGTCCTGAACGTCATTTTCTAGTCACATCTCGAATGATGTACGTAGAAATGTCGAAGGTGTGATAATTATCGTTATTGTAAAGTAAGGGAGCATGAGGGCCCGTTAGATTAGCTTTAATGCAGGAAAGCATACCAAGACTTCCTTAGCAGAACCCCGAGGTTGTGATTTTATGACCAGTTATCATTGCTCAATGTTTTTATATAAAATAAAATAAAAACAGATAATAGCTCAGCAAGTGAGCGACACAATGACGACTCGCGAGAAACGGCGGCCTTTCTGAGTATGACTAGTGATCCACGATGTTCGCGAGGATCAGTGCAAGATTATCCATGTTCGACAATTTCCACATAGCCTACAACGTAGACTATAACTTATGCACCAGCCTTAACGTCTGAACACTCTCGAATAATGTTCTAGCTTTGTACCACTCCACGCTCCAATCCATGCACTCTAGTCTTCGTATCAAATCTTCCTCGAGCATCTCCGCTCGTCTGGATCATCCACACATCGTCAGCTAGCAGCCTTGTCAAGATCAGCAATGCGTGCCTCGTATCACATCGACAAGTCCTTACTAGTTATGGTCCATGGATTTCCACTCCCTCCATTCTTTCCTTAGCAGTTCCGATCCCTATTCTCATCCCAAAAGATCAACGTGCATACGTGGACGACTCAGCCTACTTTGCTCCTGAGTCCTCGCTTGTGGCTTCCTGGACAATGTTCTGTAATTCCCCAGCTTCTTTGAGAGCAGCTTCAAGCAATGGTTCATTGCTATCTTCCAGGAATCAGCTTCCTGTGCCTGCGCTCTGCCCTTCGCCCGTTGGTCATGCCATGCCCCCTGCTTAAAATTCAGGATGGAACCTTTTGATAAAGCCGTCCTACCCTATCCATCCGTCTCCAGACGTCGGTGTGGTATCCGTACCCTAACCTCGCTTTCACAATACCATTTGACTGGTAGTTTTGAGGCGGGGAACAGAAGTCCAACTTCGTTGCAAAGTCTTTGCAGTCTGTACTAGTGAATTGAGGACTTTATCGTGGAGTCATTGGCTCTAATTGACTCCAAATATTCTTTCCTTCAATGATCGACATCGCAAACATCAGTCTCAGAACTGAGAAACTTAGCAAGAGAAAAGCCTGATATTATTAAGCTACAAAATTCTCTTCATCGAGCGTAGGGCAGGTTTCTCTGTTACACAATATCTCAACAACAGCGTAGTAATAGGGTACGACTATACTGAGTGCAACGTAGTTTTAACCGCTCACCAGTCACGGCAGCAAGTCATGATTAGGCAAAGCTATATAGTATGCCTACAGTCTTTCACTTTAGTGAAGGGCTATAGCTTCCAGCTTTCCACCTTTAAAATAGGGCCACTAAGACTTACACTACTAAAATACCCTTCAGCCATTAGCTTAAATGTGCGCTATACTTAGCTATTAGCTAAGCTTAAATGGATTCGCCCTATATATATATACCATTGGGTATATACCTCCTTCTAATATAAACCGAGCGTAGTAAGAAGGGCTTAATGCAATTGTCTCCAGAGGGCCCCGGAGGGTTGGATTATTAGCGCTATAGGCCCTCTGGAGGGAGAAAGGAATATGATTCCCTCGATTAAGACTAAGCAGCTAAAGACTAAGTAGCTCTTAGGGGTTAGAGCTAAGGGGTAAGGGTGAGAGTAGGGTTTAGGTTAGAGTCAGCTAGTATATATTTATCTAATTACTAATATAATAAGCGTAGTAAGGAGGGCTCAATATAGTTGCGGACCTCTAGAGGACCCCTAGAGAGATAGGGGCTATAGTATATGTGTGTGTAAGAGAGAGAGGGTTATTTAGGCTGAAGCAGTTAATAGCTTTACCTACCGCCGCTTTACCGACCGCTAGGACGCCGCTTTACCGGTGGCATCAAGTTCTCGTAAAACTTTAGAAATCACAAAGAATGCAAGCTAGCTTTCCACTCTAATGTTAATGAACAGAACTTGATAGAAATATTTCAAAATCGGAATATGGGTGTGGGCATGGTCCCATCCTGTTGCCTGGCGAAGTGAACAACCAACCAGATTTCGTATTAATGCATGCATGAGTCAGTCAGCCCCTCCTAAGATGAGTCATACCGCCGCCGTGTCTACATGTTTGCGCCCTTCTTAGATGTTGATTCCACAATGACCGAGGCAGGTACTATATCTGGGTTGTTTGCTGTTGGGCTAATTGGCGGTCCGTTGTGATAGACCTCATCTGATTTGGTTCATTTTCTCCAATATGTCCAGAGAAGCTGTACACTTGCCATCCGGACCTCTATGGTCTAGAGGACGTCTGTCACTACAAGGGCGGCATCAATGCGGTGCCTGTGGCTTCGACTTTTTCGACGACGACATGTGCGTTCCAAGTACGCATAGCTGCTCTCCCCTTCTAGACAATGCGCCAAGAGCTAACAAAATATCTGAAGTTATCTGGGATAGCAGCTTCTCGCGCTTCCAAGCCTTCCCCGCCTTTCTCTTCGAGAAAGTCCAGCCGTCCAAGACCTTGATTGTCTCCCGTGATTACTGCATTCGGTCTTGCAGCTACTACCGAGAAAGTGTCACTATCCACGCTGACTGCGTTAATTTGTTTCTAAAACTGAGCAAATATGAGGATAAGCTGGCTCAACTTTGCTCACTAGCACAATGGACACAGCCATGGCGCTCCGTCTCTTCTCTTTGTCTTGATCCTGCTACGGATATCCCTCGAGGTATCGCCATGGTGGCAGAAATCTACGACATGCCGGAACTAGCATCGCTTCCACTTGAAGTGGCTACCTTGATCAGGGACTATTCATCGACCAACATCCTGTGGAGGTTTGCCTCACTCCTCGCCCGCATTGACAGACTGCACGATTCTCGATCTGACTGGACCGACTCGATTCCGGTGTGCAAAATTAGCTCATGGGAACGTGGCGATCGTCCAACTCTCCTGCCGAAACCTCTGAGAAGAGGGGTCTACCGTCTCACCCTCGACTCCCAAGGGCTGAAGATAATTGAAAGACTGCCAAAACGACCAAGACACCAGTTGGGCGGCTCCAGGTCCCTAGCCTACGTGGTGGAGTATAAAAGTAGTTTCAAGCACATGACTGTTGGGTTCAAGGTTCGTGAACTTCTCTCAAACACACGAAAAGCTTTACTAATATTCAGCAGTTCGGCTTGGCTCGTCTCAACTTCAAATCGGAATCAACTCGTCTCAAAGTCTGGAACAAGCCATGTCCTCCGGACCCCAAAGATTGCCACCATTTCGGCAAACCGCCACTGTCCCCGTTCTATCATATGAATGTCGCTGAAACTCAGAGATCTACCGGGATTACCTTATTCTTCTCCATGTCAGGCCTGGTTGGAATGCATGCCTACAAAAGAGGAGGTCAAGACAATGAGCTTGACAGAAATCTTGTGAAAAGGTGGAAAAATGCTATCTGGGTATATCTGCCACTTCCTCCAGGTGAACAGATCGAAGCCGTTGGAACTGAAGAGATTTATACTATGCCTCCTGGACCCAATCGATACTTGGTAAGTCTTACCCAAGACGTGGCAGACAACTATTAATACAGGCAGTTCCGCACGAGACTCTTGGGTGATATAGCTATTGGCCGGGCTTCTGCTGAGCCAGAGGTCGATCAACGTGTTCTTGGTACCGGCTCAAGCCTTACCCTCATCAACTACAGTGACAAACGAGGACGCAACTTGTTTGCAGCTCGTGACCCTTCGGTGAAAACCCGACCTAGCGTTTGGTTTAGGCCCTACGAACCAAGTTCTGAGACTCCGAGGACCGTGAATCAATCCCTGTTCTCTGCCGCACCACTACGGGGCGTAACACGAATGCAGATATTCAACAACAAATGCGCAAACTACTGCCGAGGAATACTTTTTGACTACGCTGATGGTGCGCAACGAACTGTTGGTCAGTGCCGGTTTGGCATCGATGAAGTTAACACGGTCGTAAACCCGTCGCATTTCTGTATTACAAGCTCTGTTGGCGAACGGACGACAGTTGAAGCTTCTTCTTCATCCTCACATGCGCATGAAGAGGATACAAGTTGGAAGTGCTTTATTTTGAGCGGAGTCATGGAGTTCTGGTTCGACAAGTTGCGATCGGCAATTAGGATCGTGGGTCAGGACGATAATGGAGGGGAATGAAGATTATTGGTGGACATATTGTGTGACAAGACCTTGCTGAGTGTAAGATGTCTTACTTTTGGCGGCACGGTCCAATGCAATCATCTGGAACAAATCCCAGTTTTCCCATCCAGCCGAACGCATTTCATAATAACGAACGATCTTAACAACACCTTTGGCAAATTGTAGGAGTTTGCGTTGAGTTTGGGAAATACTCTCTCAACAACTATGGCAATTTCATCTTGATATTGCAGTTCGTGAGCGCCTCCATGCCTTATTTCGTATATGTGTGTAAAGACGGTCATCACCACTTCTTTAACAGGAGCCAACTGCAGTGAAGCGGCAAAGAACTTTTCCCTCTGACTTTCCCCTCTGACTCAGCAATTTGGAACGAGTGGACGCTAAGCGGGAGAATGACTTAAAAGGCCGGACACAAAATATATCGTGGAGACGTTGGAATGTGTAAAGTGAAGGTTTAGATACTGAGTTGTACAAAAGTCTTCGTTGTCGCAAGGTAAGTCCTCTAAAAAGAGCACGAGGTTTGATAATTTGAATGCCTATAATCTAGAATGGTGATTTGGCCTGGGGCAAGCAACTGTCGCCGAGTGCAGTTATACCTGGATAAACGACAACCCTTTCTATTCTACGAAGGTCTTTTAGATCGCGAACAACACGCTCGATTGATAGAGAAGATCCAGCTGTGGTTCAAGATTGCGAAGCGCCTCAAAACCGACACCATCCAGATTCCCGCCAACTTTCTACCCGCGGAACAGCTCACTGGAGACATGAATGTCATCGTTGGCGACATGGCTGAGCTCGCAGATCTCGGGTTACAACAAGACCCTCCCATCCGTTTCGCGTATAAGAGTCTGTGCTGGAGCACTCACATCGACACATGGGAAAAGTCTTGGGAGGTAGTGCAAAAGGTCGACCGACCAAACTTTGGCCTCTGTCTCGACACCTTCAACATTGCTGGTCGAGTCTAGGCAGATCCAGCGTCACCGACGGGGAAAACACCTGATGCCGACAGTGAACTGAAGGACTCCATTGCTCGAATGGTCCGAGACGTTGACCTCAAAAGGTGCTTTACATCTAGGTCGTGGATGCCCAGCGGATGGGTTCCCCTCTTGTCAAAGGACACCCCTTCCACGCCGACGGATGTCCACCCCGGATGAGCTGGTCACGCAACGCAAGAACCTTCATTTACGAGACGGATAGGGGGGCATACCTTCCCGTTGAAGGTGTCGTCAGAGCACTGATTGAGGAGATGGGATACACTGGTTTCGTTTCGATGGAGTTGTTCTCGAGGACAATTTTAGAGGAAGGGGAGCATGTCCCAGAAGAGCACGCTCGAAGGGGGATTCAGGCGTGGAAGACGTTTGTCGAATGACTGAATCTAAACTAATAGTCACACACATGTAGTCTATTCAGCGCATTCGCTTTCTTCGATGTCTCTTCCGAGAAGACGTGAACTGGCGGGACCTTAGAGGCCATAAATCGCCATAACTTCCTTGAACGAGGGGTCCTCAAGAAGTTGCGCTGCAGTAAGGCGATTCTCCGGTACATAGGAAAGACCCCTTCGAAACACAGAGAATACAAGTTGCTGCTCTGTCAGACTGATATCTGGTCGAAGTCTCAAAATCTTTTCCTCCAGGGCCATCGTGGCTTCCAGCTCCCGTTCCTGATCATACCAAGAATCATCGGATGGACCCCCCTTGTAAGAACCCTTCCAGGATGCAGGGAAAGGGCCAAGGGTATTAATCATGTACGTGACGGTAGAGGGATTCCCATACCCAAAGAAGAGGCCAGCACCAATGTACAGCTCCACAAAGATGCACATGTAACTCCACATATCCGTGGCGAAATTCGGGTTCGCGTCATGAAGCCGCTCTGGGGCGCAATATTTGACAGGCGACTGGATCTTGTGGGCAACTGAAGTTCCAGCTTTAATTGCTAGGCCGAAATCGCCAAGAAAAACTGCATCTCCCACGGAACTCTCTCGAGGCTTTATTGGCGTGACAAGCTCACCCTGTTTCCACTGTGTGGGAAACAAAGGCATCTTTTTGGGGCGGCCGAGGTATTCGTACTTTGTAGTTGTGCTACACTTGTCGAGAGTGTCGAGACTGTACATGACATTCGCGCTGTTCAGGTCTATGGAAAATATCAATGTCAATACTCAGAAAAGGAAAGTGAAAGCTCGCTCCAATTGACTCACCACGGTGCACAATTCCACCGTCATGTAGGCTCTTTAAGGCTTGCAACAATTGCCTAACAGCCGATATACGGATGGCAACTGGTTTTTTCCGCATGAAATCTCTGAGATTCGGACCCCGTAAGGGTAAGACGATAACTCGGTGGTGACCAAGGGGACCACGGAGTAGAAAGGTATCTTCAAATGTTGTCAGAGATGATATATCGCGCACGGTTGTAATGATCTCGTTCTGCATGTGATATTCATGCTCTCCAGTGTCCCCAGGCACCATGATCTTGAGGGCAACATCCCTATGTCTGGGTATGTCATGTGCCATCCAAACAGTCGAGAAACCTCCATGGCCCAGTTTATGCTCAATGCGATACTTATTGACAAGGACTTCTCCAATGTAGGTGGGGTAGTATAAGCCCTGTGAATATCGGTCGACGTTTTCAGCAACCTCCTCAACCTCACATTCCTCATCGGAGTCCACGAAGTCGCCCCAGTCAACGGTGCCACTGTCAGAAGGTCCGCTTTTTATCACCACTTCCTCACCACCGGTAGAGGGATTTTCAGCAGTCATATTTGTCATGGATACGTCGTGACCAACTCGTCTATGGCGAATACGAAAGATTTGGGTTGAGTTGGAGGGAGAAAGGAAGATGAAAACGGCGGTAGTAGTTGACAAATCAATGAGCGGATTTAAGTAGCAAAATGACGATAGCCCCGCGTCTGGGCCATCTGCCCAATAGGATGCTCGGTGGTAAGCCGTTGTACTTCCGGGGGCCGAGTTAGGAGGTTGGGAATTCCTTGGTATTTCTATGTGTGCCTTCACCTCTATTGTGTCTTTTGAGACTTTGGTTCTCAGAGAAATTCCACTACAAAACTATCCCAAGCTCATCGCTCTTAATATTGATACTCGTGAAGAAGTTTATGGCCTGGTTGTAAAACCACCCGACGTACGCATTGAGCAGATTTGGTTAGAGAATGATCTGGTTCGCTAGCTCAGTCTCTCTGAAAACGAATCTAGGTGCCGAGACGATAACTGATATCTGATGAGCGAGTGCCACAAACATCGGAAATTCGTGCAGGCCTGACATAATTATTCACACGAGCACTCTGAAACAACTGGCAATCCAACACTATATTATCCCTGGCTGCTCTCGGCTGTCCCAGCTATGAATGTACCACTTACTGGCCTTCACACGTTTTAAGTTATTGCTGCCACGTAAGGACTGTTCCTCCCGAGATGCGCAAAGACTCGAATTCATCGAAACTCAAACAATAGGAGGGCAGACATGAAAGTCAAGCTCCATAGAATAGCTCCCTAGCTAAAAGTCCTCCAATCGGTATACGGAATAAGAGGGCTCCTCATAAGGATGGGCACTGAAACGCATCAATATGCCTCATATCATAATAATAGAATTTTGCCCACCTTTTAAGAGCTTTGACTGCATTTCTGGCAACGTCTTCGCCAACACAAACAGTTTCAACCCTGGCTTCTTGAACTTCCTCTAGCTCGCCAACCTTGCCAATATGCGGATTGGCCGAATCGCCTGGACGGAACTGGCCAGTCCCTACGACCGTCCAGCAGCATTCGGTGTAATTGCCGGGTCCTGGGTAGCGCCCTGCTCCAGCCGCGAAAATGGCGGCTTTGCATTGAGCTAAAGCCGATGTGGGTACGTTAAAGACAAGTCTAAAGCGAGTAGCGGTCGCCATTGTGACAACTGATTGACGATGTTTTCGAGCCTGCGTTCAAGACTGATTGAAGGCGGGGTAATCCGAGTGATATGATGTGACGCGGCTACTTATAGATACCTAGCGATCACGTGGAATGGCAGCCCTGCGGTATTGGTGATGGATCACATGAAATGTCAACCTCAATTAGCTTCTTGATCCGACTTTGTGATACTAGAGTATGAAACTATCTCGCACACATGGTTGCATAGTCTCACGCAACCAGACCCTTCAACCATTCTTCATCTTCTTAAAATGGAGGTTCAAGGCACTATGCTCTATTTCTACTTATTAAAATAATAATTTCATGCTCAATGCATCTCTTGTTTCACGGTTGCCTTGCGGCGATCCGCACATGTTCAGTCTTTGGCGATCGTGCAGTAAGTTATATATTGCAGAACGATGACATATGCATAAACTCAAGGGCCACATCTTCTGTCTTCTAATCGAGGCCACAAAATATATTGTGCGTCTGAACTCAACTGCAGTGTAAGCGTCCAACCGTAAAATAAGCTCCAATAAATGGTTATCAAGCTGTAAAGATAGGACGATTAGGCCCCTTGCCCATTTTCTATTGATTTAAAGTAGGCATCATCCATCCGGCCACCGCGAAAGCTCCAGGTCTATGTCGCCAAGATTACACCACCCATAAAAGCCGTCCGTAGTATTCGTAGTAGAGAAGACGTCATGACTTAAAGTTTCTACTTCAGACCCAGAAGGCACATCTACTTCGCCACCTGAGAGGCTTGGTACACCGCCAGATGTGGGAGTCTCGTCGGTAGTCCCCTTGGGCGCTAATCCGAGTACGTGACGCGCAATTGTCTGTATCTCTTGCAAGTTCCTGGATATCCTTGGCCACAGCTCCCCTAGAGTACCGAGACATCCAATAGTCATACGTATCTTATGTCTTGCTATGGTCAATTCCCTTCCCCGGAATAGGAAGTTGCAAGCTGAGAGGAGAGCAAGGGTACCCTCACTAACCATGCATGTGACAAATGGTGTGTGGTTGAACGGTCGTTCTGGCAAAGCGAGAAGGCGGATCTGTGCCTCTACGGATCGTAGAACTCTGACCGTGTGTACGTTCACGAAGTCTTGCGTGGGTATGTCGCGGGGAGGGTCTCTCGCGCAAGTGGAGATTTCTTCAACAAGGCTGGACTTGAGGTCCGAGAAGGGCCTGTGTAAGTTGATGATGGACCTAGAATGGGAGGGTTAGCAGGTGGTCGTCCAGCTTTCAAAGGATAGGGAAAGGCTTACACATGAATAACCAGGTGCGCTTGAAACACGAGCTCATCGATTTCTCCATTTTTGGCCAAGACTGGCTTAGAACTCTCAGGGAATAAGAGCAACCATCCGTCAAAGATGGAGTCAACAAGCTCAATGATGTGCGCAGAGGCCTTCTTGGATGAAAGTTCGGGTGCTGTAGATATTGACAACATGATGCATCGGACGGCGCCGATGAGATATGCAAATGATGAAAATGAAGTGTTGTCGAAGGCGAATTCACGGCAGTCGAACTCTTGAAGCGTTCTTGGCTCGGGGATTTGCTGTGACTGGACTTAGCGGTGGAAAGTAGAGGATTAAAATCGAACAAGAGTCATTGAGAGCTTACACCGGATTCAAACTCAGCTTCCTCGCAAGGCAGGTCTACAGTGGCCTCAATATCCAAGAATGCAGGTGTCATGGTGCCCAGAGTGCCGGTGTAGTAACCGTCCACCACGTACAACGTCCACCAGGTCCTTCTCCAAGGCTCGGTCAACACGGCATCTCCGTCTCCATTCTCGGCTGCGAAGTCCTGCCGAAACATCTCAAGATGGAGGGCAAGCTGGATAGCAGCGTCCATTTCCCGTTTCGAATCTGCGCTGTGACCGTGCCAGAATAGCGCGATGGAGTATAGGAGGCGACACTGTACCATGAAGGGATCTGTTTGCGACGCCTGGGAGAGGCAGACGTCGACATGATCCTTCAGTGGAGTTGACCATTCTCGGGTGTGGTAAAGCTGGCCGATGAAGCGTATGACAGCGAGCAGAGGTGTTAAGCTGGGCTGTTTGGTTGGATCTTGGAAGAGCCTTGCCAGGTGTGTGCTGGGTAAAACCACGGGATGGAACTTGTGAAAGGTCTTGTAGTATGAGTCTATGAGGGGATCTTGGGCGATGCTGATGTCGTGGGTCACAACTGTAAGAGATGCGGATGATCCCGTACTTGATGGCCCAGACCCGTACGTTCGGTCCTCGTCGTTCTTGTCCTCGGCGCTCATTCCAGCACAGCCATAGGTTTGACCCTTGTCCTGTCCAGCTGCGGCAAGCTGCTTGCGCCGCTCCGCAAGAGCGGCGCGATCAAGACCGCCTCGACGCGACTTGGCGTAGTGGCATTGCGTTGCGGCCTCGACGCACCGGCTGCACTGCGGCCGGGTGCCGTCGCATTTCCGGTGGCTGGAACGGCAAGGCAGACAGGCGAGCGAGGAGCGGGTGTTTGTCCTGCGGGTGTGCGAGGATGGATTGTTGGTCAAGTCCATCACGTTCGATTGTGAGGTTATGATGGTGATGAGGATTCTCGGGAACCCGCCAGACTGGAGTGTTTATTAGTGTCGGAATGCTTCGGGCCTGCGGGTACTCTTCCGGTCGGCCCGTGTGCGGGTACTCGCTCGTGTACTCGGTGCGGCATTGCGGGTATCCGATTCAATGCCCGACTTGGAGGATGACACGGAGAATTTGTAGACTGTGGTCAAGAAGTACCAATTCATCAAGGTCACACAGTCTGAAGGGGCAAAATATAAATATATAGATAGCCCGTAGATTGTTTACCTAAATCGTCTCAACATCACCATCCATCGTACCTCGACAAGAACAAAAAGCTCTACAGCCTAGAAACATCCCTCATACCACAAGCAACCAGCCACAATGCACAACACAATCGTCATCATCGGTGCCGGTTTCGCCGGCGTATGGAGCGCCTTCTCTGCCAAGCGTCTCATCAACCTCAAGCAGAAAGGCAAAGACATTGACGTCGTCGTCATCGCCCCTGAGCCATCCCTGGTCATGAGGCCAAGACTCTACGAGGCCAACGCCGCTACGATGACTCAATCCCTCGGTGCTATTTTCGAAGTCGCCGGCATCAAATTCATCCAGGGCACTGTTGAGGCTATTCATCCCGATGACCACACCGTCGAAGCCCGATCCCTTTCGGGTATCACCTCCAGCATCAACTACAGCCGCCTTATTCTCGCAGCTGGCAGCACGCTTGTGCGACCCGACAGAGTCACTGGTCTTCACGACTATGGTTTTGACATTGATTCTCTCGACGCTGCTACCCAGCTTGGATCTCATCTCGAGAGTCTCGCATCGCTCCCCCCTAGTCCAGCTCGCGATACCTTTGTCGTGTGCGGCGCTGGGTTCACGGGTATTGAACTTGCTACCGAACTGCCCGGCCGCCTTGGCAACAAGGGCGACATTCGCGTCGTTCTTGTTGAACATGCCGACGAGGTTGGTCCTGAACTAGGACCGGGTCCCCGCCCTGTCATTTTGCAGGCCCTGACAGACCTTGGGGTTGAGGTCAAGCTGGGTTCAGCAGTCACGGAGGTTGATGCCAAGGGAGTAACGCTTTCCTCTGGCGAATACATCGAAACAATGACGGCCGTCTGGACTGCGGGGGTGAGAGCAACACCCTTGACACAGCAAATCCCCGGAGCCAAGGATTCGCTTTCGCGCCTCCACCTTGACCAAGACCTTCGCATTCCAACAAGCCCGCACGTCTTCGCCACGGGGGATGCTGCTCATGCCCTCACCGACGATAAGGGCCATTTTGCCACCATGTCCTGCCAGCACGCCATGCTACTAGGTCGTGTATCCGGCCACAACGCTGCAGCGGATTTTCTCAACGAGCCGTCGGTCCCCTATACCCAGCCTTCCTATGGTTGTTGTCTTGACCTTGGGGCATGGGGCGCTGTGATTACAAGGGGCTGGGGAAGGGACGTCCTGGTGACAGGGGAGAGCGCAAAACGAGTGAAGACGTACATCAACCAGAAGCTGATATATCCCCCTCATGACACTGAGGAAGCTATTGCCATCTCCGACCCTTCTCCGTATCCTAATGGCGATGAGCTATTTGACCAACTGCTTGTCACTCTACAGAGCAACGGGCATCAGGAGATCGCGGCCTTTGTCATGTAGTTGGCTCGGCTCACTCCATGTAGAGGCAGGTTGTAGTGCTAGAAATAGACAGAACGGGAAAATGAGGAAGGAGGATTCACCATGTAGATCAATTAGAAATCGTTGCTGGAAGACCATGTGTCCCGAATTCCGACCATAAACACAATTAGGTGCACCTGACTGCATGAAAGCGACCCAGAAAACATGATGCGATCGGTGGTTTCACTTATCTGATGCTTAGTTTTATAAATTGAACACGGAATTTGAAACGGTTCTTCTTGTTCTTTGTCTATTTCTATCCCCAGGCAGGATGATATCATCTAATATGCGATGCAAATAGTACCCCTAGACCCAAACACCATCCTAATCACTCTATAAACAAAGGAAACCCAGAATAAAGACTGTTGTACAATTTGTACTCTCCCTTCTATACCTCTATACTAACCCTGTAATATTGCGGACACTCCGTGGTCTTTCTTGTTCATACTCCTTGATACGGAAACTGCTGTCCATAGGTTTGCTGTTGTCCGTAGCTTGGAGGTCCTGCGTTGTCGGGATATCCTCCGTAGGCGTTGTAGGCGTTGTAACCGCCATAGGGATTGTGTCCCACGTTGTTGTTGAAATCTCCCTGGTTGTGGTGTCCTCTAGATGCTGATCTTTGCTGTCCCCCAGACTGGGATCTGTGCTGTCCCCCAGAGGTAGACCTGTGCTGTCCTCCAGATGCAGATCTCTGCTGGTCCCGGCCGCTGTAGCGTCTGCCATGACTATTTCTGTTCTCGGTGCTTCCGGATCGTGAGCGGTGTCCTCTCGTGCCTCCGCTCGCGCTTCGATGATGATGGACAGGGTGCGGGATGCGTTGGTCGGCTATGAGCCCGTCGGCACTAACATGGCGCTCGTGATGTCTGTCGCGCCGTTTGTAGCCGTTATCGCTGTTAATCGATTGAATCTCGATTGGGTCAACCGTGGCGTATTTGGAGCCACGATGGACACCATTGGCTCGGAAGTAGCGGAAGTCGAACCATGTAACGACGGTCATGTATAATGCGACTTGGCTAAAACGAAGCTCATGTCAGTCCGAGATCCAGCACCGCGCATCTGCATTTGACCACTTACCTCATTATACCGGCCAAGACGACAACAACCCAGCTGAGTGTACAGCTGAGGCCGGAACAGAACTTGATGTTTGCTTGGACCATGAGAAACGCAACAGCACCCCAGAAAACAATCTCCAACGCATTGAGAATAACGTATGCTTTCAGGCTTGCCCACTTTCTGAAGGCGCGAGCGTGGCTGGATAGGATTTCGTATAGAAGGATGATAAGGGATTTGGCAGCCTAAGGTTCTGTATTAGTCTTGGCTCGTATGAATCGTGGAGGGGAAGTCGAACCATTCCGAGGGCCATCGTGTCGGCTCTGCCTTTGGGGGCACCTTTAGGTTGGTTCAACATGCGAACACCCGAAAGAGCCAGGACAGCTACTACCAAAAACAGCTGTAGTAGGTGAATTGGAAGCTTGTAGCGATTGGTGAAGAAGCCCGACATCGTTGCGTTTCTTGTGGTTTCGGATTGTAAGGCGGCGGAGTGGGGTTTGGCTCGAAGGTCGACAAAGAGAAGAAACCGGTATAGAACTGAAAGAGAGGCGAACTGAGGACTGGTCGAACAATTCCAACGAAAGCTATGCAGTATTTATCAACAAAGGGAAATCCCAGATTCAACATGTTGACAAAACTTAGTGCCCAGATCTGGCTGAAACTAGAGTTGTGTTTTGGTATTTCGGTGTCGCGGCGTTGGGCTGTTTCTGTTTTTGGATTTCGGTCTCGCGATCGCTTTCGTCCCGGTTTTTCATTTGTCGACAACCCTGGTCGACTAGATGCCACGTCCCACCCGGGAGCGAGACCGAAAACACTGCCTCCAGCGCAATCTTAGGGAGCAATGGCACGGGCGGAGCTAAATGCATTTTTACTTTAGAAATGCGTGCGAAGAATGTGGTTTGAGGAGAGGAGGAAACAGGGGTCGACATGATGATCTATTTTAGAACAACCCCTAAGGTAGACTAACCATAGCATATAAGGCTAATCCTATCCCTAAATATTGCTTAACCTCAACTAAGCCTTTGCATTGAGTGGCGCACGCTCTTCCTTGGGCGAGATGTTGTTGATTGCATGGTCAACGGCGTATTCATACCCGTGAGTCCCGAATCCCATAATAACCGCCGTCGCCTTGTCGCTCAAATAGCTGTGGTGTTGAAACGGTTCACGCGAATGCGTGTTGGTGATGTGCAGCTCGATAAAGGGGATGTCGACACCGAGGAGTGCATCGCGGATGCCAACACTCGTATGTGTGTACGCCGCCGGATTGATGATGATGACATCGACAGCTCCCTTTGCCGCGTGAATGCGATCGATGATGGCGCCTTCAAGGTTGGATTGGAAGACTTGCAGCTCTGCCCCGAGTGACTGGGCGCGCTGTATTGAGCTGTTCTCGACCTCGCTCAGTGTTGTGTGGTCGTAGACCTGAGGTTCCCGGGTGCCCAAGCGATTCAGATTGGGACTGTTGACGAGCAGGATAGACTTCCCTATGGTGTAGATTGAGTGTGCTAGTGTGAGAGACAGTAGACTAATTAGAATGGGAGCCGACTCGGTCTCAGCGAGCAGCGTGTCTACTGATAAACGATAAGAAGAGATTACTGAGACTTTAGGTACAAGGAAGCTGGCGCCAATGACGGAACGTCGATCAGTGGGGAGCGGACTTAGCAGTGCCCATGGCGGCGATGAGTTCACCCGCTCGGTCATCAATCGTCCTCGAGCTTTGCCGGATGTCCCGGTGCTGACATGCACCACAGAATATCACATCTTTCTGCCGGGATCCTGAGGAACTGCTTTTGAGCAGTGCTTCGGTACCTTTGTGCGCTAAAACTGGATTTTGGGCCCGGACCTGAAGCCGGGACAACGGGGAAAATCCCTTTGTGTTCTCCACGATACTGAGATGTGGAGTCTTTCCTAAGTTGACTTCCTCGCAACGGAATCATTAAAACTGAAGGTTCTATCATTATCTAGATATTCTCCTCGTACAGCGAACAACGAGATTGCAACAAAATGGTCAATCTGCACAGCCTCCCCGAGGGCTCAAGACCCTCACAAGCTATTCGCAACAACGGAACGGGTCGCGTAGTGTTGGAGAGGCTGAAGCTTAGAGAATTAGCGGAGGGTTGGCCCTGTTATCGGTATGTCTACCCTGCAAGGGAAATGCCTGCCCCTCTGACAATCCCACAGCGACGCCTGCGAATGGGAGAACTTCAGGTCCATCGTCCACCCCGGGGCCTACTATGTACGTGTACACCACATGGTCAGGCCGTGTTCCCTTTACCGACTTCATCGCCGCATCGCAAGCGGGAATGGACAAGGGGTGCCTTCATCATGCACCGATGCCACGGATCGACAATCGACATCAACGTCGAAGGGACGCTGGCGGCGACAAACCTTAAGGCGACAATTACTCAAACAATTTAAAGTTGATGGCGTCGAATTCGATGTTGAAGCCGACTGCCGGTTTTGCTTCTTCTTCGAAAAGGTGGACGGCATTTGGGGAGCAAGATTGGTCCGCCACTGGTATGAGAAGGACAAGGTGATCCCGACGAACCCGGTCAAGCTTTCGACGATAGATGAAGAGAAGTTGAAGCTGTATCCGACGGGGTACAAGTATATCGCATGCCTCCAAGAAGCAACAATGGGCGTAACGGTGCTCGCAGATCTGCTTGGGCATCGACGTCACGTTGGCACCCGAATCTCGAGAAGCACGACCTCTTGTATCGGCAGGCAAAAAGACTGGGTTGAAGGAAAGGGTATCGATGTGTATTTTTAATTACCTACGGCCTACTATGATTTGTTTGAGACTTGAATAAGACCAAAACTTAGAGATGGAATTGCCCTTTTACGTAGCGGGTTGGGTCACACTCGCATCCCCGACCTCTTTGATGACATCTTGTAGAGTATTCATGCTGACAACCACAGCTCAATGTTCGGTCAAACTGTTCTCAAGCCGCTTGCTACTGAATCCCGAGGTTTTTTTATTTGGATAGTACGGACTTAAGGTCAGCTTCTCCGTTAAGGGCCTAAATGCCATTCGCAGGACTTGTCGAGAATCAGTATTCAATCTCGATACTAACACTAATTAATAATAAACTCTTTAGACTAGCAGCAGTTAATAGTAGTATTACTAGAGTATTGATGCACCGCTAGCTACCCCATCCATGCCTACCGTATTGGAAGTATGCAACACACTGCTACAACTTCCCGCTTGTCTTTGCTCTCATAGCGTTCCCCATAACCGCATACGGCGCAGGTTTCTCAGTCCAAAGCTCGAACTGGTCGTATGCCTGCTTCTCTAACACGTTCATTCCCGTGAAGATACTCCACCCAGCATGCCGACTGGCCACCTGCATCATCCCCGTAACTTGCGGCCTGTATGCCATCTCCATCAGAGCGCCTGTCTCTCCCATGGAACAGACCCGGTGGAATTCTCTTCCCGCCTAGGTCGTCGGCAGGTACACATGCAACAATGACTCGAATGCTTGGACCGGTAAATCCACAAGCCTGTTCCAGACTCCCAAAGACGGTTGTCTTGAGCTCGGGGAAACGAGCCGCCATTTCTTTTGCCCTTGACTTGGTTCGGTTGACGATGATGACCTCGTGAATGCCCAGACTCTGAATGGCATAGCATGCACCACGAGCTGCACCTCCTGCACCGAGGACAAGAGCAGCTGATGAGTGAAGTTGACCGAGCAATGCCGATTCAATACACTTGGCAATAACGAGAGGCTGTGATGGGCTTCATGAGGTTCAGTTCGTTGTGAAATACCGTAGATGAACTCGATGAAATCCAACTCGAGGTGCTAGGTAAGAGATCTCGGCGATTGCTGGCCTGGCGGATGACCATCAACAGCCTCAGCTGGACCCGGATCGGGAGGTTGTAGAACTCAAAGTTGGATAGGGTTCGATGCGTCGGTCCACTGAGGCGAGCAAGGCGAGAGATTGTTTCCGCGTCCCAGACCTGGAGATGTTTCTCAATGTCCTCTGCGTCTCTCATGATGTATATGTTGGGATGGCTCTGGGCATACGCGGCAAGCCATGTCTGGCCGGTGGCCTCTATCACGCCTGGCCCACAGACGATGATGGCTCTAGGTGGATTCTCGAAAAGCATGGATTGCACCAGCCTCAACTCCTCACGTCGATACTTTTCCACGCCATAACGAGACTTGTAGACACCGCACGAGAGTGGTGGTTTGGTAGAAGTGGTGGTCGGCGTCCACTAACTTGAAGCCCAGAGCGCTCGAAGTCATGACTGCCAGCGTGGAAATTCCCGGACCGCGCATTTCGATGAGTGCTATGGAGGCGCCGGCATCGCATTTGCGTGGCAAGCGGTTGCTGCTGGACGAGTAACATGGTGACTGTCGCCGGCTTGTCTGTTGGTTGGACATAGCAATTGTGTCCTCCTGCACCAAGACGGTTCTTTGTGAGGTAGAGGCTCAGCGAGAGCATGCTGATGTAGACTGGTTTGGATTTGAAGGAGGAAGATGAGTCTGTTCTTGCAGGGACCGAAGAGATGTGTCGAAAGCGTTGTTGACAGCGGTGGTTTCGTTCTTGCAGTATCGGGGGTCCCTTCTCTGGAAGATTTCCTAATGTCAGACCCAGTGGCCTCAAGGTTGGCCATTGAGACACGCAACGGATGATGACTTCTAATTTTGGAGGCTGACAGCAGATCGATAGATCATATGATGGATGTCCGTTGAATGCTGAAACTCTTACCCGATCTCAGTCCTGTAAAACCCTGATAGTGCTTTCACTTGGTCTTTCATGTCCCGCACTGTTTGCTCACGGTATTGCGTTGAGAAAATGGGCCATCCGCCTTCCGCCCAACTCCATTTGCACCAACCCTCCACTGTTGATCGGCCCGCATGTTTGTTTAGCCACCGTGATAAATCCTTCCGGCACACGAAAAGATGCCCCACCACCACTTCAACCAGTGACGTTCTAGGCTACGGTAGTTTGGTTCGGATTGATTTTCACGGACTGACTGTTGCAATTGCTTATCATGTCATTCAATTCTATGAATTATTGAGACGAGTCTCCCGGAACGAGCGTCCCATTCACTACACTCATACCCTTCATCCCCTGTTTTTGAATTGCTTCCCTTGCCTTTTCGTCACGGAGTTTGCCTACTTCCTCTTCCCCAACTAGAACAAAATCGTACTGAAGCAACCTCATTGACGGAGAAACGCCGTATTTCTCCGATAAACCATCAACATCTGACACAGTTCCTAGATCAACTACGAGAGACTCTTTGACTCCAAAAACGGCATCCGATCTCTCGTATGGATCACCACGAAGATAGAGAGCCCTTGAAAGAGAAGTTTGAGTTAGTGCGAAGTCCAGTGAGAAAGACAGACAAATGACCAGTTGAGTATACTTACGTGATAAGGCGATCAAAACCTGGCTTGTCGAACATGAAATGGAAATGACTTGGCCGGTATGGATGTCGATTTAACACGCCCAGTAGACGCCCAACCGGGCCGTCATCTGGGATTGGATAGGGAACTGGCACAATGGCCTGAAAGAAGAACATGCCGGCTTCATCGCTTTCCACCACGGCACGGCCATCTGGACCAGTGCGGTCGGCATGCTGGACATCGTAGAACCCTTTTGAATCTGTCTCCCAGACGTCAATCTTGACGCCCGCGACTGGTTTGCCCTGCGTGTCCTTGACGGAACACACTACGAGCATGGGCTCGCCGTCTGGATCGTGGGAGATGAGTGCACCATTAGGCGAGTGTTCAGCATCGTGTGTGTGGAATGGGCCGAGAACAGTGCCTTCGGTAGAAGCCTCAGGCTTGGGATGGTCGATGGAATCAACCAAAAGAGAAAGACCCAGGATGTCAGACAGTAGAATGAACTCTTGTCGCACGTGAGTGCAGATCTGGCCAACATCAGTCAGGAACTTGATGGATGCCTCCCACTCAGGAGTGGTGAGGCGCGTTTCCCGCGCAAAATCGTGCAGATGGGTGACCAGTCTCTCGAGGAGAAAGCGCAAACGCGGGTCTTTGCAGTCCGAGTTGATTGCATGCACATTCTCGGTAATGTTGTCGATTGTGAGGTCTTTCACGGGGCGGGATTGGCTCATTTTTAATTGAGGGTGGGAGTAGACTTGAACGTGTAATAATGGCGAATTGGAGGGTGCTTGGGTTCTAGGGAAGACAGACAGACAATGTAGAGATGTTCGTTTGAAGTAGAATGGGTTATGGAGGCTTGGACTTGTGATTGGTAGAAACGATTGACGTAGCCTAGTATCCTTCTCGACTGCTTAGTGAGGTTTAGCTAATCACATCGTTACAGCTTTGTCTGATGACTGACGGATAAGTGCTATGCCGGCCGGGTCTCCGTCATCACGATGTAACCTATCATGCGGGGTATATGATGCAATCAAGTATTTTCTAGTGGCATGGAATCGTCAATGGTCTCATTCGTCAGGTTCGAGCAATCTTTATCCACTGAAGTTACTCTCCCGGGTTCAATTCCGGCTTTCCGACAATATGGTTGAACGTGGGCCAGTGTGTTTGACGACGAACCAAGTTCATTCCACCCGACTCGTCACATTCAGTCGCTTTCTCTCATTGCTGTCAGGTGTCTACACGAATTGTTTCTCTCGAGATGGATAACTTTGAATACAACGCAAACCCTTCGAGGGTCATCTTCGGACCTGGAACCATCACCAAACTTCCCGAGGTACTGTCAAAACTGAAGCTCTCTCGTCCCCTCCTCCTTTCGACCCCCCGGAAGACCCGGAACGTTGAATATGTCAAGCAATTGCTCCAGGATCACGTCGCGGGAGTGTTTAGCGAAGCAACCATGCATACCCCGACAGACGTTACGGAGCGCGCGGTCGAATTCACCAAGTCCACAGGAGCAGACTCAATTGTGTCTATCGGCGGAGGAAGCACCATCGGCTTGGGCAAGGCCATCAGCGTTCGAACAGGATTGTATCATATCGCGATTCCGACTACGTACGCTGGCAGCGAGGTCACTGCCATCCTCGGTGAAACTGAAAATGGACTCAAACAAACGCGATCCGACCCTGCCATTCTTCCAGGAACCATCATCTACGATGTGAATCTCACTCTGACACTTCCCGCTTCTCTCAGCGCCACCAGCGGCGTCAACGCCATTGCGCATGGGGTGGAAGCTCTTTACGCGACCAATTCCAATCCGGTCACCAACATGTTTGCCCAACGAGGAATCGAAGCCCTCACATCCGCGCTTCCACAACTTACCGAAGATCCAACTCTGCTGTCTGCGCGGTCTTCAGCACTCTATGGTGCATGGCTGTGCGGCCTGTGCTTGGGAAGTGTCAGAATATCCTTACATCACAAGCTGTGCCATACTCTTGGTGGCAGTTTCAATCTTCCTCATGCCGAGACACACACGGTCATTCTCCCTCATGCTTTGGCATATAACGCCCCAAAGGTCCCAGAAGCTATGCGTCTGCTGGCAGAGGTTCTGCCCGAGAGCAATGGGGACGCAATTGTTGGTCTAAATGTGCTCCTCACTAAGTTGAAGGTGGAGAGGAGCTTGAAGGCTCTTGGAATGAAGGAAGCAGATATCGACAAGGCGTCCGACATTGCTGTTTCGAGGCCGTACTCGAATCCCCGGCATGTTGAGCGTGCAGCGATCCGGGAACTGATCCGGCGGGCATGGGCAGGAGAAGAAGCTAGATCGGATCTCTGAATACTTAGCAATCACCACGACAGTCTAATTATATGGCCCATAGATAGGGTTGGTCCGAAATAGCCACAAGCAGCGATAGGGAAATTTATATCTCCTGGAAATGGCTGTTTATAAGAAGGTTTGCCCTGCAATTCCCGAATTATAGAGATTGATCAGGGAATGAAGAATATTCCCGATGTGAATTCCTCAATTTCATGATTTCTCTCCAAGTCTTTCATCCTGAGAGGCCTACGGAATCTGTAGACTGATCCAGACAGATTCTTGTGCAACTGAATCTCCTCTAACGTGTTCATCACTTGTTGTGGACCGGCGGCAAAGAAATCACCCACACTTGCGTACAACGCCGGAGGCTCTCCCCATCACCTAAGTCTGCGAAATCACCGACCAAATAAGACAACGGGACCAAACTGTTCGACACCAGAAAAGCAATATCCCTATCGTGCTGCTTGACTAATTGCATCTCAGCACTCCGAACGGCAAGTCCAGTGTTTGCCGAGAACAGCTGAACCATGGCCGAACAGAAGACACTCCATCTCGTGGGGATCGGCGTTGGGCACTCTATCGCACCCCCAATGCACAACTTCATCGCAAAGTCTCTTGATCTGCCATAAACCTTTCACGCTACCGAATGCGCAACAGAGAAAGAACTGGTCTCCCTGGCGAAAACCGACTCCACCGTCGGCCTGGTGGTTACAATGCCCTACAAGAACGTCGTCATGAAACACTTAGATGCACTCGATGAATTAGCTGCTACGATTGGAGCCTACAAGAACGTCTACCGCGATCCAGAAGCCCCAAGCCGTCTTCGGGGGACCAACACCGACTGGCTAGGCATCAGAGGCTATCTACTCGAGCGATCGCAGCCAGTGCTACACAAGCCTGCTCTCATCGTTGGGGCCGGAGGTGCTAGTCGCGCCGCCATATACGGACTGAGAACTTTCTTCAAGTCATCGGTCATCTATGTGTTGAACCGAGAGGATAGCAAAATAGCTGATCTGATCCGTGACTCGCAGCGGTTATCACCACCCCCAAAGATTGTCCATGTCAAGTCGGGGCAAGCCGCAGAGTTTGAGTGCCAAACTACGTTGTAGGAACTGTTCCTGACCTGGAACCAAGAACCTGAGAAGAGTTGGCTGTGAGGGATTCGTTGGAAGACTTCCTTTCACGACCGACCAAGGGAGTCTTGCTGGACATGTGCTTCAAGCTACGTCTAACGAGAACGATCAAGCTTGCCAAGAAGCTTAAGTGGCCTGCAGTGGAAGGAACACATGTTATTGGGCACCAGATCGAGGAGAAATGGAAGCTGTTGGCCGGGGAGGACGTTGTAAAGCAGATGGACAGGGATGGCGCTTGGAAGCTAATGCTAGAAATGGCAGAGAGGAGTCCGGGAATCAACTTCCAGTAGAATGTGGAACAGAGGAATTTGCCAGGTTGTGTGTGTGTCCATGCAGATCGCTTAAAACAGTTGGCGGCAGAAGCCATTCACTAATTAGTCCTGAGGGGGAAGGAGAAGCCGCCAGTAAGCCACAAACAAAGACACTGACCAATTGCCAAAAATATGTTTGAGACGGGATGATTCCAAGCTACAGGGTAATAAATAAATAAATAGCGGCGGCAAACGCGTGGTAGCATTGGCATCCTCAGCAAAGTAGCTGCAGCCACCATCCTCTAGTAAAGTGGTCAACTCTCTCGTCCACTGACACGGCCGGAACGAAGCAGATGACTCGGAACGCGCTGAGGCACCTTATCTCTTAGCCGTGGGACTGACCAGTCGGCTTGCATGGCGGCCCAGGTGTCATTGATAAGCTGAGCTGGGGTGGAGTAGCGCCAACAAACTAATAAAGGGGTCTGAGGGCACCCCAGCTTTTAGCTCTACTTGACAGACGACGGTGATTCTCCGTTGACACTTTGACGATGGAGCTAAGTGTGGTTAAACGTACGCAACAGCGAGGTTGTGTGAATCTGAATCATCTCAAGTCTTGGTAAAGATTCCCCGTTATGGTGGGCTTTTGCAGCAAACTACGGACACGCCCAGAACCCCAAGCCGAGCATAAGCCACAACTTGTTCCGAGGAGTCTCGGAATTGATAAGAGACCCTTGTCCTCTTGAAAACATCAGTCGAGTCGCAGATACGCATCGATCTTGGCAGCATGACCCCGGTCGGTGGCTTCAACTGTGGTTCTGTTGGTGGTTCAGCTTGTGTCTGCCATGCGTTGCCATGACTCGCCCCGGTCCAACTAAGATGTACTCCATTAATCGATCAAAAACAAGTCGCACCCGTGTGCCCTGGGTGTCAGTCGTCGTGCAGCTTCCAACTTTCTTTTCCCTCACTTTGAGGCGTTACGCCGGGTACACGCACGGAACACCCAGATCGCCAACATGGTGACTAGCACGACGGTAATAGTAAGTTTCCCCTTCCACGCAACCGTGCAGGTCTCTAACGCACTTTTCCAGGCGGGGGAATGGGCCCTCTTGTCTTTGGCTATCATCTTAGTCGCGGCTCGCGCCTTTGTTCGCGTGTACATGAACAGGGACAGAATCTACTGGTCAGACTTTTGGCTCTTGATGGCGACTGTCTCCGCCCTGGCTTTGATCATTTGCGACACGTTGGCCTACAAGGCCAATGCCATGCATAATTACACAAATCCCAGTGTTGCGGTCTGGAAGGTATGCGCTATTAGCCCTTGAGTACCACTTCCGACAAGTGTTGACCCAAGTTGCATTGCTAACTAACTACCTTGTCTAGATCCGTTTCGCGGTCAATTATTTCTTCGACACTGGCATGTACTTTCCAAAGTTCAGCATCATCGCCTTCTACTACAACCTCGTCCCACCCACCCAACCACAGATGCGAGTGGCCCTTTATATCCTCACCGCCATCACAGTGGTTAGCTGTCTTGTCACGTTCTTTGATGCAACATTCTGGTGTGGGATCAATATTTCTTCGAACTGGTGAGCCATTTCACACCATGGGAAACAAAGAGTGAGAGGAAATATCGGGGGTTAAAATGCTGATTCTCCGCTCTCGTTAGGTCTCTTGCGCCTGGGTCTTGTAAGGCATATGACTCGATGATCATGATGAGGATCCATTGGGCACTTAACTTCGTCACCGAGGTCCTCAGTACGTTACCATATTTTTGAACTCTTCATTCTTGCTTCAGATACTCACAAACTAGATGTCGTATTTCCCTTTCCCCTTGTGCGAGATCTGAAGCTGCCGAGACGGAGGGAAAAGATCGGCCTCGCAGTCATTTTAGGCTTGGGTGTGGTTACGATCGCCGTTAGCATTGGACGCTTTACAAACATGGCTACTTCAGGCAACGGCTTTGCTATTTGTAAGAAACCTTTCTGTTATCCCTTTCGCCCTTGATCCTGTTGGAGCGATGCTGACTTTAGCCTGAACAGATCTCTGGGCAACCTCTGAACTTTGCGTGTCCATCATGGTTGTAGCGCTCACAGCCTTGCGACCTTTACTCCGGAAAATAGCCCACATGATCAACTCAAGCGTGAATAGCAGCGACTACAAGTCCGGGTATAGAGGTGCCTCAAGCGATCCTCGATCAAGAACAACTCGGTCGAAGGCCACCCGCAACCAGGGCTCCGGGATATACTGGCGAAGCGGCACTGGGACACAGACTCGGGGGGTCATGGTGGATGATAATGGGAGTGAGGTTCAGCTTAATAATATGACGTCTGGGAAGGTCATGAAGACGGAAGAGATCAGGATCTCAACAGAGCTTGTCTCGAATGATGGCTCGGGGGAGTATCCTAGGGGCGATAGAAAACCAATGGGGTTGCAGACATCGGCGACAGCAGGATGATGGTATGATGTAGAGGCATAGTACATGAAAGAACCTTAATGCGTAGATTTTCTAAGGCGTTGGTTGGCCATGCTCATCCGATTGTGGTCACCAGTCCCCGAAGTAGTCTCTTACATCCTTCTTGATGAACTTGCGTGGAACGAGAGATTGAAGAGGTCCATGTAATCGTCGTTGATCACATCGAAGGCAACATTCAAGCCGGAGTCTTTGCTGGCCCAGTTCTTCTCGGCCATGGGTGATGGCTCACTGTCTGAGCTTTTCGCTCGCATTGCGTGCCACTTCGCCCAGCAAGGCAAAATGCGAAGCCAGCAGACCCAATTTGGCTTGAGTTGACCATCGTCCCTGTAGTACCCGAAGGATGATTGCCACAATGTCGATGACGAGAACAAGAAAAAGTAAAGCTCCCCCTTCCACATTGAGATTCAGCGTCAAAGAAATAAGAGGATGCGTGAACGGTGGATCATAAGGTGATGAGAGAATCCGACTTACCTCGAGAACCGAGAATACGTCCCCTTCTTATATGCAAGAGACACCCCTGTCGTAGGCATGTTCTATCCCGTACTGAATAAATGTTCCAGACCTTTTGGTGCATTGCATATCGGGCGCGTATGGAGCCCAAACACCATGACACGATGGTTCGCTGTCTGACTTTTGATTGGACTCAAAGCGTGCCGTCTCTGCCGAAAGATCCATTGCAGTCGGGAAATGCGCTCAAGAGAGGAGACGTGAATGTTCTAGTCTCTCTTTGCGGAACCTGAACATTTTGACACTAGGGTCCGTCTCGAAAACCTCCCCATCACTGTAGTGCAATAGCCTGATACGATCGGTTGAGACCTTGCATTATTCCGTTGATCCATACGTATCGATCTCTTCGAGTTCGATTCCGCGGGGAGTGCATGCCCCATACGGCCAGCACGCTAGGCTATTTAGACTACGTTTTCAGCTCTTACATGCATTGGTCTAGACTCGCCAGCAGGCTGTTGGTGAACGTTGTGTTGGTCGAAGTGCAGTCCCTCTCAGTGGGTCAAAACTACCAATAGTTCAAAATAGGCAGCCATCGTACTGCTTCTTGCGTGTCGACTTCCGTGCCACTCCCTCAAAGGATGTCAGAACTAACATGTGAAGAAACTACCCGGCCTTGAAGAATGTCAGACTCATCCAGGAAAGTTAAACCACTAGTGATAGACTCAGTGAAGGGTTCGCAGGGGCCATCTATCTAATAAATGGTTGGATCCGATGGGTGGTGTTCGGAAGTAGTTGTCACTCTATCCCCTTTCGATCTGCCGTGATCATGGTGCGAAAGAGAACTGTCATCAAGGGAGCCTCTTACAATTTACCCACAATCTGCTCACTTCAAGCTGACCAAATAAAAGCCTTCCAGTACGACTTCCCATCCCTACACGTGCCTTTACCGGCACAATAAAGACGTTATTCTTTCATCAATGGTCCCTAACTAATTATCTGGCAATATAACTTAAACACCTCTTTGCAAATGCTAAACTTTCAAGGCTCCATCACCCTGCCTGGGAGATTGTGATGTTGACTGTTGGTTGCCCCCTGTTGGCTCCATTAAGAATTCTTGATGAGTCAAACAGAGCACTGTCAATTAATGTTATGGAATATGAACTCACTACCAGGGATATTTTTATCTCATCTCTGACGCATCAAATGATACATGACTCACCTCCAACCGCATTCCCTCAATTTCTGATGATTCCAGTCTCCCTACTACAGTAAACATTTCACCGCTTGTGATCACATAAGTAAAATCCCATCTTCAAGTTACGCATATTTGCATAGCGCAATGAAACAATCCACCCAACAGGTCATCACCAGCCTTACTCGCCTCGGTCATCACGAGAGCGGGCGTTGCCACCACTGCCACCACTCAACGCGCTGACGGAGAAGAATATCTTACCATCTTTACAATGTCGCCTTTTTGGGATTGTCCGAGAGAGATCGTGGACTGCATCCTAGCGCCGCTCAACCCATTTCTTCGTCGATTTTGTTTTTATTTTAAGGACTATGATGAGCAGTGGCGTTTGGAGATGATACAGGAGCTGAGGCACCTGCTTGTTCAAGCAGGAGTCGAAGTCGAGATTGTTAAGCTCTGGGATGATTTGAAGGGACCTGGAATTACGGAGCCACCCCGGGGCTGGATTTGGTCTTTCGGTCCTCCAACGACTCCTTGAGCGACGACGCTGTTCACCATCATTGAAGATAGTCATCAGGGCTTGGTCATATTTAGACGATATATAGTACAAATAGACACCTAAAATGTGAATGGTATGCTGGAATATGCCTGTCCTTTCTCAGGCTACGTGCAAGAGTATCTAAGGTCTGAGATTCCGCCGAGATGTCAAGCAATAAATCTACCTTGTTTGCGTCATGCACGAGGTTGGGGGTAGACTTCATTACGGATGTGGCCTGAAGCTCTATTAAAATCATTGTCAGCGGTTGCTTGCGCCATATCAACTCGCAACTCCGACTCAGGAAGTATTCGTTACTGAAATTGTCTCGATTTAGATATTGAGAAGACTTGCATACTCTTTACGACGAAAGCTAGTCTTGTTGAATTATCTACTATTCTACTCTCCTGTTCAACCAACGTTGACTCAAGTCAGCGGGTCAACCCATTCAAGGTGACTGAGCGTACATGCGATGTTGCCACCAGCACCTACACCAATGCTGCAGCTTTGTCCCGAGATAGGTCTTCGGTGGCCTTTGTCTCTGAAGTTCCGTAGGTAGCAGCGTATCTTCTAGAAAGCCACTGCTCGACAGTAGTTGGTTGGTACTTGGCGCCAGTCTCTGGGTCTTGGCAATTAGGGAAGCATTGAACTAGGAAGTCCGGGTTACCTGAGAAGAAAAAGGGTGCACTGTACCTCTCTTGCCCCGACTTGTTGATGACGCGATGGAGATTGGATATATAGCGGTCGTTGGTCCATCGCATCATCAGGTTCCCGAGGTTCACGACGAATGCGCCCTTACTTGGCACCACATCCATCCAGCAGGAAGATTCCCGATCCCAAACTTGCAAGCCTCCGACCATATCCTGGAGCAGGATGGTGACAGCTCCAATGTCCGTGTGAGCGCCGATGCCTGGATATGATGAGCCTCAAATGGAATGACTTGGGGCCAGATGATATTCACCTCTCTCCAACTCTGAAGCGTTGGGTGGTTGAGGAGGATAGTGCAGCAGCCTCAGAGTGGCAATAGGCGTGTCGAAGTACTGGGAAAGCCATTGGTCGTCGACATCGAGCGTTTTGCACAGAAGGCGGAAAATGCGCTTAGCCATGTCGAGCAGCTCGTTGAAGTACTTGTCGATTCTGTGCTGAAACCCCCGGGCATCCCTCACCTCTTTGGGGTATTTGTTCGGGCCAAGACTGAACTTCTTTGCAAGCACACTCGGATGGTCTTCGGGAAGATCTAAACCGAAGTAGTAGCCCTCTTTGAGGTCGCCCTGAGCCCTGTTCTCGAAATTCTGGGCGCGAAGACGTTCGTACCCTCGGTAGTCTTTGGTCAAGTCTACATAGTTGCATCAACAACGACCCTCCACGAACAATGAGTGACATTTGAGGATGTATCTGCTCACTCTGGTCGTATTTTTCTTTTTCCTCCAGGGGAAGAGCGAAAAACTCCTTGGAGCATTCGAGTACTGCGTCCATAGAAGACTGAGGTATGCCATGGTTCGTGAGCTGGAAAAAGCCGTGGCTCTGACAAGCAGCTCGGATTTGATCGACGAGGGCTGCTAGGGCTGCCTCGTCTGACCCGATACTTGCTACAAGTAGTCAGCTTACCGCGCTCTGCCGGTTTCTCAACGACGGTCGTGGACGTGCAACGAACCGGAGAAGTCGATGCTTGGGATAGATCTCGCGGCCATTTTGGGGCCCAGCTGGTTGTGGAGTCTAGTACGTCGTTTTTGGGCTTTTGCTGATGAAACATTGAAGTTTGCAATGGGTAGTGAGAGGGGCTTGGACGTGAGAATGCGGGTGTCGCCGTTATCCGAGGTTTGAGTTCCACCACAGCTTATCAAAGTCAATCTCCATTGGTGTCTCATGCAGCATCCGGTGTGCAGTGATTGAATCACCCATTCACTACGAAGTACATGCTTACATGCTTGACCACAGGGCAGGGTGCAGGCGGTTTGTCCGTCACACATCAGGATACGGCATAACGCGACTCCCATAGCGCTGTTAGCGATAATCCTACGTGACTCAAATCGTCTTACCACAGGCATCCACTGAATACTAAGAAGTAACTCTCCTCCCTCATCACCCCGTATTAACGGTACCTCTAAGTATCTAAGAACGTCTTAATCCTTTCACACTTGGAGTACTATTCCCTCGTTCAAGCACCTTACAACTCTGCAATCTCCCTTGCCTTAATCCCTGTCAGGGTAAAAAGCACCGCTGGTAAGTCCCCCACTCCATTTATCGGCCACCCCCCTTTATCGGCCGCCTTTTACACTAAAAGTGCTCATTTTTAAAATTCTATATATAATTTACTAAAATAGCTATACTTATAAATTCTTAAATAATAGCTTATTTATATTCTTAATTTATAAAAAAGAAGTTTTCTTTTTAATTTATAAGCTTTTATTATATAATTTATTTAATTTAATTTAATTTAATTTATTTATACCTAATTTAGCTAATAGCTTTCTAATCCCTCTTCTAAGTAACTTAGACTAGTCTATAATAAGAGGGAAAAACCCTAATAGTAAGCTATAGGATAAAAAACCCCTTACTACTCTTACCTAAGGGGGAAGTAAGTTAGGCTTAATATATATTTATAGTAGCATATAGTATAGGTAAGTCTACTTTATAAGAAAAGCTAATTATATACCTATAATAATAAATCCTTATAGGGCTTAGCCCAAATTATATACTAGAACTTATTTAATCCTAGGGTAGGCTTAGGTTACTTATACTATTCCTTATCCTCTTAAGTATTATCCTCCTTATTAATTAGTATTAATATACCTTCTTTAACTTTTAATAGTATTTACTCTCTTATTAGGTTAATTAGCCTAAATACTATAAGGGTAAGACTTAAACCTAGGTCTAATCTAGCCTAAGGCTACTTTAGGGGCTACTTAAGCCCCCTTTAGGTAAGGTAGTTTAAAGCTATAGATAGTATTAGTATTAATAATACTACTATATCCTATAGTAGGTATACTATATATCTATACTTATTTAGAATACTAAATTATATAGGTCTCTCTATATAAGTATTCCTTACTTATTCCTACTCCTTCTATACTATATAGTATATATAAGACTATACTAAGTATAGCCCCTTATAGTTATAATATACTATAAGGATCTTACTAATAGAGGTAAGGTATACTATATCTCTTATATAATAAGACTCTCTATAGTAATTATACCTAGCTTATTCCTAATAGTATTATATAATATATCTAAAGTAAAAGTACTTAAAGTACTATCTAGGTTAAATCTCCCCTAAATAGAGCTTAATCTAATAAACCTCTATAGTTATAATTATACCTTAATTATAGAGTTTATTTATATTTATTAGTTTAGTTAATAATATAACTAATAATTAATAAAGTCTAACTATATAGTAGCTTTATAATAGTTTTATAGTATATACCTTAATACTATTTATATATTAAATATCTACTATAAGGTCCTTAAGTAAGCCTTTTATATAGTTAGTTAAGACTCTTTTAGTAATTATTATAAACTACCTTAAGACCTAATATATATCTATACTAAAGATAGTAAGGATCTATATATTATCCTTTAGGAGATCTATAATTAATCTATAAAAGATAATTATAATATCCCTACTAAGAAGGTAGTATAAAGCTACTATAAGAGAGAGATAATCCCTTAGGAGGGTATAATTAATAGATATTATAATATTTAATAGTATATAGAATATAATATTAAGAGCTATACTTAGCGATCTAATAATAATCTCTTTAGTAAGGTAAGGAAGGACTATTTTAGATAGTAATACTATAAAGGACTAAAGTATTCCCTTATTATAAGCGACTTAAGCTTAAGTTAAGTCCTTAGTAGGTTTTTAGAGGGTAGTTAAGACTACTTTTTTAATAGTAAGTATAATTATTTCTATAAGGGTAGGTAAGATTAAGATCTCTTTACTTATATATTAAGTATAGCTTATAGTAGTATTAATTAGGATAGCTACTATTTCCTAAACTAAGGAGAAAGTAACTATTAGGATAATTACTTTAAGTTTATTTTTAGTCTTAATAATAAAGTCTTTAAATTAATTATAGGTTATTTCTATATTAGGCTTAGCCTATAGTTAGTATAGGTTTTATAGTAAAAGATTTTCCTTAAGGGGAGAAGGAGGATAGTCTATAACCTTAATATCCTTTATTTCGCTTAACCTACCTATTATATATAATATAATAATAATATAGGAGCGAAAAGAGGGTAAAGAAGGGTTATAAAGAAAGATACTTAAGTTAGAATTAATTTTAAGTATATAGCTAAGGTATAGTAAGGGTAATTATTAAATATTTATAAAAGGTTAGAATAATACTTTTATTATATAGTAATATAGCTTTAAAGCTTTAGTTAGTATCCTAATATAAAATACTAAGAAATCTTAATAGTCTTAAAGTTAAGTTATTTTAGTATTTATAATAGAATATAAATATATATTAAATACTTTTTAATATTATAAATATAAATAAAGCTAATTTTAAAATTTAGGTTTCTTATATTAACTATTTATAGATTTATAAAGAAAAGTTAAATATTCTATTTTTAAAAGAATTATTATAGTTTAGGGCTTTACCCTAGCTTAAGCTAGATAAGGAGGTTATCTTCTAACTATAATAAGGCCTTACTATAGGATTAGTTAATAGTAGATAGGTATTTAGCTTAAATAGGTAGGAAGCTTTTAGCTTCCTTCCTTTCTTCTCTTAACTTTAGTAATAACCTCATTCTAGCACCTTTCTATAGCCACCTAAGGGCTAGCCTATTATATTTACTAAAGTTCCTCTTACGCTAGACCCCCTATAAGAGTAAGATCTTTATAATAGATACTCACTACTAATAATAACTAACCTAATGCGTTTCTTATCTATATTAAGAGTATAATTAGTAAGGCTTATAAGTAATAATATACTAGTCTTCACTTAGTTATATAGTAATAATAAAGGGGGGAGAGTACTTATAATTATATTAATCGCTAGGAATTTACACTCTTTAAAGTAAGTATAACCTAATAGCCTAGTGATTATAAGGTGCTTATCCTTATAGCTAGATTATAGCTATTTATTAAGAGATAACTTAATTATAAAGAGTAGCCTAATAAATATACCTTCTTTATTACTTTACTAAAGGGATTTAATAGAGTCTTTAAAGACTATTAACTTAATAAACCTACTAATAATAATACTTTATACTAATCTAATAATATAATATAGATTAACTTAATTAATATAAAATATAGCTAGCTATACTATTACTATTTTTACTATAATAAAATTAGATACTTTAAATAGAACTACCTTAAGCTATAAGGATAGTTTAGTATTAGTTTAAGTGCGATTATACTAATACCTAAAGAAGAAAAAGTCTTTAACTAGAGAGATTAGTTCCCTTTTAAATAAGTATATAAAAGAGAGGGCTATTTAGGATTAAGCCTAAATTAACTAAAATTAAGAATATATATATTATTCTATTTAGGTATATTATAGGTTTAAACTAAGCTAATCTCTAGCTAGATTAATTAGGGTTTATATACTATACTATATTCTAGTAACTAATTAGTTAAAACCCTATCTAAACTAAGTTATATATAGCTAGACTAATTTAATCTAGCTAATTAAGTCTATTAAGGCTATATAACTAGACTAGGTTATAAACTAACTAAGTAGTAAGGAATACTATATAAGCAGTAGAGTATTATTACTAACTTATTTCTAAGGATAAATAGAAAACTAGCCTTTATAAAGGAATTCCCTATTAGATATTTAGAAAAAAGTACTCCTTTAAGTGCTTAAGTTCCTTTAAGAAGGGAGACTATATTAAGTAGATATATTATATATATAGCTAAGCCTATTAAGAATAATAGAGTAATAGTATAGATAACCTAAACCGCCTATTAGCTAACTTCCTAGAGAAGGAGGGTATATTATAGTTTAGAGCTTTACTCTAGCTTAAGCTAGATAAGGAGGTTATCTTCTAACTATAATAAGGCCTTACTATAGGATTAGTTAGTAGTAAATAGGTATTTAGCTTAGATAGGTAGGAAGCTTTTAGCTTTCTTTCTTTCTTCTTTTAACTTTAGTAATAACCTTATTCTAGCACCTTTCTATAGCCGCCTAAGGGCTAGCCTATTATAAGAATTAATTTTAAAGGCTTTTCTTATATCTTTATTAATAATTAACTTATACTAAAATAGAAAGAAGACTTTTAATACTAAAATTCCTTATATAATTATAAGATTTTAAAAAGTATTTATTTCTAGAAATTTACTTTTCTAGTTAGAGCTTTTACTGTTAAGGTTTATATATAGATTTTCTATAAATCTTAACTAAACTTTACTATTAAATAACTAGCTTATTATTCATAATAATAAGCTAATATTTTAAGAATAAGCTTTTAACTATATAAAGAAGCTATAGTTAAAATCTTAGAGGTTTAGGTATTTATCTTACTATTTAAATTATTGGTTAAATTGGCTCTTTTTGGTGGTAAAAGTGGCTGACAATAGGGGGTGGCTGATAAATGGGGTGGTTGGCTTATGCTAATAAAACCAGCATTCTTATGTCTGAGTCCACAAACTGTTGTCAATTCCCAATCTTGCAGTGCCGTACGACGCGCCATTTACCCACAGAATTGCACCAAAGCACACCAGAAATGATATTGCTACAACATGGACGAGCTCCGACTGCCTTCGTTGCCTACATCTCATCCAGGACCACCTTTAATCAATCCCCAGCCTTTTTTTTGTTAAATTACTTTTAGCTAACCAGATGATGACCTCCTGAAGCCTCTCCTGTCGTCAGAGATGGTAGAATACTCGCTATTTGTCATCAAGAGGCTGGGTACACGATGCACGACTGGTGTAGCCAATCGATGCTTGAACAGGCGGTTCGTGCGGGAAAGGTACCAAGCATTGTGGTTCCTCGAGTCGTCGCTGTTTATCAAGGGCAAATTTCGCCAAAGGTGGACATCAAATACATCACCATGGACAGTATTCCGACAGAAACCCTAGAGTCCTTATGGGATTGGCTTAGTGACCCTCAGAAAAAGGCCTTTATACTGGGAATATTCTGGAGCTGTATTTGTTTATGGGAGCTGGAGAGGACTGGCATACTTGAATTGGTGAGATTATGGATCAGTTTCCCAACTGCTATCCATAAGTATGGAGTGCTTTGGGTAGCTAGAGCTGGCTAATGGGGTACCTTGAGTCCTATAAAAAGGTAGGCTCTGATAATGGACTTCCTGGTGCCCTTAGTAAATAGTCTTATACACTGTCGCTCTAAAGCGTGTTCGTGAATCACTCTAGATTTTGCTTTACTGCACGAAACCGCAGAAGGCTGTGCCCAGCCCTGGGCGTACCTAGCACAACCTGAGGTCTTGTGTCCAACAATGACAACCATTATAGCTAGTCACACTCCAGTGCCTCTCATCTAAGCAAGCTTCTGGTTGTCCCTTGATGTTGTCACTGCTTCTTCTACACCGTCAGCGACGGAAATGCCTAGTTGGGACGTATCCCAGCCCTGACTCTCGAGGTACTCGCGGAATCGCTTGTCTTCTTGTGTGATCGTGTCCTGGCCAACGTTTGGAATGCAGAATAGGACAATTGCCGCCGACAGTATGCACAGGCTCGAGGCAACCCAAAATGGATACTGGGCTGAAGCAACGGTACCTTCACCGCCTGCCTTCTGGATGTAGGGGAACACCCAAGTTCCGACAAAGGCTCCAATCTTGCCAACGGCTGCAGCGATACCGTAGTATCTTCCTCGAACGCCAGTGGCACAAGTCTTGGCAGCGAGCAGACCTATGTTGTTCCCTGGTCCCAATTCTCCGAGTGAGAGAAAAATACCATATACGACGGCGAAGGCGGCGACGTGCTGTTCGATCTTGGAATACACACCGGCCATAATGAACCCAACAAGAGCTTGGAGTGTAACTCCAAGTGCTAATGTGTATCGAGGACCAATCCAGTCACTGACAAAGGCACCGATGAGAGTGCCTGGAAGGTAAAACATGTTGATGACAGTGTTCCAGCCAAAAACAGTCGTCAGTTTCGCCTCGTCACCGTAAATCCCAGCCAGAATGGAGGATGAGTATATCCCAAACGCGTAGACCGAAAACTGCATCGATTAGTAACTGCTGACTTGACAGAGGCTCATTTTTCATAGCAGACTTACGTTGTATAGAAACCATACGAGGCTCACGCAAAGGAGCCGCCACCAGTAAAAGCGCAAGACGAGCGAGTACGGCGTCTGGCGTTTCATAGATTCGCGAGCAAACTCTTCGGGTTCCTTAAGTCTTAGCCGCAAGACAAACAGAACCATAGGAAAAACAACTCCAATGCCAAGGCTGGTTCTCCAGATAGTACTTAGGTGGCCGTTGTGGCAGGCCGCCGCGAGGACGTCTGAACTAGATATTAGCACTAGCAACAGAGAATCAATAGTATACTAACAAGGAACAAACGCTCCGATGACAAACCCAAAGTCGATCATGGAGTTTGTGAAAAGGATGAACCAGCGGTGTCGAGTTCCCGCCTTCATCTTGCCGCTCGTCTCAGCACAACCAACGCTTCCAGCCGGATACTCTCCTATCGAAATATGAGCATCGGCCTATTAGCAAACACGAAAAGAAGGCTCTCTTACCGCCAATACCAATTCCGACAAAGAACCGCCAGGCTGTAAGCATATTAAACATGCCCACGGAGTCACCATGATAATACGAGCCGGTAGCCAGGGCAGTAAAGATGATGAGAATGACCGTCGAGACCATCAATGAATTCGTGCGCGACCAGTGATCGGCGAGAAAGCCAAACAAGAG
The DNA here is from genome assembly GCA_019137265.1 of Neonectria coccinea. Lineage (NCBI taxonomy): Eukaryota > Fungi > Ascomycota > Sordariomycetes > Hypocreales > Nectriaceae > Neonectria > Neonectria coccinea. The sequence goes on along the minus strand of WPDF01000040.1, from coordinate 54,010 downwards.
CTGGCCTACGACGGTTCCGACAAAGGCAATATCGGAGACATATTTGAATGCATTGGAATTGGCGTAAACATCTCCGTATTGCAGCTTGAGGGTGGTGTTTACTGAACCGATCACCTATGAAACGATGAGCTTTCGTCCGATGCGCAAAGCCTAAAAACGCGAAGCAAATCGCGGCAAGACATTTAAGACTCATTCCTCACGTTGTTGATGTATCCGTCGGAGAAGAGTCCAGCACCACAAGCAAATACAGGCAGTGCAGTTTGAAACAAGGACCCTCTGGAGACGGGTGCCGGCGAGGAGTCGATATCCTCGTCATCGTTTGGATGCGCCGGGCCTGGGCTCTCCTGACTCCCCGTTTTGGACCCGAACATTTGGACGGATTGGAGTGAGGGGATATTTGCGAGACGATTGACGACACGGGACAAAGGTAAGAAGACGAGCTACTGGTTGGTGCAGTCTGTGTGGAAGGACCTTGAAAGGACCGGGGTGATCGACAGTGTCAGATGCAGGTTATAAGGTCGGATTTAGATAGCACGAGGATAGCCGAGCGACTAAGATATGTCGAAATCTCTGCGTCCTGTCGGAAAGTGGCCAGCTTTTCGGTGTCAGATAAGGAATAGCAGAAGGGGAACCCCACTGCTGCCTGTCTGTACGCGAATATCAGGGATACACAGTCGCTCGTGGGGATGATTCCCGATGTCATAGTCTACGGGGTAGCACAAGCAAGCACATGTACGTACGGCCACGATGAACGGTAGCACAGGACTAGACTGCGTCTCATTTGCTCATCCTGCGAGTGACTGCTCCACCACGTAGCAAAGGTGCGTCTGCTGGTTCGGAGGTGCCGAGGTGCCGGAGTCCAGCCCTCAGCAAACACGATTCGTAAGTGTCACGGAGGGATTCGTTTCCTGGTCGTCGGCCTTGGGCCCTGATCGGAGAGAGTAATGTCAGATATTTTCGATCAAATTATCTGCATAAGTCGCGCCAAGACGCCGCTTTCCCTCTTTTAGCAGCGTAAATCCGTGCACAAAGGAGAACGCACCATCCCACTTTCACAAACCTATAGAAACAGGTACCAAGCTAGCAGGGGCCGCCGGACCTACCGTAAGTTGCCTAGTTGCCAAGAGAAAGTCCATTTCCACAGTGTTTACTGCCCATCGAGAGATAGGCTGCAGTGCAGCCGATCTCTATCTCCCTACAGCTGATATCTCGACAGCTATGTGCTGTATTCTCACCCAAATTATGTCTAACATGCTAGCCGCGCCCGTTGCTGCTCCTTTGTTATTAGCTACTACGGTTGGTAGCTACGGCCTCCCCGGTCTGGCTCCCTACTGGTGTGTTAGACGGGTTTTAAGGTATTGTGACGGTCGGTACGTTGGGCTGGGCTGTTTTTACGCTTCATTGGAGGTCACTTTGTTGTTAATATAGCCTCGCTGTCGCTAATAAAGGCATAACTTTTCCAGAGGATAAGGCTACGGCGGGGACTGAAGGCGGTGAGACCGTCGATCGGAAAGGGGATAGACCAGGTGAGTTGGTGCTGGACGGTACTTGATACGTACCGCCGCTAATTTTATGCTGCAGATGTATCACTTCGGTCGAAAACTATCTCACATTACTCTCTCCGATCAGGGCCCAAGCACATGTGCGTACCGATGAGGGGTGAGTTGGTTGGATGTCTCACTGTAAGTCCGCTGACGTAGCAGTCTTAGACTTGGCATCGTCGGAGGACTGTCCGTTGCCGATATCTTTCCTCGTTGGGTAACACTCGACCCCACAGAGCCCACGGGGTTAAGCTAGTCGGAAGGTCGGTGCCGGAGGAAGCTGATACCAGCCGCTGCTCTGTTCACGGCTCTGTCAGTGTCGTTGGATGTAATTTAGACGTCCTTCACGTGAAGAGCACGGGTTCGTTTTGCCAAGGTGAGTCCTAGGTCCCTTCTCGTCTCGATTCAGGCTTGATCCGCTCTAGTCGTAACGTAACGCTTTGTCCGTGGACCAGCACGATTGACGCCTCTCGCAACCTTTACGGCAGGTCGCAAACATCTGCGCCGCAAGGGAGTGGATCTTATTTGGAACATGGACCGGGTAACGCGGCATTTTGCAGGCCTCGAGATTAGGACTCCACCTCCAACGCAAGGGCAGCAGCGAAAATTCAATTATACGAGTTGCTCACATTGTCAGACATTACTCCAGTAAGCCCCAACCACCCAACGTCTAAAAAGAGACTTGTCATGGCACATGCATCATGCTGGAGTGTTGTGATAGCGCCGAGCGCGAGATATCAGACAAAGCCCGAGAACATTTAGTCAAAGGACGTCTCAATTTTTCATCTTCTCATAGTAGATACTTGAACGCTATTCTCAACTGTCATAGCCACCTGACAGCAGGGGGATCTCGGTCGGCTCAATATTCCCCCCGCTCATCTCAACTCCGCCCAGTCTCTTTTCTGGGTAGCTAACCATCAGCAGCATCTTCTCTTTCGGCCAGAGCGTCACGTAATTATCCGACCAGATCACCGGGTTGACATCTTTGCCATGCTCATCCACCAAATTGAGACGAATAAAGAAGGCCGGCACAGAGGAAGCATTCTCCAACTCCAAGATCCGTGTGCCGTTGCTGGATATGTACGTGACTGGTTTGAGAGTCAACTTGGCCTTTTGCATCTTGCTAAGAGCAGAAAGGTCGGGGAACTCGGTGACTGGCGTGTGGTACCAGGTCGAGTTGTCCCAGTCAAGCTTATCGATGGACCTGCCGAGCCAGTACACGTTCCGGCTCAGAACAGTCTCCTTTTCGTCCACGAGGATCAAACGCAGAAACGCGACGTCTTCGATCTTGGCTATGCTAGACAGCTTGCCGGCATTCTTCGCGATATTGGGCCTCGTTCGGACTGACAGAGTCACCTCACTACCCAGAAGATTGCCTTTCATATCGATCAGCTCAACCTTAATCTTTCTAGGCCCCTTGCGGTCGAGGGAATGGTTGATGATCCAGACACATTTTCTCACGTAGTCGTACGCTACATGCTCTTGTCGTAACCCAACTTTGGAGCCAAAATACGAACCAGCGGGGTGCAGATAGTGATCGAATTGACTCCAGTGCAAATTGGGCCAGGCGCTGTTAAGCATCCAGTAGATGGACCCTGTGGCTGGTCTGGCTGCGTTCCACTGCGAGCTATATGCCTCGAACTGCGCGCGTGTTGCTTCGTAGTCCATGATCTGTGCTTTGAGGAGGTAGTCGTCCAACGACTTGGGGGAGCCGTAGCGCTTGAAGAGAGCCTCGTTGTAGATTTTGCGATTGTAAAAGGAGGACGCGTTAGTAGACATGTGAAACAGATTTTTGTTTGGGTGTTTCCACAAGTCTTCCAAGTCGCTTTTCGAGAGAAACTTCCTCAGACTTCCTATCTCAGGAGTGCCGACTCCGGCACCTAGCTCAGGCCCAAAGCCAAAAGCAGCTCCGAGGCGGTCCTTGGATGGTTCTGTATCGTACCAGTAGTTTGGCGGGACCCAGTCATACGGTCCATTCATCTTCATACCTGACGGACCTAGCGACTTGGGATACCCGCGCTTCGATGCTGATGCTAGGATTGGGACCTGCCAAAACGCATCCTTGAGTGCGTTCACATAGATCTTAGTTGCTCGATCATTGGGCCAGAAGTCGCTTCCTATCAGGTAGGCCAGCACACTGGGATGTGGTTGAAGCATAGCTGCCTCGTGCCTCATGCTTGCGTTGGCTGTCTCGTAATCGTTTTGTGTCCATAGCGGCGGAGGATTAATTGCCAAGTCTTCGTTGTAGTCCCATGACTCCCACTTGGAACAACACACCCAGCCGGCAATAATCATGACGCCCATCTCGTCGGCTATCTCATATAGCTCCGGGTGCTCCATTGTGCCCTCAAGCCTGATGGTGTTCAAGCCCATGTCCAGAGCGTACTGGGCGACGGCGACGAAACGATCCCGGTTCCACCGGAAGAAGTGGTCGGGCGAGTAGCCTCCACCAAGAACTTGAAATGGATAGCCGTTGACAGTGAACATAGTATCGTTGTATTTGTTGACGTGGGAAGTGACCGTGCGAATGCCGAATTGTGCCTCCGCCTTGTCTGAAAGCTGCGAGTTGACTGAAAGGCCGAGTTGTGATTTATAAAGATTCTGCTTGCCCCATGCCTTCGGCCACCAGACCTCAGGCTTGTTGATCTTATGGACAATCTCCAGGACCGTAGATGCGTAAGGGCCGAGGGTGATAGTTTGGTGCTTGACGAATTCTTGGTGATTGGAAGGATTGCTGATCACAGAACGAGCAACGACCTGCACTTCATGATCCTCTAGATTTTGAGTCTTGGCATGCACAGTAACAATAGCTGGGTTCCTCTCGGCAGGTGTATCCAGATCGATTGAGATGCTCAAAGGCCCCAGTGCAACTTGGCGGGTCTGCTTGACGACGACGTCTCTCCAGATACCCGTGCTGTTGTCTGGTGCCTTCGGGTTCCAGTCCACAAAGCCCTGCACCAAATCTTGATTGAAGTCAGACGGATAGACATTGGCAAGGAAAGCGTTCTTCTCCGCAACGAGTTCAGTGATGTCGTAAGTATGTCCACCAAAGCTGCCGACCTGGTGAGTTTTGTCGGCAATTTGTTTCCCATTGAGGTACAAGTCCGCTTTGGAGGCGATGCCGTGTGTTTCCAGGAAATAATGCTTTCCCTTGCCCGGGATAAGAGAAAACTCGTTGCGGTACACCCAGGGCACGGAGAATTGGCCCCAGTTGAACTTGTTGAGGTTGTCGGAATACCAGAGGTCAGAGTCTTCCAATTCTCCTGCCGCTAGGAGACATCCCATCAGCGTGCATCGCGACTTGGGGGCGTGATGCCAAGTTGAAACGTCATAGCCTGGCATGGAAGCGGAGATGACGTTTTCGACTGCCGACGAGCTCTGCAGGTCCCAGTTGGGGATGACACCGCCTTGACCAGCTTCCGACGTGATATAAATCGCCTGCGCCGTGGCGCTTACGAGAAGAGTACTCAGCAAGGTGTATCCGTGCATGGTTGCTTCGGAACGGAGTTGATGGTGTAGAAGCTACAAGGACTGAGACTTGTGAGGAGGTCTGGCAGTAAGTTGTCTAAGAATTCAACCTGTCATATCACCAAAGGAGACCACGGACTCTTTGCCGGGCCGACCAGTCGAGAATTTACCGGTTTTGCTAGACTTACAATTCCAGTTACACTACAGGGAATGATTATGCACTACAGCGCAGTTACAATTCTCCGCGTCCAGGATATCGGTTGCACTGCAGCTCAGGCAAATGAATACGAGCTTCAACCCGAGTAGCTGACGTGGAACGAGGACGCGAGGATTAGCTGCAGATCTCTTCCTCTGTCTGAAGCAGCGAATGTTACCAGGTGCCAGCGACAGCTGGGCGTTCTTCGAGTCAGCCTTGTCAGGACTGGCGAACCTATTTGAGGGTGATAACAAGCAAGGTACTAACTATGCCTAGTACCAGATGCACCAAAGATTTAGAAACAAACTTTCTAGTAATAGAGATCAATCAATGCCAAACCTTGAGCCTGTCTTTGCAACCAGTCTTGGACTTGGCGGGAAAAAAGCTGGTGGGTTCGGGTCAGACATAACGGTGGCTGATTTGGCCAGGGCATAGGCCCCAACTGCACCGCTGTTGAAAATTTGCTGGTCTTCAAGCTTGAGATTTATCACCCCAATAGACCTGTCTGTACACGTAGAAGCACGGAGTAACGGATGAGAAAGGTGCAGCGAAGGCCTTAGAAGTGAAACTTAACTCATTTTCAAAAGTAGCTAGCAACGTATATGTAGTAAGTTTAGGTACGGAAATAAAGTCTAGCATTACAAAAGTCAAACACCTGAAAAGTCAACACGTATCTCAATTCGCAAGCACCCTGAGGGCTTACTCTAAAAGGAGATATATATTTAAACAATACCACGTCACATCTGTGAATTTTCTCCTGTTTATCAATATTTACATTTTTACTCAATCCTAATCTTGACTCCAAGGACTTGAAGCTTCTTTCAAGAGAATCTGAGAGTCTCCTTAATCACCATCCATCACTTGGAGCATAGCTACAAACCAACAAACTCCAATCACCATGGCCAAGCAAAAAGCACCATCAGCTCATCGTAGCGTCAGAGAAGTCATCCAGGAGTTCTTAAATCGGAATTCAGATGAAGACTCCTATCGACGTCGGAATCCGAACATCGCCTCTGCTTCTCATTTGTGTGATTTTCTACCCTCTTATGAGGATGCAGTTGCTTCTAGTCACCATCCAAGAGTAGAAGAAAACCGTCTCAGCATAGACGTCATGGACCCTATCGTCGCTTCGGCCTACCGCAATTAGACACAGAGCGCCCTAATCCGCCTTCCCGACACGCTTGTTGTTACGATCATGGAACGCGTTGACCTTCATGATGTATTACGGTTCCGTCAGGTCTCGCGAGATTTTATGCGCCTTTTCAGCCAATATAAGGCTTTTTGGAAATACCATCTTACAGACGCACATGACTCTAAGCTACGTATAGCTTTGGCTAGAGTCTGGGCCACTCCTCTGGATCGTTTCCCAGGACAGTCTCTTCGAACAGCCAGATCCGCTATTTTATGTCATCTCTTTACTACACTTAGAGAACAGAAAGCTATCACAGTGATGAGGATATTCTACAAGCTATGCCTTTTATCTACTGTTCGGGATGCAAGATGGAACACCGCGCTATCTACTTCTCAGCCCGGCAGCGTCATGGGTCTAATAATGAAGAGAGGCTCTGTATAGGCCTTGAAGGATGTATATCACTATGTGAGCATATATCCATCACTTGGGACCTAGCTCAGCGGCTTGCAGATATGCCGTTGGGTAGGAATGCAATTTCCTGTGGTAAGGAACACCATAAAGTCTCCCCATGCCAGCATGTTAGGGATGAAACCTTAGAGCTTTGCTGCTACGACAAACCACAAGTCAAGTTCTATCGAGATGAGAAACAAAAGTTATATTTTGAGATGTCCATTACAACACATCTTCCTTTCAACACGCAAGGAGAAGAAGACAACGGCAATAATGTGATAACTAGAGAACAACTAAGTGGATCGATAAACCAACTGCCTCTAAGCTAATCTATATCCCGAGGGCCTTAAGGGAGATTGTATAAGCCCTCAAGGCCTCAGCTTAGGAGGGGGGTTGGTCTGTGCAACTACCTTCAAAACTACGCACGCAACCTTCACAACCACCACCACAGCCATCACCTCAACTACTCCTACATCGCGACTATCACCACCGCCGCTACCACAGCAGACATGTCTGAAACCTTTGACACCCGGTCTGCACAACCTGCCGCCTGTCCCCAATGCCCAGACCTGCCGCCCCTTGATCAACCGCCAGCCATCCGAAGGAGCAGATAAAAGCAACCACCACCTACCACCACCACCAGAACTACCATTACCGCTACTACCACCGTCCCTGCCGCTACCTCTATAACTAAAAGAGTGGCCGGAACGATTTGACGCCCCGATAGGGGCCGTTGTCAATTGCGGGCCTATCCAGCCTGTTGCTCCCTGCCCTCCTTGCCCTCAGGTCGTTTGTAGCAACGTCTGTCCTGCTTGCCCAGCGTTTCCTGGGTGTCCTATCGCTCCTAGTACTAGACTATTAATCAATCACCTCGTTGGTCTTGCTGCGCTTCGTAAGTTTCATTACCCTATGCTGCGGTGCGCTTTTCGGGGTACGATCACTGGTCCATGGGGTTATAGAGAAAGCGCGAGAGAATTTATCAGACGCCTACCTCAATTGTGGAGAAATACTGTCCGGGTCCATGCCCTACCCTATCTTGAAGCCCCTTGCGGCTAACTCAGAAGGCCCTGCCTTCTTTGGGGAGGAGGGAGGTCCACGGGAGGATCAAAAGGGCAGCTCACAGACGTTGTAAGATGGGCTCAAATCTGCCTAGACTGGCTACACCTGATAATTAGCGGAGCACCCATGCGGTGTAAAATTGTGCTCAGTCCACTATCTTGCTCTGATTGTATTAAGTCTTGGTGTCCGAAGGCTGCTTACCATGATGATGATGTGATGAAAGGATGATAAATCTTCAATTGATTAGCAAATCATGGTCGTCCATCATCTCCTTGTGAATGGCTAATCTCCCAGACGTCCCGGGCTGCTAAGACCCACTTTCCGGAAGGAGAAGTTTCCAGATGGGGGAATCGGAGTCAGACTGATTAATCGTGCATCCTATCAAGTAAGATTTCTGCTAGTTTAGTACAGCATGTGGGATAAATAAGTAGACAGAGATGGAATCGTTTGTCAGTTCTCTGGTAAAAAGACATCCTCTTCAATCTTCATCTTCCATCTGATCACCATGCGAGCTTTTCATTTCGCCTTCACCACCCTGGCCGCTTGTGCGTCTGCAGCTGTGGCCGACTTTGACAGCTGGGAGCATGGCCGCGTTGCACTGGACGATGTCAGCATACACTTCCGGTATGCCGGTTCGGGCCCGCCGGTGCTTCTCGTCCACGGAAACCCTCAGCATAGCTTGACCTGGCAGTTTATCGGCCCCATCCTCGCCCAGAACTACACCGTCATTGCCCCGGACAACCGAGGCGCTGGTGACTCGAGTCTCCCTCCTGACGGGAACTATACCGCGACGGCGTCGGCAGCCGATCTCAAGGGCGTGCTAGATTTCTTGAACGTCACTTCGGCATACGTCTTTGCGCACGACAAGGGAGTCGGCATGGCGACGGCGCTTGCTATCCAGCATCCTGATATGGTCAAACGGTTGGTCTTAGCCGAGTACGAACTCCCCGGCTTCGGATACGAGGAGCTGTCCAACCCAGCTCCGTTTTGGGACCTGTACCAAAACTGGCAACTCGCCTTCTTTCAGGTTCCTGATGTGGCCGAATTTCTCATGTCAGGCAAGGAGAAGCAGTTTTTGCAATGGTATTTCTTCCACGGAAGCTATTCTGGGACGGCAAGCTTCAGCGAGGATACCGTCAACAGATACGCTACTAGCATTTCCAAGCCTGGGTTCCTAAGAGCAATGCTGGGGCCTTTCTCAAGCACTACAGTCTACGAGGATTCAAAGTTCTTCACTGCATCTTTAAATGGGAGCCGCCTCGAGGTGCCACTCCTGGGCATGGGTGGCGAAGCGAGCTCGGGATTTGAGTCAGCCCTTCGCCAAACCTACGAGCCAATCTCGTCGGACGTGCAGGTTGACATCATTCCCAAAGCGGGCCATTGGATTGGTGAGTGCTTCCAAGAATATCAGCGTGACAGTTCTAATAGAAAATCAGCCGATGAAAACCCACGATGGACCGCCAGACGTGTCGCGAAGTTCTTTGCGGAGGATGAGTCGGTGATTGCGAGTATTGACCTCTCTTACCTGGAGGATTTGGTCACTCTTGACGTGGGCTACTTCGGCACGAGGAGGAACATGGCGCTGGGGACGCAATGAGACGATACAAGATAGCTAGCTGCGGGAGGTTCGGATCCCCGGGATTGGAAGTATTTTAACAATAAAATCGTCGTCGCAGGGTTGCGAGAATATCCAGTTTGCCAAGCCCAGCTCTTAGTAATGTTGTCCGTGTCCGAAAAGGCATTGCATGAAAATGAGATGAAACCGTGAGGCTGAAACAGGCCAAGCCCGGGTCGCAGTGGTTCCGCTGCACGCGGGCTCTCGGCAAATGGCCCCTTTTAAGATGGCGTATTAGCTCTTAAGCTTATTTGAAGCTTAACACTCCGGGTAGAAGAGATGCCAGACGCACGACCAGACACTGGGGGTGCCAGGGGGTTGGTGATGGCAGTTCGCTCGTCGCCATTTTGTCTGGAACCTCATCCGCATCACCACTTTCAAACAACGCCTCTGCTTCGGCCCCTTGCAGCGTCGCATTTCTCACCGCCGGGAATCATGGCAGTGGTAGACCTCAAACAGAAACAGGACTCACCAGCCGGATCGCTCGTGCCGACGACGTGACGCCTTATCAACCATCCGACGTTCCTTCGGATGACGGGATCTGCACTGCCCAGCAGCGGATGGTTTTCATTGAGAAAAACCCTCGGCTTCCCCATCGGTTCCAGATTTTCCTCTTCATCCTCTCTCTTTCTATTAGCTAGCCTAAGATCGCGTTTGTGTGTCTACAGTTCGTTTCTACCGTCCTCTTTTCTAATATTCTTTCGTCATTCATTCTCTTCGTGCGATCCGGTATCGCCAAACATTCCTTTCTCCTCTCAATCTCTACATAATACCTGGACGCCGAACGACTACACTCAATCGCCCGAACAAACCATCCCCATCACAGCATGTTGTTCTCGAAGCTCGGGAGCCTAGCGGCCTTCTCCAGCTTGGCCGCTGCATCACCCTCTTTCTTTGGGAGAAACCCTCCCGAACCAGCCAAGGAGGCATGTGAACCAGAGACTGTGCACGTCACTTTGCCAGCTGCTGCGTGTGAGCCAGAGACTGTACACGTTACTCTGCCAGCTGAGACTGTTCACTTGACCGAGGTGGTCCATGTGACGCTGCCTGCGGAGACCGTCCACCTGGTAGAGACAGAGGTAAAGCACCAAGTTGAGACGAAGATCGAGGAGAAGATCGTCACCTCTGTGGTCGAGAAGCCAGTGGAGAAGATTGTCACTGTCGTTCACACCTCCGTTGTTCACCAAGAAGTCGAGAAGCCCGTCACAGTCATTCACACATCCGTGGTGGAAAAGCCAGTCGAAAAGGTCGTCGAGAAACCCGTCACCGTCGTCCACACTTCCATCGTGCACCAGGAAGTCGAAAAGCCCGTCACCGTCATTCACACATCCGTGGTGGAAAAGCCAGTCGAGAAGCTAGTCGAGAAGCCCGTCACAGTCACTGAGACGTCTGAGATTGAAAAGGCCGTCACGGTTGTCCACACAGCTGTGGTAGAGACTCCGGTGACCGTCGTTCACACTTCCGTCGTCGAGAAACCTGTGGAACACAAAGTCGAAGTTCCAGTCACGGTAATTCACACATCAGTTGTCGAAAAGCCCGTGGAGAAGCAAGTCGAAGTCCCCGTCACCGTGGTTCACACCTCGGTAGTTGAGAAGCCCGTGGAACACAAGGTCGAGGTTCCTGTCACCGTCATTCATACCTCTGTCGTCGAAAAGCCTGTGGAACACAAAGTCGAAGTTCCAGTCACGGTAATTCACACTTCAGTCGTCGAAAAGCCCGTCGAGGTTGTTCACACCGTCGAGGTTGAGAAGCCGGTGGTTGAGCACGTCACAGTCATCCATACAGTCACGGAAGCGGCAGCGCAAGAGACAGCACATGTTACAGTTATCCACACATTGACAGTGCCTGCGGCTGCTGATCATGTGGTTTATGCCGACGAACCCGCCTACACGCCGCCTCATGAGACGGTGGTTGAGCACCCTCAAGAGACGCCGGCAGAGCATCTTCAGGAGACGCCGGTGGAGCATCTTCAGGAGACGGTGGTTGAGACAGTGGTCGAGCATCCTCAGGAGACAGTGGTCGAGCACCCCCAAGAGACGGTGGTTGAGCACCCGCAAGAGACGGTGGTTGAGACAGTGGTCGAGCACCCTCAAGAGACGCCGGCAGAACATCCTCAGGAGACACCGGTGGAGCATCTTCAGGAGACGGTGGTTGAGCACCCACAAGAGACGGTGGTTGAGACAGTGGTCGAGCATCCTCAGGAGACAGTGGTCGAGCACCCTCAGGAGACGCCGGCAGAGCATCTTCAGGAGACAGTGACAGAGCACCCCCAAGAGACAGTGACAGAGCACCCCCAAGAGACAGTGGTAGAACACCCTCAGGAACCAGAAGAGGAGGCTGTGCACGAGGTGGACACGGTGAGGGCCCATGAAGCGGTCCCCGAAGCTACGCAAGCGGCGCCGATCCCCATTTATATCGTGCCTGGAACCCCCTGGAAGAATGAGACTGCGGCAAACAGCACAGCGACAGCCACCGGTGCGCGTCGTGCTGTCATTCGAAGGTGGTGAAAACGGTCGTTGCTATAGAATCTTGTGATACCTTGAGTTGGAGTATGTTTAGTTTCAGATAGGTTAAATTATCTAGAAGGCAAAGATAGGAGCCTCAATTTTCATTAAATGAATTTTACAAGTTATAATCCGAGATTCTTACAAGACCGCAATGCCACTCAACTGCTGCTAATTTCGAATAATCTCCCTGCCATCCAACCAATCCATAAACCAGGCGTAGCACATTAAAATCCTCCTCCGCCACGACCGCGTCCAGAAGAAGCTTCCAGATCTCCAACTCAGCCATGCGCCATAGCCCGTGTAGTCGCGTTTCCCCTGGATCACACCGTCCCGTCGACCCGTATACGTCACCAGTGAGCGCTGCTTATAATGGAATGGCTGAGTGGCCTTTCTACCAGAGTTGAGAAGTTTGATGAGGTAGTCGGCCTTTTGAATCGCAACCTCAGCGGTTGTTGGCAGCGTTCCTCCGTCGATGTCGGCTGCATCACCCATGGCAAATACGTTAGGAACTACAGCACCATCCGGTGTGAAGACGTTGAGGTAAGGATCTGTCAAAAGCCGGAGCAGACCTTGCTCGGTCTTCCTGAGGTTTAGCTTGTCGATGAGCGGTATAGATCTATTGCCAGTAGCCCAGATGAGCATCCCGTAGCCGGTGACGCCGTCTTCCTTGGTCTCCATGGTGTCTGCAGTGACCTTGAGGATGTGCGAGTTCACCTTGATGTCGACCTTGTTGCTCTTGAGCGCGCTGCAAGCGTATTCGGATAGTTTGCGATCGAACGGCGCCAGGATATGAGGTGCGACATCGTGAACAGAAACCGACGTCTTGTCTTTGAGGTGTGGGAATAAGATTCCCAGATCACCGTCGAAGAGATCGGTCAATTCGGCCGCCATCTCAATCCCCGTGGGACCACCCCCGACGACAACGATGTGGAGCAGCTTTCTCTGGCGGGCTTCCGATGTGCCCGGCAACGATGCCATCTCGAGCAAGTCGTTGAGCCGGCTGCGCACCGCGTTTGCGTTGGCCACATTCTTGACGAAGATGGCGTTTTCGGCCACGCCGGGAATGTCAAACGTGTTGGTGCGACACCCCGGCGTGATAATCACCTTGTCGTACCGGACTTCGAAGCTCTCGTCCTTGAGCTGTTCAAATGCTGGGCGGCAGATGAGCGTCTGTGTCTCGAAGTCGATGTCGTCGACGAATGCCTTGATGTATTCTGCGTGAAAGTCCTTTCGTCGGATGGGCTCGTGAGCCAGGCGGGGATCGAAGAGCCCGCAGGCGGCGCTGGCGAGAAGGGGGGTCACTGCCGATGTGTTTTCCGGCGAGATGAGGGTGATGTCGTATTGTCGGTAGTCGATGCCGTATCCCAGGCGATAGCCGCCCCAACCACTGCCAATGATGACTACCTTTTGCTTTTCTGGCATTGTCTATTTCTGGACCGTTGGAAACAAATGATGCAATAAGGTAGATCCAGAATGACATTCTACGACACACACATCGGGACCCCAGTAATATACCATGAGGGCGGTCGTGGGCTGGACTGACGTTATGACCAGCCATCCCTCACTCACAGACGACAATTATATCGGAAGCTACGGGGGAAAAGGTTTAACTATATGATTGATCTTTACTACTCTGGGACTCGGAGCGTGAGGGGTAGGTAGTATGCAACCTCCTCTCAAGCTGTTGGCAAAGTGAGATTCCAGTTCCCGGCCCTATTACAGGGTAGCTCACTTTGTTGTTATTGGAGCGTACGCTTGCCTGTGTATGCCAGTAGTTGTAACCAGTAGCTAGCTCAACAACGTGAAAAGCTCCGCCCAGTACAGGCCACAAGCGTAACAGAGGACAATTCTCGGCTTTCGCCCGGCATGCAATTGGAGTACTGTCAATGAGCTAAAATATTACCCACCAGGCCGTATTCCGAACTCCGACTCATGGCCGGTCATTTCTTCTTCGGAAGCGAGGGCCTGCGGGGCGACCGCCTGTTGGCTTGGGATGGGTTCAAATAGTACCACGGCTACGCAGAATCTAACAAACGTCTGGTGCTACTGCTGTTACGTGTTACAGCTTCGACGTCGGGGCATCTCCCAAGACAAGTGGCACATTCCTCAGCGCTCGATTTCCCTCTGATCCCTCCATCAGTTTGTTCACCAGCGTCTCGCCCTTCTTTGGTGATCTCCAACACCAAGCCTTCACAGCTGGTCTGTCCAAGCCCTTGCCTTCAATGATGTCAGTTCTTCACGCAAGACCCCAAGGCTATGAGCACCCAAATGGCAAAGCGCTGATATTGGAGTTTCTAACTGATTCTTAAAGGCGCGAACGTGCGTGTGCGTGGTAGAATTGTCCCTTAGTGCTGAATTGGAGATCGGGGCGATTGCTTCATTGTCATAAAATCGTAATTGAATTCTAGTGTATATTAAATACCATCAATGTATAAAAACCGGAATTCTTACTCCCAAGGTATTCCGTCTATTATTCAAACTAGTTTTCAATTAATTAATTTTGAAGAACTATTCTTATGACCTCAGTTTCCTTGTCAAGCCGCCCTCTGATTGCTGTTAATCTGCACAAACACTATCACAGTGTCCTGTCGCCATGATCCTCTATCTGGCTATCTTGTATCTTTAATAAGTGACCCTACCCAATCAGAAAGTTTCTGCATCGAATATGAAGCTATCAGGAGCAAAGCTAATAGCTTCCCCCATCTCGTCGCCGTCGGGAAGAAGCTCGTTCAGGTCGAGACTTTGCAATACCCTGGGGATATCATCTTCGGAAGGACATTGGCCATGAGTCAGAGAGTAGTCCACCGTCAAAGCGATGCGCAAGTAGGTATGTGGGTTCCCGAGAAGTAGATCAACCCAAGCATCGCGCGGTTGTTGCGTAGTCGTTGGTCTCTTAATGGTTCCTGAAAGCAATGGTCGAGCGATGCGAGAATTTCGAAAGTCCGTTTGAGTCCATGGTGTGAAGGATTCGTTTGCTTTGATGAAGGTGACCGTCTTCTCAATGGACTGAAGCGTGCTCTCCGTACTCTCGTACAGACTTCGGAATCTTCTCATAACGCTGGTGTAGGCAGTGAGGTTCTTTTGAGCGTCTTCAGAGTGTCCTCCAGTGGTCAACACCTTAGCTTCCAAGATGTTCCAGGTGAATGGAAAAGCTAAGAATGCGACACTGTATAGAGGGTTAGTTGCTGACCTTGCTGGCTATTTACGACGATTCGTAACTCACAAAGTGTTCGGCAAGTAGTCGATGAGACCCAAACTATCCAGTTCCTTTAGACCATCCGCAATCCCTTGCAATGATATCTCGAGTTCTGAGCGACTCTGCAGTCGACGCTGTTCGGCTTCGGCTGGATTCCCATAGTCGGTCATGGAAAGAAGCATCATGTGATGACATATTGACGTTTTGGCGGTGCTAATCTTGTCAGTAAAGAGAATCGTAGAGAGCTAACTAGAACATACCAATAGTATATGTAGATCATTTTTGTAAACAAGACCGGTGATTCGTTGTTGGTATGTTTGCGGCCAGACCGTTGCAACATCCCTTTTGTCTTCTTGTACCACATGTTCAAGAGCTCCAGATGGGAGTTGACATCCTTCTCGGATCCTTTGGGTACAAGGGCGCTGGGCTTCCCCATCGGATAAAGGATGGTTAGGACCCCGTTGAGGACGACAGCAAGCTCGCAAAGCGACGCAATGATGCGCACCAGAAGCTTCTTGGTCGAGATGTCGTATACGTTGGGCCCACGAAACTCATTCAAGAAGTCATTCTCTCCGAGGCCGGGTTGGGTAAAGTCAAAGTCGTCAGGTCTGATGTTTATCGGTCTTCGTAAGCTCAACGACATTACCCTGTCTCTGACAATGCAACACCACCACAGCCGCTTTAGTATTTGCCTCTCTTGGGCGCAGAAGCTGGTCATGTGGTATTCATCTGCGCGAGTGCTCCGGGCAAAGTGAATGGCGGATATCAACCAGCGTGTATTGACTGTGTCAGTTGTAGTCGGCGAGTAGTAAGTAAGCATCAACGCTCCTTGGGCATTGGAGATGTCGTCCTTGTGGAGATTAAAATCGAAGAGAGTCTGGGAAGTACCTGTTAGAGAAGTTCCCCGAGTTCGACGAGTGTATTTAACCTTTGCTCTTGAGTAGAATACATTCCGCGCCACCTGCACTGTAGCAAATCCTAAGTTGCGAAGGATTTGCGCCGGGACGAACTGTTGAGGATTAGTTTCTCTGCAGACCACAACGGTAGGCTGCAACAGATTGTGTAAAACTCACAGGGCAAGAAACAAATAGCATCGACTGTAAAACGAACAGCGGCATGCGAGTTTGCGGCGGTGTGCTCCGGTTCTGTGGCGAGTACATCCTCCAAAATGCGGTCTCGTTCAAGAGAGGCAGGATGGGATGGAAGTGGGCGAAGTAGTGGCGTACAAACTCATCTAGGGCAGGTCTGGGTGGTATGTGAAAACAGCCTCGCTGTTCCAAGAAGGCGGCATCTTCGGAAGGAAGCTCATGCATGAGGCCAGGTTCGATGAAACGATAGCAGGAGAACAGGATGAAGGGCATGGGACGTAAAGGGTGGGTGTGAGTGGATGCAAGGCTGGTTTGGAGTGGAGGATCTAGGGATGTGTATGTGAGAAATGAGGCGTAAAAGCAGAGGAAGGGGTGGGCTTCTTACTTGCGATGGTGTTGATGAGCGTGTCGCTTTCTTCAACCTGGCTTTGTTCCGGGTTTCCATCGCTGAAGAAGTCATCCAGGGTCAACAGTTCCCCAACATCGGCATCAAGAAGGTGCTCCATAGCGCTGTGCAACTCATTGTGAGAGTTGGAATCGGTGGACGATGATTGAGCGGGATGAGTAGTATCGGATGTGCTGTTGACTGGTTCGTCCTGCAGGTAACACCCTGGACTATCTAGTAGCAGCGCCTCGGTAGGATGGTAGTTTGTAATCTCCTCGGATATCTTTGAAGATTCGGTAGACGATTCTGGTCGCCCAATGAGCCTATGAACCCGTTAATCTCGCATGCGCAACAGCAGGACAAGCGCACCAACCTTTGAGGAACCAGTTGATCAAAGACACACTCGCGACACTGCAAACGACAACTTGTACAAGGGGTCCCACATGTAGCCACATCGCAGCGCACCTTGCGCAGTCTGCAACGCGCACAGGCTCTCTTTGTCCGCTTGCGTCGAGCGCGAGTTGCAAGCCCGGCCGGCATGTAGTCCTTGGGCAAGTTCGACGTTGCTCCAGCTTCGGCCACGTCCGGGTGCGGAGCGTCCAGTTCCGGCATGAACATCGACAACTGCTGATGCGTCTCTTCCATGATTGTTTGTCTTGATCGAGTCGTTTGTACGATGTCGCCGTTGTAATCCCAGCAAAGAATTCCACACTCGCCATCTCCGTTTCCCCGGGTTTCCGCTTCGCATCCCCACACGCGGAGGCGGAACCCCGTCGGGCTCTCGTTCCGCTTTCTACGGACCGGCCGATCTAAGCCAATCGCTCCGTGGTCTTGGTCCTGGAATCGCCGCTAGGAATTTCCCTTTTCTAGGTACGGATAAGCAACCAGCCATTTCCTTCCCCCGCCATTGCAGCTCCGTTATCGTATCGGGAGTCTGGAAGCTTACAATCGACATGACTGCAACCAGCTACCACCACTCCACCACATTGTGTCCATAAAAGTACATAGCTACACCACCATGGCGTATCCACGTTCTTAACTACTTCGAACAGAATTCACATCTATCAATAGTTCTTATTTAAGATCAGGTTTACCTAAGAGCAAAACATGTGCGCTGGAAGCGCCTATAAATTAGGGCACGTCGGCGGTGTTATAGAGACCTAAAAGATTAAAACATCACCGCTCCTACCTTCAAGATCACAGCGCCTTCGTCCCTGACTATCTACTACTATCACGCGCCCTACAGCCTTCCATGGTAACAAATAAGGAAATATCTTCTATACATAGAACAATGTGGTGACGGTCCTGTGCCTTAGTGCCCGCACAGACGGACCTACCCGTCGAGATCCCCTGAGCGAAAACCGATCATGGAGTAGGTAGGTTCCTAGCCCGTGTAACCAGGGCCGGCTAGGGCGACGCGACCGAAGGTAGGTCAGCCACGAGCACAAAAAAGGTCCAGCTGTGGTGACTTGGTATTTCGTACCACCGTCACAATCAATAGTCCATGACGACCATGACGTGTCGCGCCACGAACGGCCAACAGCCTTCCGTTCTGTTGAAAAGTCAATCGAAAACAAGGAACGAGGCTTTTGACCAATTTCGTGGGAACTTGGTTTCTCAGAGTGGCTTTAGTAGCATTCCTCAAGTCACTTAATCAAGCACGTCACATAAAACGCATCCAAAATTTGGGTATAGAACACCCGCGCCAAATTATTTCTGAGCAACCCATTCTCTCTTCGTTATCAACTTCTTCAATACCCTCCTAGAATTTCGCAATAATTCAACTCAAAGTCCCTACTCGAGAATTTCCATCAGATCCAATGGCACGAACTGGTCAACCAGGCGTTACGGGGCTCCTCACTCGATTCGTCCCCGACAGACTCAGGCATTCGGGACTCTACCGCTGGTGGCTGAGGCTCACCCGTGTCCTCCAATTCCTCTCGGCCTTGATTTCGCTAGCCATTTTCTCGAGTCGCATATACAAAGTGTATCGCCTCGTCAACTCGTTCAAGGCTCATCGAGGTCTCAACCATGCCTCGGGCGCCGTCGAAGGCATTCTTGCTGCCGCCGTTTTGTACACTCTCATTGCCACCATCATGATGTGCATCTTACGCGGTGGTGGTCCCGCATGGCTTCGCTGGCTCACCGTTTTCTTTGACATCTTATTCGTTGGCGGTTTCATCGCCGTGTCCATTCTTACACGGCCCAACGGAGGCATCGTCGGTCCACATCACTGCTACCAAAGCCGCGGCGAACAGATCACTGGAACTGGTGAAATCGCTGATCAGCGTGACGATTCGTGCAATTTGCCTTGGGGCACATTCATCCTTGCTATCATTAGCACGTAAGTATTTCCCCTCCTTGAGTAGGCGTGGGCGCAAAGCTGACCAATGCCAGAATCTTGCACGCCATTACTGCAGCATTCCATGAAGTAAAGGACCATCACAGAAGGAATAAGCTGAACCAGCAGAAGTATGAGGAAAACCAGGCTGGTGGGCTTAACAACAACCACGGCCCTGAAGAGTACAATACTAGGTATTAGTTTAGGTTTAGACAAGCAACAGATAGGCCACGGCTGAGATTACATTAAATAATTAGGGTCGGCTTGACGAAGAAAGGACAGATGAGGGTATTTCCTGCAATTGTTTCGTTCGAACTGATGTTTTATTATTAAATCCAAAGATATATCAAATTTTTATTATTATTCCTTTCATATCATAGACCAATTGCGAACCAGTCCTTAAGTCATTAACTTCCCCCTGGATGGTTCAAGGCACGGGTCTCAAATGCTTAAGCTGGAGCATTCTCCCCTTCACCATTCATCAACTCCGTATCCAGGCCATAGAATAGTAGAGGCAAGACGTTTGATTTCCATGTTGGCTGGGATCGGTCCAAGTAATTCACCGCCACTGTCGCCCCGAGCAGCAAAACTGTGATGAAACAGAGGACAGCGGGCAGAATGAGCCATGGTAAGTCGAGGTTCGTGAACCTCTCCAACAAGCACACGCTTGGTTCCCCCATCACTAAACCATTAGGCAACATTCTGTGGGTCCCATCCATCCACACGGAAGAAGTTCGTTACCACGGTGGAAAAGTCGTCAAAAGTCGTTGAAGGAGGCTTTATTTTCGGCAAATAGGCCGCTCAGCCACCAGAGATCGAGACATAAAATCCCCATTTCTGATTGTGGGCTGGCACCGCACTTCCCATGAAATAGGTAGTCAGTGAAAAAATCTCTCAAAGCAGACATGTAGGGGCCATGCATCTGGTATAGGCAATCTGACGGCACGGTGGCATTTTTTACCCCGGCATGCGCTTCCCTGAAAGTTCGCTCAGTCGTGATATTAGCACATTGTGATATATGTACGCGGAGCAAAATTTCGCAAGCTGTAATAGGGATGAGAACTCCGCTGACAAGAACCCAGAATAAACGACCAAGTTAATGAATTGAGTGAAAATAACAGAGGCAAAGACAGAAACACGCCGGATCAGAACAGGGATCTGAATCCAAGTGACAGAGGCTGCCTAGATATCCTAACATCGACACCATACTTAATATACCAAGGCTAATCTAATCTCTAACCTGAACTCTGCTTTGATATATCACCCTAGCCTACCCAAGCTACTAACCTAGCTACTCACCGTCTACTTTTCTTAGTATTATTTTGATACTCTAGTCAAAGGCTAAATGTAAAATTCTCATTTAGTAAACACAAAGATTCAAGCAAGGGCTGGTCAACCACAGGGGGATATTCAGGCAACCCAGGAATGACAGTGCGGCTCACAAGTACTGGGGTCACGCTTGCTCGCTTAACAGCCACTCCGCCACGATCACCGCCACAAGATTGTCCAAATATAACTCCGGCTTCCTAGGAGGAGTTGCCTCTACAGAGATTTAGAAAAGTCGAGAAAGGATTGCATGAGCTATTTGTATCTGTTTGTAAGACGAAACGACTGAGCAAACAGCAGTCATTCACAATTTCTAGACCACATGCCATTGCAATGGTCCAAGTCTAGATCATTGATAGACAAAAGCATCTGGTATCTTAATTGTAACCAACGTAATATTTAGCACAACGGCAACATCTATTCTTGTACGGTCGGCTTACCGTTACGACTACTGTCCACGAGGTCACATGCCCGTTTACCCTCGTCGAGGGGGCTGCGAGGCACACTTCAAGGCCGGGCTGTTGCTGCCAGGGTATACAAGACCCAAACTAAAATGACGCCGTGAAATGGAGGATCAGAGTGGCCTTTGAGGCTGAGAGCCTGCACAGCAAATTTAGACTATCCGCGTGAGTTTCACGCTGCAACGGCGAGTGTGGCGGAAGCAAGAGAACCCCGACATGTATTCACCTTAGTTTATGAAGAACACAAAGTCAACTATTTCCGGTTTTACCAACTCAAGAAGGGGAAAACTACCCGATGTTGTTAGAATGAGGTTTCCATGTCTATGTCGAGCCAGTAATCTAGCAATTCCACCCTCCATCAACACTAACAGCGTTCCCGCTAATATAACTCGCATCATCACTAAGAAGGAAAGCAATCAACGTCGCCACCTCCTCAGGCTTCCCATTCCTCTTCAGCGCAATCTCGTTGTTCGTCTCGTCCTCGAACTGCGTCCCAGCCCCCGCCGCCGACGCTGCCTTTGCCGCAGAGCGGAACATGGGCGTGTCAATCCGTCCGCTGCAGCCACATTAGCATCCCTCGTCAGCTTCATTTAACAGATTTCAGAAACTCACGGGCAGATGGCGTTTACGCGGACTCCTCGCGCCCCAACGTCCCTCGCCGCAGACCGCGTCAGCCCCAGCACAGCATGCTTGCTCGCCGAGTACGCGCCGTTCTTCTCGCGGCCGATCAACCCAGCAATGGAACTCGCGTTGACGATGCTCCCGCCGTCGGAGATGCTCTTGATCTGCGCCTTCATGCAGTGCATCAGCCCCGTGGTGTTGACCCCGAAGACAAACTCCCACTCGGCAAAGTCCTGGTTCTCGATGGTGCCGTGGTCGCCGCCGATGCTCTTGGGCACCACGCCCGCCAGATTGGCCGCGCCGTCGAGACGTCCGAAGCGCTTCACCGTCTGCGTGATCCATTCCAGGACCTGGTCGTACTTCCGGACGTCGAGTGGGAATGCGAGTACTTCGGCGCTGTATTCCGACTCGATATCCTTGCGGGCCTTTTCGAGACCTTCTTGGGAAACGTCGGCAATGGATATTTTGGCGCCCCTGCTTGCGAGGAGCTTTGCTGTGGCGAGGCCGATTCCGGAGGCAGCGCCGGTTATGGCAATTACCTTGCCGGCTAGTTGTGTGTTTGCCATGGTATGTACTAGTTTAAAGTGCTTAAATGAGTTCTATCTTGGAGGCCGTTAATTGAGAAGATGCTCTTCACACTCAAGCTGACTGTTGAGACGCTGCTACTTAAAGGAACATGGCTAGCGGTAACCGATTTCCGACACGGTGCCCCGCACAGCACGCGGCATAAAGAGGACTTATTCTAGCCGATGAAGCGGCTGAGATTATACGCTCGGCTATAACGTGATTCTGAGTGCAGTTGCAGTTGTGTTCATTGTCTAAGTAGCTCACTGTAGGTTTACAAATGCCCGTCTTGGATAAACTTCTTCGGCACCGGGACGACCTTGGCTCTTAGATACTCGCCCAGATTCTTCGCAAGCGTATCCAGCTTGCTCCCAGAGTTATACCCCCGATCGAGGTGATTCTTCAGCAGGAAGTGGACTGCTCGGATGTTCCGTAGCTCAAATCTATCTACGCGGCCCCCGCTGTACTCGTGCGTCCCCAGAAGTTCCTTCAGCTTGGCAACAGTGAGAAACGCGCGCAGCCACTCCCACTGTTCATCATCAGGGACAAACAACCCGACGTTGGCATCCGACGCCTTGTCGCCCGAGCGTGAGAGAGCAACCCATCCCAGCGGCGCTTGAATAGTTGGGCCGAATGAGTCCAGTGGCCAAGGACTAGGAGGATCGTATGACTCTTGGGGCCCGTATTCCTTCATCACGGGTGGCAGCGGAATGGGAATGATCGACTCGTCTCCGAAAAGTAGGTGCACGCGATAGTTGCAGGCGCTTTGAGGGATGAGGGACACGAAGTATTCCCAGTAGCTCTTCGGCGCCGACTGCCGTAGGTCATTGGGTCGAGAAACGCCCTGGACAAGTCAGATTAACTAGATCTACGCATCTGACAAACATACTCACTGGACATGACTGCAAGACAGTCTCGTAGAGCTTCCTCGCGAACCCATCCGGCGCACTGCCATCAAACAGCTCTGCTCTCTTGCCCTGCGCAAAGATCCTAAAATCCACCGTTGCGACTTCTTGATTGGCGGGATCCGGCGGACTGCTGCCGTGGACGTGGAACTTGAGCATGGTGAACTGCTGGATGAGCTCCTCGCCAATGGCATGACGTGCCTGTTCCTCCATCCATCGACACTTCTCTTCGATGTCCAGGCCGACAAGGTAGAAGTGCCATTCTGCTTGGTAGCCGCCATGAGCCGTAACTCCCACGCGTGTCGTCGGTGGTGGCGGGAGTCCTTTTACTCCCGAGACATGAACCACGTCCTCGCCAGTCTGCGCCATCCGGATATCCCGTAGATCGGCAACGACGTCGGAATTGAAGTACAAGGGACCCGAGATCTCGTACACCAGCTGCGACGTCACGGTTTCGGTGTTGACGATGCCATTGGTACCTTGCTCCTTGGTGATGTTGCACTCTCCGGTAGCAAACACCTCTGCGATGGGAAAGCCGAGGCCAAGATGCTTCTTAGCCTTCATGAGGTCCTTGAAACGACTGTAGTAACCACCAGTCACGAATGCAGAGCACTCGATCAGGTGCCCTGCGATGAGAGCCCCGGCAAGTTCGTCGAGCTGATCTGCTCTCCAATCGTGCCAAAAGGCAGCCAGGCCTATTGTCGGAGCGGCGTCTGAAACCCTGCGTCTATTAGCATGGACTTGGGAACTCGATAGTATCTTGATCAGGTCCTTTTTACGTACCTCCCGCATATTACAATGTCTGCGCCTTTCCTAAATGCTTCTGCGATACCCAGACTCCCAAGATATGCCTGCGCGCAGATGGGCTTGTGTCCCCACTGAGCCAACGTCTTGCCGTCAGTCACACTCTTGAAGACATGACCATCGGCGATCATCGTCTTAAACGGCCCGGTCACATCATCGCCCTCAACCCAGGCCACCTTCATGCTGAACCCAGCCTTTCCCACCATGTCATAGACCACCTTAGCGAGGAGTTCAGTGTCGCTGGCACCAGCGTTGACGGCGAGTTTCGTCTTGTTCGCCGCCAAGAACGGGATCGCTGGCTGGAAGCACTGGAGAAAGGTGCTGGCGTACATGGCTGTTCGCCGCCGCTCCTCCAGTGGGAGTGCAGCGATGGAGGCGTCCTGCTGGGCCTTTCCAGCGCCGTATCCCGTCATGACATTTTCAGACAGCCAGTCTCCCACAATGGCATCGACACGGGGATCTTTGGCTAGACGAGAAATCGCAGCGACGCGATCTGTGAAGCCTCCGGATGCGCCGCCGATCCGAATGGGTCGACGACCCTCTGTCTTGTCGGGATGCATTGTGATATGAGGATGGGATAGTCAATCTGAAGTATACAGAGTATCAGCAACTGGGGTAGAAGGAATTCCCAGTCAGGCTGACAGCCTGAATAGACCGTCTCTCTCCAAGACCAGCACGGCTCTGAGTCGGCTGTAGGACTGGCATCCCGTGCTATTCCCAGTCCACGTTAGACTCCGGCTACCGATCTCCGAACTCTCCACGCCAAGCTGCCCCGCATCAATGATTCAGCGAACACAGGCAACGATCGGCACCTTCTTGCAAGGGACCTGAGGATTGTTGAGCCGTCAGGGAGAATGCTGGAGTGGGCCAGACGCCGGGGTGCTCGCGCAGATCTGGCCCGAATCAAGATCAATCAGCTGCGACAGCTCCGGGAACCGGTTGCGAAAGGCCTCCCCAACGGTCCAGTTCCGGATCTGACGCATGTGCTCCTCGTAGACGGGGTTAATGGCAATCTCCGCGGTGCCGTTGCCGTTGACGGACGCGGCCAGGAGGACCGACGCCGGGTCGTAGGGCCAGTTCAGCTTGAAGCCCGAGCTGTACGGGGCAGCAAAGTCGTCCAAGGTGATTTCTGGGTGGCCAATGAGGTATTCTCGTGCCCGAGGCCTGAGGAGTCGTCAGCGGATGCAAGACACATGAGTCCGTAGCAGACCTCACCAGGGAATGCGATCTATCCAGGCCGAATGAGGCGTCGTGAGCTGGCTGGGCACAGGTCTCAGCCAGTCGGGCATGAGGTCCCAACTCTGTTTGTCCAGCAGCACCATCCACTGTAGTCTGTGAGTTGTTGCAGTTCAAGAGAGTTACAGAGGTGAATTTTACCTTGAGGAGCGTTGCCATGATGTAAAAGACAGCAACCTGCTTGGGCAGTTCCTCAATCTCACGATAGGTCCTCAAGACATCGGCCACGACATTGCTAATATCGTCATCCGAACTATGGCTCTGGTCAAGCAGACTGCACAGGTTTGGCCGAAGCGGGAACCTCGCGGCCCTCTCTCCAGGCGACGCCGCCACCAAGACGCTCTCAGTCCTGATGGCATCGACGAAGCCCTGGAGGATCTGGTCCGCGAGACAGCCCGGCGGTGTGTTCTTGGGATGCAGCTCCCACAGCGCAGGCCCAATGCTACTGGCGGTGCTCACCACGCCGGGACTCTGCCCAACGTCGCCTCCATCGAGGCCATCACGACCCATGAGACTCAGCTGCAACGCGGCGTTCTGGGTGCGCAGATGGGCGTTCTCCGTCTCCAGGAAGCCCAGCTTGGCCTCCAGCACATCCGCGGCGCGGGCGCGGTCCTCCAGCGCGCTGGACAGGCAGGACACCTGGTCGCTGAGGGTCTGGATGGTCCACTTGTTGCGGTCGCGCATGGCCTGCTGGGACTTGCGGTCGCGGGCGCGCTTGCGGTGCAGCTCCTGGTCGCGCAGCGAGGGCACCGGAGCTGCTGGGCTCTGGGCTGAATCATCGCCGTTGCTGGTTCTGCTGGACGTCGACGGGGCCATGGTGGACGACCGAGTTGGCGATCCATCCAAGAAGCGTCTAATAAGTCTGGATGCCGGTTCAAGTGGAGTAGAGGAAGACGGGTTACAGGGAGGAGGAGACGTGGAAGTGGAAACGCGGGGTTAATATGGGGGCCGATGACTATTTTCCGGGGGTGGCTGACAGGGGAAACGAGGTTGTATTAATGGATGCATCCATGACAGCCCAGACAACCAGGTAGACTACGAATATCTAGAGTGTGTCGTATTAGGCCACCGGTTAATCATGTCCAATGCCAAGAGTCCACAGTCCGAGACCTCCAAGTCCATCCATCTCACACTCACTTACAACCTGCCAGCATCGTCAACCATAAGCCTCCCTCACCACTCACTTACACGCACCGTGCCTATGGATCAAGCAGCCAATGCGTACATCGCCTCCCTCCACAGCCAGTCCATAGGCACTGATCTGGAAGACACGTGGTACTGCATTGTCGTAATAACAACTCCCAGGACTTCATCCCCGACTTCCTGTTCCTAATCTCCATTCACAGGCTTGCTCGTTTGCTGCTAGCAACAAGGGCCAGTATGTGGCCGACGTCTTCACCCAGACAATCAGTTCCCGCCGGGACGACCACGTCTACCACAGACACGTCTTGAAGAGGATAAAAGGTACAAACTCAACTAAATCTCCATCGATTTCATTCTCTAACCAAAGTAGAAGCTCTGTTAAAAACCGGCATCATCTACGGCATCCCCCGCGTCATCAACGCCTTCAGAGCCCTCATCAAAGCCATCCCCTCTCCCGAATCCAACGAAACATCCTCCACCAGAGCCCACATCGCCGTCCCCGCCGATACAGACGCAAGAGGCCTCGAATACATGCGCAACATCTTCCGCGCCGACCTGGATCCGTTTCTCGGCGCAATGGACACGTACTGGCCTGACCTTCGCACTCTGGTCGTCACCTACATCTACGGCTACTACCAATCCGACACATCTATCCTAGACGCCATCACCACGTCGCAGTTGAACATCGCCACGTTGGTTCCCATGGATGTGGCTGCTGAGGTTGCTTGGCATATGAGAGGCACCATCAGGAACGGCGGGACGGAGGGACAGCTCAAGGCAGCGTACGATATTGCCCTGAGAGTATGCGAGATATGTGATGTCAATCTTAAGAACAAGATGCCAGAGGCGCAAGACGTCATTAATGAAGAGCGCTTGATAGTGGATTAAATTTCCGAATCTGGAATTAACCACATCCATCTCATGTCCATCTATCTATTCTATCCCATCACAGCTTCTGCCGCCGCCTCCGCAACTCCATCGCCTTCACCACCAACTCCCGCCTCACCAACTTCCCCGACGAATTCCTCGGCATCGTCTCCAAGTAAAACAACTCCTCCCTAAACGCCTTGTACGCAGCCACCCTTTTGTTCACAAACATCCTCACCTCCTCGAGCACCTCCGCCCGCTTCTCCGGCGCAACCCCCACCGCGACGCTCACGAAGCCGACTGCCACCTCCGTGTCCAGCCGCGCATCCCTCACCCCGCAGACCCCCGCGTCGACGACCTGCGGATGCAGCAAGAGAACCGCCTCAAGCTCTGCGGGGGCGATCTGGTTTCCCTTAAACTTGATGAGCTCTTTCTTGCGGCCGGTCAGGTAGATGAAGCCGTCGGAGTCGACACGGACGACGTCTCCGGAGCGGAGCCACCCGTCCTGCTTCGCCTCGCGAGTTTCCGACGCGTTGTCTTTGTATTCCATAAATACTGTCGGACCTCGGATCCAGCATTCGCCGTCGGTTCCGGGTTCGACGTTTTCGTGGTTGTCATCTACGACGCGGACGGATACACCAGCGGCAGGACGTCCCACACTGGCGCCTTTGTCTCGTCGCGTTTCTCGCAAAAGTGTCACCGTCGCTTCACTCATCCCGTAGCCGTTAAGAACCCCTGCATCCTCCGCAAGCAGCCCTCGCAGGTCCCCCACAACATCATCGGACAACGCCGCGCCGGAGCACATAGCAGCTTGCACGCAACTAAAGTCCATCCGTCTCACAGCCGGATCCTTAACAAGCCTCACCGCCACCGCGGGAACAAGCCTCAACACGGTCGCGCGGATCTCGGTGCACCGCTGTAGATACCCCATGTAGTTGTAGCTCTTCATGGCTTGTACGTAGGATCCCACCCACGCGGGGAGCAGGACGGCGCTGACGATGCCGTACACGTGGCTGAAGGACGGGAAGAACACCTCGCGCATGTGGCCGCTGTGCAGGAACGGATTCGTCGCCCGGATCGAAAGCAGTTGCGCGATGAGGTTGTGGTGCGAAAAGACGACTCCTTTGGGTTTGCCCGATGTGCCGGAGCTGAAGCACATGCCGGCTGGCTGCTTTCTATTGTCTCTCGAGGAGAGGTCGAACGGCGGTATGGGTACTGTGTTTTGTCTGTCGGAATCGCGCGGATACTTGGTTGAAGAGGATTAGCTCTAGAGAAGCCACAGGCTGCATCGTAGACTTACTACGGCGTGGCCATGGACAGTAGCCTTCAATGCATCCTCAATGACCAAGACCTTAGGCGCAAAGTCAAGATGCTTGATTGCATCCAGAACATTCTGCAGCAAGCTCTTATCCACAGCAATAATCTTCGGAGAGGCTACTCCAAAGTAGTGAACCAGCTCAAAGCTCGTCGCCAACGGGTTGACACCACTACAACCACGTAAGCCAACACCCGCAACTCAACT
The DNA here is from genome assembly GCA_019137265.1 of Neonectria coccinea. NCBI lineage: Eukaryota > Fungi > Ascomycota > Sordariomycetes > Hypocreales > Nectriaceae > Neonectria > Neonectria coccinea. The sequence goes on along the minus strand of WPDF01000040.1, from coordinate 25,583 downwards.
CATCACGACGCACCAGAAACATCCACCCGCCCACAAGACGCCATGCGCCAACGCTGCCCAGTCAACCGAGTTGGAAGCATAGATACACACCACATCTCCCTCATCCAGACGGTGGACTTTTCGCAAGATCGCAGCGTCCCGGGCGGCGTTGCGTCGGAGGCCGCTGTAGGTGAGATGCCGGGCCGGGTTGTCGAAGTCGGCCAAGATGACTTTGTCAGGGTGCGTGTCGTCCGGGTCGCTTTGCACGAGGAATTGGGAGATGCTCTGGTGAATGGGGACATTGGGCATGGGGTAGGGGGAGTTGTAGATTCGGCGGTCGGTCATTGTAGGAGCTGGATCGCCAGAACGCAGCTGGAGGAGTTGACAGAGAGTAGACGTTCTCAACTTCGCCTCGTAGCTTCAACAGCTCCAGAGAAAGAGGTCATTACCCTCTTCCAGTTATTTCTAGCTTCACCAATGCCACTGCCAAGTACACGCCTCTCCGTGTCATCCGACACAAGACCTTCCTCACCAACACCATTCCCGACGCGAAGCTATCCAGAGTCTAGCTCCAATGATTCATTAGCCTCGGATGCATCCCGTTCCCCCGCAATTCACAACTGTACCTGGATAGTCTGTCCGCTAGTCCGTCCCACCCCCGCATCTTGGGGTAACGAGTTCCAGAGATGCGTCGCAAGCAGGGCCTTGTCGTTGGCCAGAGTCCGAGAAGGATCTCGGGCTAGGAGCTGTCAGTGACGTGTGAACCGCGCAGTTAAAAACACCGTCCAGTCTTTGCTGTTGAGCCATCTGTGGGGCTCTTCCGGCAGACACTCCGCTTGTGAAGCTCTACAACCTCCCTCGACGACAAGTCGGCATTCACAAAAGAGAGATATTGGAGCTTCGGCTTCCCTCCGACAACCATGGCGAGCCTTCTAGACAAGGAGACGTTTTCCCACACAATCGAACACCACGAAGACACCACATCGGCCGATCCAGAGAAGGCACCTTCTCTCGACGGAGAAGATGAAGAAGTAACCCTCAAGACCAAGCTGGCCGTGCTGTCGCTCATCTTCATGTACGAGTCGTACCTGTTCACATTAATCATGTAAGTTGTATTCCGTCGCTGCATCGAGACCGCGCTCATGCGGAACAGGCCAGCGACGGTTCTGACTTACATCAACGCCGACCTTGGCCCGGACGCGCGATACCCGTGGATTGCCATAACCTGGAACCTCGGCGCCGCCATCATCGTCAGCATCGGCGGCCGCCTCTCCGACATCGCCGGCCGCCGCTGGTTCCTCATATTCGGTGCCGTCTCCGCGGCCGTCGGCGCCCTCGTCGGCGCCACCGGCCAGTCCATCACGCAGATGATCCTCAGCGGCATCATCTTCGGCATCGGCGGCGGCTTCCAGGAGATGTGCTTCGCGTGCGCGCAGGAGCTCGTGCCCAACCGCCACCGCTTCCAGACGCTCGGCGTCATGATCCTCGCCAACCACCTCAGCTCCTTCGCGCCGCTCATCAGCTACGCCTTCATCGCCCACACCCGCCTCGGCTGGCGCGCGTGCTACTGGTGGTGCTTCGCCTGGGAGGTGGCCACGGCCGTCATGCTCTTCTTCTTCTACCACCCGCCGTCCTTCGAGACCAAGCACCGCGCCGACCGCAAGACCAAGTGGCAGCTGGCCCGCGAGATCGACTACGTCGGGCTCGTGCTCTTCGCCGCGGGATGCCTGCTGCTGCTGCTGGCGCTCAACTGGGGCAACGGCATCCACGCGTGGCACAGCGCGTGGATCGTCGCGCCGCTGGTCGTCTCCGGCGCGTGCTTCGTGGCCCTGGGCTTCTGGGAGGTGTACGTGCCGCTGGCGTATCCCATCCTGCCGCCGCACCTGTTCCGCGAGTGGCGGCGCTTCACGGCCTTCCTGGTCGTCTGCTTCGTCGCCGGCATGCTGTACTACTCGCTCAACGTCATCTGGCCACGGCAGTCCGCGCTGCTGTGGGTGCCCGCCGACAAGCCCATCATCCGCGGCATCTTCTCCAACATGGTCAGCTTCGGCACCATCATCGCCGGCTGGTGGTGCGTCGGCCCCATGCCGTGGATCCGCCGCGAGAAGTGGCAGCTCGTCGGCTGCATCGTCGTCCAGACGGCCCTGATCGGCTCGCTGGCGTCCGTCGGGCTCGGCGACAAGGCCCAGGCCATCGCCACCGTCATCGCCGTGTCCGCCGTCAACCTGCCGCCGTCGCCGCTGTCCTTCGGCATGGTGTCGCTGCACCTGCGCGACCAGACCGACATCGGCATCGCCGTCGGCCTCATCAGCACCTTCCGCCTGATCGGCGGCGCCGTGGCCACCGCCATCTACACGTCCATCCAGACGAGCGAGTTCGCCGCCCTGCTCCCGGGCCACGTCCGCGCCGCCGCCGAGAGCTCCGGCTACCGCGGGGCCGAAGAGCCGCTCCTCACCGCCGCCACGGCAAACACCCCGGCGGCGTACGGCGCCGTCGAAGGCATCACCAACTCGACCATCGCTGCCGTGCAACACGCCGTCCTGGTGTCCAACTCAAAGTCGTACCGTACCGTGTATCTGGTGGCCATTGCGTTTGGGTGTGTCGCTATCGCCGCGGCGCTGAGCGTCAAGTCCATCGACCAGTCGCAACGGTCCAACCACGTTGCCGCCAAGTTGGAGAACGAGAACGAGAAACACAAGAAACACGAGGAGCACGTAATTTAGTGGATAAAACAACTTGGCTTCTACCGAAACCTTGGAAATTTCAACAGGGGTGTTCACGTACTACGTCGTACCAAGTCTCACCTGAACAACGTGCTGACCTACATCCGGAGGAAATACTCCGGCCGTCACATCGCCTATCCACATCATCCATCACAAAGCATCAACACCACCACATGTAAAACTTCCAGGGAATCAGTTCAGTCATGCAGTTAATGCATTCTGGTTTCCATTGTATAACCTATATATCCCTCCCATCCGTCCAATCCCCCCCATCCTGTGTATCCCGGGGGGCGCCACTTTTGACCCTTCCTAACCTTCCTGACCTTCCTGACCCTTCTTGTGCGCCGTTGCAGTCGGCAAATCCTGCCGGCGCAGAAACGTAGAGGGCCGTTGACGCAGGAGACCCTGTCACGCCCGACCCTAGAGCCATTCCATTGGAGATTGTTCCCGAGCTATCGTGTCCAGTTTTTTCCGTCCGCAAGCCCACCTTCCCGCCCTTCTCAGCCCGGTCAACGGTGAGCAGCCAACATGACGATGGCCAAAGGCAATGATAATTAAAAAGCCGTAAGGAAAGGATAGGAAAAGTAGAGATAAAGCAAAACAGGCTTCCCAAACTCCGCACCCGAATGCCCAAACGCAGTCTCAGGTTACAAAAGGCCAAATGCCCTGAACGCCAAACCATTGAAAACAGGACCCGTGCTCCTTACAAATTAGCCAGAGCGCAATCTCGAAAACAAACGCAACGTAGAGCAGAGTCTTTGCCCTGACGTAGAAGTGACAAGACGACATGTCGGGCATGGTCGAATCATAAGAATACCAGGCCGAGACCGGTAAGAATAAGTATCCGCTGGTGATGAAGTGTCGTGTTGCGGTTCAGGATGTGTAGGTCAGACCACAATCATCAGCCAACCTCTAGCCTCGGATGGCTGTGGCAGCATGAGCATCGCCCGCCCAAGGGAATCGGTCCATCAACATCGGCTGCTGCACAAAGGCGTCGGTCGCAGGTGTGCCGTCGAATGTAGCAAAGGCTGGAGATGCCGACCTGGCCGAGGCCGAGATCCTCGGCGTCGATCCATCACTCCCCAAATCCTTTCCCAGGGCAAGGTCCCGGGGAGGTGAGGGGACGGAAGAGGTCCTGTAGGTGACGGGTCGGAAAAAGCCGTTGGGGCTGCCCAGTTGAAGTGTGTGGTGAGTGGCCGGGCCAGCGTGGATGTGGCCGTGAGAGTTCGCGGGCATTGACCTCGCAGTTTCTCGGACAGAGTTGTCTCCCCCAGAAGTCCCGTCGAATCGTCCACTGTTCATGGTGCCATCCTTGAGAGTCGGGCTCGACTGTTTTGAACCAAACTATACAACCAAATAACAGTCAGTAACCAACTCTTCATGTCGGGCTCGTGAGGCGAGGCGGTGCCATCCTAAAAGGCTAACGAGGAGGGAGATCCATGTTGACCAAGAGGGGTCTCGGGGGGATGCAAGGCTGGGTGAGCGTCGGGGGCACGTACAAAGCAGTACTTATTGACAAGTTCTTCGTATGAAGAGGAGGGAAGCGTCGGTGTCGACGACGCACTCGAGCGAGGTGGCGCCTGAGTGGTGGTGGTAATAGGAGCAGGCGGCGGCGTCGAGGGCACTGGTGGAGCGGGCTTAGCACTACGGACGTTGGCCTTCATGTAGAGCCCGTCCTTATCCTTATTGACGGTGTCCTTGGCAGCCTTGACGGCTGCGGTGAGAGAAGCACCGAAGTCGTATCGGTTGGCAAAGGCCAATCCGCTAGGCGAGCCAAACTCCTTATCGGACATGTTGTCGCTGGCGAGGTTGCCGGTCGACTTGGTCTTCAGGCGAAGACCACCTGGGCCAGATCCAGACTCGCCCAGATACTCATGAAGAGGCTGGTCAAAGTTGAACTTCGGGTCGTCTGCAAAGTCGGCAAACGCGACGGGCATAGACTTCGGGCGGGGCATGTTGGCCGATGCAGTCCGTCGGCTGCTCCGGGGCAGTCCGTTCTGTGCCCGCCCTGAGGCACCCTGGAAGTTGTTCTTACCATTCTGGGGAAGATGCTTCTTGCGGAAGTCGACCTGGAAGTTGCGAGAGTTATTGTTGTCCCAGTACTCCTGGCCGTTGACGGCGTAACGGATGCAGAAGAAGAGGGTCTTTGATTCAAGGTTGGCTGTGTCCGCCAGCTTGATGGAGAAAGTGAACCGATCCTGACCCAGGGGGTTCTCGCGGGGACGGATCTCGTGACCGAACTCGGCAGCAATCTCAGACGTGGTCTTCCAGTAGTCGAGAGTGAAGCGGCAGGTGACGGCCTTCTGGAAAGCCAGGTTGGTGACGGCGATGGAGCCTAGCAGGGACTTCTGGTCGTGAGAAAGCCACACCTTCTCGAGGCGGACCGGCAGAGTGTTGCGAGAGGGGCTATCGTGGGGAAAGTTGGCTGTGAGGATCTCCCATTCATAGGGCGGAGATCGTGCAGCAGCGCCGTCCTTGTTGGGGAAGGGGTACTCGGTGTCACTGTCGTAGCTGTCGACGGGCGACGACCCAGCACTGACGGCGAGGGGACGATCGACCTGGAGGAAATGTCGGACGTGCTCCAAGTGAGAGTCGAAGTGAACGGCCTTGGAGAAGATGGGCGTTCCAGGCATACTGGAGGGACGGCGGCGAGAGGGTGGGCGCAGAGCCGGCCGTACCAGCTCGCCCGACTTCTTGCGGACCATTTGCGGCTTGGTGAGCATCGACTCGTCCGACTCGTCATCCGAGCCCGTCGACGAGTTGTCGGCGGACTTGCTCACCTGAACATGAGGCTCGGTGGCCGCACGAACATGCCCCAACCTTCGGCCAGGCTTGGCCAGGTCACTCAGCGCACTTGTGCTAAAGCTGAATTGAACGCCGCCTTGTCGTAGTGTCTCGGGGCGCTGTGCGTGGTTCCGTTCGGGGGATGGTGTCTTTTGTTGGGGAATCTGGCTGGCGGCATCCCTCAACTTCTCCAACTTCCTCCCTCGAATGTTCAGCTCCTCATCGTCGCTACCAGACGAGGCCGAGTCGGGTGGTGAGATGATGGCACCCATGGGCATGATACGGTCGTCGGTGATGGGAGGCGGCGACTGTCGCACGTTCGAAGGCACAGGCGACGCCATGCTCTTCAGATCCTCCGAGGTGCCCTGGGGGGTTAGGGTGCCAACTGGCTCATCGCTGGTGGCTGATGCTGATCGACGGTGCTTGAGGAGATATGAGGCTGATCGAGGCAGGGCGGGTCGCGTCCCTGATTGAAGCGACGAACGTCGACTCACATTAGGTGACGACGAGGCGGAGGAAGCTGGAGATCGATGCGAGGGAGGCGTGTAAGGCATTACCGTAGCGGGCGGGTTTGAAGGGGGGGAAAGGAAGGGGAGAGATGTGGAAGCTTTGCCTAGAAGCCTGTCCACGTGGAGATGGGGATGACGGCGGGAATAGGAGGAGGATTTCGTCGAGGAAAGGAGGACGTAAGATTGATGATGTTGTTTTTATCGGCTAGCGCATAGGGGAAGGACAGCGGAGGGACGGATCGCTGTCGAAGATGGATCTGCAAAAGTGGAAGGCACTGGTCAGCATTCTGGCTGGTGGAAGGACGGTCGGTCGAGTCGAGAGGCAAGTGATGACAAGGGGTTTAGGTGGAAGACTGGTTTGGTGCTCGAAAGAATTGTGTAGTGATTTCAGGACTGCTGCTGGGTGTTCGGCTTGGTAATTTGACTTACATGAGTTCCAGGGAAGGTTGTCGACGGTAGCAAACTGGCGACACGGGGGAGTGCTCTGGCAATATTCCAGCAACAGAGCAGCAGGCCGTGAAGCGCGGTCGCGGAGACGAGGAAGGAAGGAAGGACGAATTGACCGGGAAGGGGAGCGGCCAAGTGAGGTTGGAGGTGACGACAGGAATGAGTCGACGAGATGAATCGGACTCAAGGGCGACGATGAAGGCGACGGGGAGGGCGAGTCGTCAAAGAACAAGGGGGCGTTATCGTCGTGGACGTGGAAGGGAGTCTGGGGGAGTCGTGATGGCGTGAAGAGAACTGTTGGTGCTGATGCTGATGGGACAGTCAGGCAGTCAGTCAAGCAGTCTAGTCAAGAGTCTTGACAGCAGAAGCTGGGAGAGGGTTGAAGGAAGAGTAGAAGGCGACGGCGATAGCGGGGGGTAGGTGGTTTTGAGGGCTGGAAGAGCCGGGCAGGGCGGCATCGACTAACAGGACAAGGTTGAGAGCCGCGTAGGCGTAGGTGTAAGGCCCGGCGGTGGTGTCGGAGTAGCTGGAGGAGTGGGTGTAGGCGAGGGCGTGCTGGGGTGTGTGGGCCGTCCGGGCTAGGGAGTCCGGGATGGGATGGATGGGATGGATGGGACGGACTCGACGGCGGTTTGGTCGTCTAGGTTTGGTTTGGTAGCCTTTCGGTAGCTCGGTAGGGGTGGAATCCGTGGGATGGCTAAAGGACGCCCGGTGGAGCGATGGCGATTGTGAGCGCCGGGGCTTGCCTGTTTGGCGGACGATGGCGGATGCTGGAAGAGCCTGGCAAGACGAGGTCGACAGCCAGAACCAGCCAGTTGCAGGGCGAGGATGAAGTGTAGTGCGAGTGTGAGCGTGGGTGTGAGTGGGATTGAGGGATTGAAGCCTCGGATAGGTGAGAAAGCACGAGAGGGAGAGCAAGGGAGGGAGGGGAGGGGCGTCTCGATTGCTGGCGTGGTGAGGATTGTACAAGAGCGTTTTGTGGTTGTATATCTGGATGCGGTGGTCGATTTGTGCGTGCGCGAGGTGAGTGTGCACTGAGAACGGTACGCGGTAGGGATTATGTGTGGTGTATCTTACTCCCGTATAGCTGGGGAGCTGGGGAACAGGGGGGCCCTGGAAAGGATGGCAAGGATAAGGAATACAGAATGCAAGGTTGAAAGAAAATGAAAAGCGAATCGGTGATGGTGGGTAGCGGTAGCAGTGGTAGTACTGTAGCAGTCGGAATGGTAGTAAGTAGTAGCAGACAGTAGTGTAGTAGCAGTAGTCGTGAGTAGTGTAGTACCAGTCGTAATAAGAGTGGTAGTGGTAGTGGTAGTGGTAGTGGCAGAGTTAAAGAATCAGAAAAGGAGAGCAACCAACGACGAGTAAAAGTATTAAATGAGGGTCAGCAGTATAACGAACGAAAGCCCAAAGGCGACAAAGATGCAGATCAAAGAGATGACGAAATGCCAGTCGAGCCCGGAGACGGTGAACTGTGACGGAGACAGACGGTGACGGAGACGGCGTCGACGGAGAACGGCGGGCTGGCAAAAAAAAGACGAAGCGCGAAGGTGGCGGGCAGCAACAGAAAGCGGATGAGAAGGACTCGAGCAGACAGGTTCAATTCAGAAAGCAGAAGGAGTGAGGGCAGAAGCAGGGGTAGGAGTAGGGGTTTGAAGGTAAAAGAGGATGGTTGCGGTCGTCATGGAGAGGCTTGTAAGACATTCTGGTTGCTTGGGGCGCATCCCAGAGCGCTGCGAAAAGCGTGTCAGATCATCGAGTGGTGTTTTTTTCCTCTATTGTGTCTTGGAGGGGAGGGCCACAGAGGAACCAGCCGACGGACGGAGGTGGTCCGAGCTTCCCTTTGGCTCCCACAGGCGGCGCATTCGTCGTGCATGCAGCTTTTGGCCCTTGGGGCTTGAGGCTTTGGGATGGGAGGGGGTGTGGAGAGGATGGAGGGTGGATTGCTTGGCCTGTAGTGTTTGTGTGGATGTTGAATTTTTTTTTTCTTCCTTTCCTTGCGCGGGCGTTGGCGTTGGGATGTGCGTGCAGTGTGCAGTGCAGTGTGCAGTCTTGGCGTGCGTTTGAGGTGAGGTGAGGACGCAGGTGAATCGAGGAGTGGGGCCCAGTACGGTGCGGTACAGTGTTCGCAGTAAGGGCGGCACGGTGCCAGACCCGCCCTCCTTTGCACGTTCGTGCTCTGCGGGCCTCTCGTTGGTTCCGGATGCGCCGACTCAATCAATCAGTCAGTCAGTCAATCAATCAATCAATCAATCCCTCACTCCTCCGTCCATCGCCCGCAAACTGCCGTCGTCGCAAACCATCCATCCAACCCTCCATCATCGCCGTCGCCCTCACCGACCTCGGCCACCGGCGTCCCTCCTGCAGCTGCCTGACTAAGTCCGTGGTATGCCGCCGCTGGAACTTCCCAACGCAATTAAATCAACCCCCGTCAAGACGAGACGCCACGGGCAGTGCGCCACCCCTAGCCCCCGCAAGCGCTCGCTTGGCTTTGAGCCTTGAGCATTGAGACTGACAAAGACTCACACGACAATCCAGTCGACGCCCGAGTCCATACTGTGCTGCTCCGTGGGGGTGGCACCAGCCGGGTTCAAGCTACAGTACGAATACCGAATACTCTCGTTGCAAACAAATCAAGTAATAAGCATCCCAGCATCCAGGCAAAGGCGATTCCATCATCATCATCATCGCCACATGTTGCCGTCGCCCCAGGATCACGCTGCCTGCCTGCCTGCTCGTCTGTCCTGCATCGCATCTGCTCTGCCTGCCGCACTGTGCGGTACGTGGGAATTAACCTGCTGCGCAACAGTGCGCGACAGTGCCGTGCGTGCCTTGGTGCTGCACCTCCCGTCGTCAATGACGTAGGTCGTCGTAGAAACCACGCGCCCATTCTTCCGCTGTCTCACCACTCGCCTTGCTGTGCCTGTCCCAGGCCAAGTTCCCAGTTGCCCGCCGCCCCAGGATTGGGAGAGCGAGACAGATGGGCAAGTCCAGGGTCCGGACCCGGAAGCTTCTGCTTCTGCTTCGCTGATGTCTTGCTGATCTCGCCGTTTTGCGGTTCTGCGCAGATGCGAATGTCTCGTCTCAGGCATGTCTTGCCAGCCAGCCAGGACCAAGGCCGCAACCAGGGATGGATGGGGGGGACAAGGAACCTTTCGTGCTCCGATGCCCGTTTTCAATTGTTTCGTCCCCTTGCCTTGCGCACTGGGTCTCCGCCAGGGCCGGTGTCTGTGAGATCTCAACGCTCGTGGCGGCTCCGTATCTGACAGCAAGCGAGCCAAACACTCCATCCCTGTCCCCCCCTGGAGCCTGTCGGTGACCTAAGAATGGGATGGTGTCCTGCCTGGGCTGTTCGTGCTCTGGGCTGTTCTGTTCTCTCCGTCTCCTCCTGCTCTGTTCCCTCCAGCTCCCAGCCCACAAGGCCGGTGCCAAGCCACAGGGCAGCTGAACCGCAGTTTCGCTTTGGAACTCGGAACTTGGGCCACTGGCACTCTGGCAAGATGAACCTGAACACAGACACTCTCACGCAATTTCTCTCCCACAACGTAAATAACCAGATAGACTGCGCCGCACCTCGCTCTTCCGCAGCAACCGGCGATTACCATTGTTCAATGGTTTTGCTTTTGCTTTTGCTTGTATGTCAAACAGATCATGTGGGGGAGGAATGCCGGACAATCTGTCTTCCTGTTTCGTTACCGTCACATGATGATAACGACGATTGATTATCTTGCTTGTCCGTCTCCACGCTCCATTTCTCCATCTTCTCTCCGTACTTCTCCATACTCCAGAACGAGAGAACTAGACAATGGGATGATGTCTCGCTTGCTTGCTTGCCGCTCTCTGCGCAGTGCAAAAAAAATCCTCCGGGGCCGGATGAAGCCGCCGGGGCGCTGGTGGATGAGGCGGCAAGCATCGGACGGATCACACCAAATCACCAAAATCATCATATCATCGTCAAATGCCCCCTTACTAAGGCCCCGTCATGGTGGAGGGCTTTTTTTTTTTTTTCCAAGGGGAGAGCTTTTCCCTTCCCTACTAGTGCCATTAAGTTAAGAGAGAAGAAAAAAACGGGGTTTTGCTTTCCGGCGAATAAGCTGCACGCACAGTGCCCAGGTCTTCCCAAGCCTCGCCCAGATCTCCACCTCCACCCGGAAAGCCGCTGCGTGATGGGTCGGCGTCTCCAGAAGAGAAGCCCAGAAGGAACCTTGGCGTACAGGAGAGATAAGAACCCGTGCACGGGCCAGGCTTTGGAGAAATAACCCTCGTCGGGCTCGTCCACACTCAGACCATGTCGCCATGATCCGTGGGATCCATCCCACGATCCTCGCCTATTTTGGGTCCCTTTTTTATTTTATTTGTTCCCCTTTGCTCGCTCAACACCAAGCCACGGGCTTGGGAACAGCTATTAAAAAAAAATCCCCTGGTGGGGCACCCAAGCAGCTTGTTTGCCTTTTTAGGGCGTTTGGGAGGGGGTGCCTATCCTCGATATGCCCTTGGCGGCCGACGGACGGCAGCTAACAAAATTCAACCTCCGGGTCTAGGTATCAGATATTCTATTTCCCCGATGGGATGCACGACAGACGACAGAGGAATGGAAGGTCTTTTGCCGTGCGTCTGCCGCGCTCCAGTCCGCGCTGTTGATCCGGCTCGATGCCCATTCTCCTGTTGCAACAGTGGCGGGCACTAGGGTAGGGTCAGGCTTGCGGGAAGAGAGTCACCGGCCAAAGAGAAAGGAGCCCCAACAACAACAAGACGCCCCAAAGACTATCGCTGTGACGGAGGACTAATAAAACAGACCTGCGAAGAATGTTCAACTTGCTACTATGTACGACGTGCAGGACACTATGTATTATGCTTCCCGCCGCTGCTGTATATGTTTGACTCGACCGGGATGATCGAACTGGGCGCCAGGGCATGCAGCGACAGGCATTAAAAAAAGTTACAAAGTACATGGGCGTCCCACTGCGGCGCCGCGGCAATGCAATGTATCATGATCTGATGGAGGGATGTGGATTGTGGATGGCGATGCTTCAGCGCCCAGGAATTTGCCATCCAGGAAGGGCATCCAGCCTGCCAGGATTCATCCACATCCGCGGGCCACGGCATCCACCAGGAATTCTACAGTACCATGCCACCACCACCCCCTCGCTCGCCTCCCATCAATCAACTAATCAACTTCGCCTCTCAGGCTTTCCGTACGTACTGTACTGTACTCCCCTGTCCTGGACACCACCCAATTGCACTGCATTCAACCTGCACTGCGAGTGGGACATCACCATCAAAGAGACACACAGAGTCGCAGAGACGCAGAGAGCTTCCTTTCTTCCCCAACCATCAAGCTCCCCCCTAACTGACCCCCTTGCAACAACCCATCGCCTCCTGTCACCCAAGGATCATAATGACAGTGTGATAATGGTGGGCGTCCAGGCCCTTCCTCCCCTCCCCATCCGCTTCCTTGTAACTCCTCGGAGCTTGCTGACCCAACATGGCAAAATCGCCATCCCCCCAACAATGACCGATCCCACTTTGTCCCTTTTCCCCAATGAGCTTTTCCCAATGAGCCTCCCCGAGCTATCCCCCCACCGGCCAAAGGCCAAACACGCAACACCGCCCAGAAAACGCCATGCCTCTTGTCACCGACGCCGACGCCCACGAACACACTTCAACCCAGCGATGCTTCCTCCCCCTCGTTTTGGGCTTGACCCTGACGTGTCCCCCGTCACATCAGGAAATGCGGATAACCTCCCACAAAACCTCGTGGTCGTCCGTTCCAGTCGGATGTCGCAGCAGCCACCACAATGCCGTCAACCCGACTCGATGCGGGTGGAATCATCCGCCCGCCGGTGTTAAACTTTCGCCTTCGAGCCCATTGAGTCGTTTCGTGTTCGTGAATATCTGAGTTATCTAGGTCTGACTGGCTGACTACCTGCCTGTCTGACTGACTGCCTCCCCGCCTGTCTGTCTGCCTGTCAAGTCTTGTCTATCTAGAGTGGGAACCCGGGAGGCACCGAGCATCGCACGATGGACGACAACCCAGAGTTTGGTTCATGCACTCGTTCCCTTTCGTCCCTAGCGTCGCTTCTTTCATTGTCTGATGGCATCTCCTCCTGTATACGAAGCACTGTAGAGACCAGAAGAGAGCAGAGAGACTTTCAACGCAACCACACCACCCTTGTGTGATTATGAGGGTCGGCACGGTACGTGCGGATGAGATTCCAGCACGATGCGGCAAGGGAGGGGTGGAGTTTCATCATCATGATCAGGAAACAACACGGTCAACACCCGATACTTCCTTTTGCTAAGATGCCAATGCCCTCACATCCGCCCATTGATCCCCCGGATTTTTGCCCTCCGCAATCAGCGTATCGATACCAAACCGCTCGAGACATGCACGACACAGCGAATTCACGACGCCGCCGCCGCCGATGACGTCTTGGTTCAACTCCAATTACAACAGGGGGGCCCGACGGCCGAGACACTCTGGCCTGTTACGAATCCGAACGGCAAGATAAACCGCTTGCGGATTCGGCCTTGTCTTATCAGGGAGCCGCCGCACACAACTCTGATTGCGGAACCCTTGCACGCTCCGCAGGCGCCCGTCTGGGGCTCCTCAGCCTCCGTCTGGCTTTCTCTCGATGCAATCGAAAACGGCCGGCCAGAAACCTTCATCATTGGCCGCAGTAGAGGCTTGCAGGGCCCCGCCAGTCCCGCCATCCCATCCCCTTGAGGCTTTGGCTCTCGCTAAGCCGGCACCCACGCCAGGGAACAAGGCGAGCACGGAGCAGGAACAGGGAACATGGAAGAGGTAGAGAGAGAGGCCAAGGATCAGGGATCAGGGGTCCAGGGTGGAGCTAAATCCACACACCGAGATTCATTACTGACGGCACATCATCTGTAAGATGTGCATGTGGTGGTGACTCGCTTCCAGCACGCCGTCTGCCGTTGGTCCAACGAACTTGATACCTCAAACCTCGCGTCTGTGTGCTTTTTCTCTCCACGACCCCGAGACCCCGGGTTGGCGTCTTGGTCCCTCGACCAACCAGCCTCACCATCAGCCTCCCCACGCCGGCGGCGCTTTGATGAGGCAGTTTGGCAGTCTCCGGAGGCGCTCAAACACTAAACACACACACACACACACATACACGCAGGGAAGCGGTGTGCGGAGACTTTGATGAACCCGCCCGCCGCCGCCTCAACTCCCATATCAACGGCCGACTTGTTAACTTAACAGTACGGTATGGCTTGAAGCATGTCCGTACTTGCCACTGGCGTCTCGAGAGGGTGGCATTCTACTGCGCCCCTAGGCAAAAGCGCCCCAACACCATGCCGGTCGCGGCGGAACCCCGATCTCGCCTGCGTTTGAGCGACATCTCCAGCTTCTCAGTTCTCACCTACTGCACGAATGCACCTACTTGTAGGCTCTTTGCGGGTCCGCTGGAACCCTCCCAAGCCGTGATCTGACAACTGGCTCTCCCAAGCCGTGATCTGATACTCTTCGTCGAGCAAGGAGCGGAGATCCATCATATGATGATCCACACGCACCCCGAGACTCCCGATCAACTCCCGCGCCGTCGTCGTCGTCGAGAAGCAGATCATGATGTTATCGCTCTACAGTAGCCCGGCGCGTCGGGATCAGCAAGCCCTTTGCAGCATCTTCGACCCTGATCGACCAAGCACGAGCACGAGCATGAGCACAAGGTCCCTTGGTCCCCTTGGCATGACATGGCATGGCGTGGCCCGCGATGATGCCAGAAGATTAACCTGATATTCCTGCATCTGCATCACATCTTTTCGGGATGATGCCATCCTCTTTGGTCCCCTCCGGGTTGCAGACGCCCCCTCCTCTCCCACGTTCGCACACGTCTTTCCTCTTCAGATGGGCAAGCGATGAGCGCTATCAGGACCCTTGGTACATGCCACATGCGTTTCCGACCGCATCATCATCCCTGTGTGTGGTCTGGACCCCGAATTCAGGGCGTTGCCTTACGTTGCGCGTTTTGCCACTTCCGCCCCAAGACTTGGACCCCCAATTTCCTGGTGTTTACTTTCTTGACTCGGAGCCAGAAGAACGAGGACCCTGATTTCCGGGGTGTCTGTTTTGACGCCTTCGCCCAGAGGAGCGTAGCAAAACGCCACCCCTCCATGACTATGCCAAACACCTCGCGTGTACGAAGTGAAGTGAAGTTGCTGCTGCGACGTACCCATGGACTCGAGGCAAAGAAGCGCCAGCCCATGCGCCCCCTCCTCAGCCCAGTCCCAGCGAAGAAGCGCCTGCAACGCTGTCAGTGCCAGCGGCAATGCGAAATGGGCTCTGTCGTCAAGTCAGTTCATCAGCAGTAGTCCCCGTCCGTCTCAGATGGCTGGCACCCTAGTTACTATGGTTAAAAGCCAGAGGGCGGGGGGGAAACCAGATACACGACTCGCTGGACGACCCCCCGCCACATCATGGCACCCGGCGTCCGAAACTTGCCTCTTGCCTGCACTACCATACCAGTTGATATCCAGAGTTTTTTTTTTCGGTATTCGAGGCAACAAAGCTTTTGGCATCGGACAATGATTGCTCTTTGGTCTGTTCGGCCGTGGAGGAGCCTCAAGCTTCCGGATCTTCCGCCCCGGCCGGAGCTAGTGGGGTGATCTGACAAGCCCAACCGCCGGGACCAGAACCACACCAACAACTTCGTTTTTTCCTGCTCGGATGTCCTCATCCTCAACCTCGATGTCACCCTATCTTTGGCTCGCCCTCGCCTGGCACCTTTGCCTCACCCAGCATCCCTTGTGTACCCCACCCTCTCCCTCCCCTTACCTACCCCTCAATGTAACACAGCTACTGCTTGGGACTAAGTGGTAATTAGTAGTAAGTGCTGGCTGAGCTGCTTGGTCGTTTCTCCTCGGGCAGAGAGAACTAGGAGTGTACGCCACTTGTCCTACCAGAAGTCTGTTGCCTCGTTTTGACTATTTTCAAAGACTTCCCCTGGCCTGGCCTGTCTTGTGTCGCCAACACAGTGCCGCAGCCGCAGCCGCGCAAATGCAATGGAGGGGGACCTGACAACTTGTCGAGTTGCACGGAATGAGCGTTCTGGAAGATGGGCTCTCGTTGATGTGACATGAGATGAAATGAGGATGACATGAGCACGGCCGGCTCGACCTGAAGCAGTACTCCGGGCAGCAAAACCGGTGAAGATTAGAGGTCACCCGTGCAGTCACGCTCGTCTTCAATCTCATTCTCGCCGTCAACCTCTTCTCATCCATCCTCATTTTCTTTTCGTCCTCCCCCTCACTCTCACCCTCGCTCTCAAACCCACCCCCAGACAAATCCTCCCCACGCCATAATTAGCCCATCTCACGCACGGTCGGTCGGTCGGTCGGTCAGATCTCCAGGATCTCCTTGCTACACACACCACGAACGCCCCCATCGAGCATTCCTGGGCCCAGGCGAAAGACGCGCGGGCGGTCTGGAGCTATCACTCCCAGTCCTCTCTCTCTCTCTCGCACGTCCCTCCTCCCCCTCCTCCCCCTCCTCCTCCTCCTCCCCCTCCCCAGATGCCACCAAGAGGCGTTGCAAGCGTAGCTACCCCATGCGGGCAATGATGCGGAGCAAGACGCAAAGTCCGTGTGCAAGCAGAAAAAAGCCAAAAGGCGAGGGGAACGTTTGATTGCTTGGGAAGGGGGTGTCCCGGGCCAAGCTGCGAGTGGTTCAATATCCCCCGCCGATCGTCAAGTCCACGTCTCCCACCCTTGTGCACTCGGTCAGATATGGGACGGGACGGTGCCATTCCACTCGCCCACGGTGGAAAAAGCTGATGGCGAGTCTTCCTCCATCAGGCACTCGACATTGATCTACGTGCGGGGAGGCGCGCATGCTCCCGTTGCAACTTACCCAGAACGAAGGCCTACGCCGGTTTGAGTCCACATCTGACATGCACTTGGACGGCTTCGACACACACGATGACACACACACTCGGACGCCTCTTTGGGTGGTGGTTGCGGTGTTAAGGTTCCAGCTGAAGACAAGTCTGGCAGCCCGTTTGTCCTCCACTTGCAATTCAGGAACGGATTCGCCCTCCAATTCCATCCAACTGTGGTGGTGTCGTTCTCTCGGGTCCGAATCTCGGGGCTCTCTTTTTCCTGCTTCTCCCTTCCTTTCCTTTTCCCTTTGCTTTCTCCGAGGGCCCCATTGTCCGACCGGTGCTGATGTCGCCATGACGTATTGCTACAGGCTTAGTCTCGCGTCGCAATCGGGATATAGCGTCTGCATCGTGCAAGCCGGGGAGATTGAACTGGGGCTCTTCCCAGTGCACGGCCACGACGCTGCCTTGGAATTGGTCCTGTACAAATAATTAGGCCTGTCCTCCCTGGACAGTCAGTGGGCATTTTCGCTTGCAGGGCACTAGACAGGTGCATTGGCGCCTGTGGAACCGCCGTGAAATGGATGTCGTCTCATCTCGACGCGGAGAGGCTGAGCGGCTGATCTAGCGAGAGGCCGGCGCCGCGCTCTTGGGCCCCCGGCGCCCATCTCCGAATCCTAGCGCTTCCCGTCGTCTTCGGCCCCGGCCCTGCGAATAAATGGGCAATTAAGTGGTAGTGCTCGCTGCTGTGCTACTGTGCGCTACAGCATCGGTGACCTACAGGATCCGCCTTGCCTGTTCGGTTTCGGATAATTCTCTGTCGACTTTATCTCGTTCTTACGTAAGTCTCTCTGGTTCTGACAGATGCGAGCTGGTCACAGCATCTGAACTATCGCGACATGGCTAGTCCGTGATATAGAACCCGAGAACGAGACTGCACTACCGGTTCATCTGCAGTCTATTGCCATGTACGCCGGCAGTTGGACGGTCGAAACAAACACGACGCTCGCTGGCTCACCCATGGCGCGGCTGATCGCACTATCGCGCTCGCCCTAATACACCGCCTTTCAACTAGTCCTCCCTTCGCCGTGAGGGTTGCGCGCGGACGACTTGCCGTAGTCCACGCTCGGCTTCCAAGGTTGCATCCCGCGCCTCTCAAGCCTACCGAGCCGTTTGATTGCTGAAGAGAGTCGTGAAACGCAGCTCGAATTCGTCTCCTCCATGCACCTACCTATGTTGCGCCTCGAGGGGTTTCCCCAACTTGTGGCTTCGTCCGTCCACCGGTTGCGCTATTGAATCGGTGCAGTTCAGATCCGACTATCCGACGACGTTCATGCGCCGCTGTCATCCGCAACCCTCCATCAGAACCTCCGCGCAGGTGACCTCTCTCGTGTCTCCCGCCCTGTGATTGAACGCGGTTTCTTTCGGGCCGCCAGAGGCGAAAACCCGCCGTAGAGTGCCATGTCATCCGTCACCCATGAAGAGATATAGAGTTCCATCGCCGTTGAGAGTAACAGCGCATCGATACAGATAACGGTCACGCGCCTCCATTTCCCCCGCATCCGGATCAGCAAATAGTCCCAGGCCTAGGTTTGCTTCTCCGCGCTCGATGTCGGTTGAACTAGTTGTCCAGCCATCCCAGGAACCCAGCGCCTCACCGATATACTCGCTGAAGGACGCAAGTCTGGAGTTGGACCAGGATGTGAGTTGTCACAAGGTTCCTGTGGAAAGCATCGGCAATTGAGCCCGAGGCTGTGAGAACAATCCTATTCTCCGAGGGCCGAGCCATTCGGGGTTGGTGCCTGTCTATCTGTGGTGTCCTCAGTTGGCAATTGATCTGTCTCCTTGTCCGAGACGTCCCATTGCAGTGCAGTGCCGTAACTTGCTTTCAAGTTTCGCGAAGAGCATCTCGTGAAAGCATACAACCCAATTATACGCTCAGAGAAAGCTATGGGAAGATGGCTTTGGCATCTAAAGATCTAGAGCTCTTCGATCAAGCACGGACAGCTTCGGTTCACGGCTCGACATCGAAGTGTGTTCTAAGACAGTGGCTTATGCACACTATACCATGCATCTGGGATCAATTTCCGGAGAGGGCAAAGCCTTGGCGGCTTCACGGATGCCAATGTCTGAATATGATGGTGTACGAATAGACTATCGAAGCGAGGCCTTCAGCAGACCATCACACGCCGCACGCAGACCGCAGTCCACAGTCGACGCTGACGAGGAGGAAGAAATCGAACCCTGTCCCCGCGTTGGAGCTTGTCCCAGAGGCTTGCAGGTGCTGGTGGCAAGGTTTATTACTACAACCCCAGTTCGGTCAGGGATGGCACTGCTGCATGCCTGGGGCGTCACCGGTCAGGTTACACAACCTCAACAAATGAGATTTCCGGGATGCGATGGCCTGTTCGAACTTCGTAATCCTGTCCTTGCGTACAGATTCGGGGGGTTGCCCCAAGCTCCTTCGGACAACGATCTACTGATTATACCGGTTTCGTTGCTCGACTTTTGCCTCCTTCGCCCAACGCGCAGCAGCCACAGTGGCGGGACGCAACGCAGAACCCAACAAAGTCCTAGAGCGCCACGGTGGACTTTGAATTCGAGTCCGTCCAACGGCCTGCATCAGACACTTAAGACACTTAAGTTAGGTGCTCTACAGTCCGAGACACCGGGTGCGCATGAACCATAGCGAGGAGGAGAAGGAGAAAAAGGGCGTCAGTTGCATTCGGAGGATCTTACCCTCTTGCTCCGTGTCTGCTTAAAGAGCATGCAAGCAGTGAGCGGAGAAAGGGGGGGGAGTAGGGCGAGGTATCATTGCATCTCTTCGTTTGATACGTATGCATATGCATGACACATTTTGGGGTCCAGCTCTTTTGCAATATTGCGACGACGCACGCAGATGGGGATGGGATGGGCCATTTTCTGTTACCCCCCCCCCCCCCCTTCTAAATGGCAATTTCCATCGTCGTCTTCATGCATGTCTCTCACTACGGTGCGCGCGAAATATGTACGGCATCGAGGCCGGAGTTGGTGGTTTGTGGCGAGTCGGGCTCGCTGGACGGGGTGAAGAGTTTGCGAGGGCCAAGTCGCTAACTTGATGGGTGAGTGCGTGGCGCACCCCGTTTCACGCCACTTCATGCAGGCTTGGAACAGGTCTAGGCCCTTGCGAATGTGGCATTCTCCAATGTGACGCGGCATGTTGATGATGATGGATGATGGATGGTTTCTGTCCAGGTCGGGTCTCGGATGAGGGCTGGCAAGTGTCTCCGGTTCTCAACGGGAATCCGTGGTTGTAATCTCGTGACGAGGGCTCAGTGTTGGCCTGTAAATGATGAGAATAACACGACTCTGTGTTCGGTGCTCGGTAGTCGGACCACGATCTCATGAACTTGTGCTTGGCCGCATTGGCATGTTGCTATATGACGGGATAGGGTGGAACACTACCCGACGGCAAAAGCAAGGTGACTGGCATGAACTTTACAAATAGGTCTCACAATACAGGCACGGCTTAACTATAGTTCCTGAGACAAAACAGAGCAATTGTTCAGTTTTGCGTGGGGATGTTTGGTGATATCTACGTGCTTAACAATTGAGGTGAATTACGATTGAACAAAACAATACAAACAGTCCACCATTGGAACCGAAATACCAGAACATCTTCAATGACGAAATCTTCCAGACCATTATATTACTGGGCATGAAAACGACTCTTTTTTGATGGTTATATGCTTGGATTATAAGCAACGGGCGAACTGTGTAGCGAAATCCTGAAGTATAGGGTAGGTGTACTGGGGGTAGAAGGCAGGTCGCAGTCAACATCGTAACAGCCAGCACAGCGCAAACGTAGAAAGGGATATGAAGGAAGGGAACAATCCCTCTGGGTAGATAAGGACTGATTCACAAATAGCCGTCTTAGCTATCATCTCGTACTTAGACTTTTCCATTCTTTGATCTGCCCGCCCACCATAGACCTCTACATACAACCCCTTCTCACCAAGTCACGATACTCGCTGTAATTTTGCCGGTAGACTTAGATCAATAATGGGTTAGGTAAAAGTCTCGTCATGCGCATCAAGAAGGTTTCGCAATACGGGATGATGAATATATGGCATAGGGGTGACAGACCTTTACTTTTAAGCATATGTCAGTTTGGTCATGTTTAGTAACACATAAGCAATTGAGTTTTGACTTGACGTAGTCTCGTCGGCACCACCGGCGATGACAGCGCATGGCAGTGCAAAGTTTGCTTTGGAATGGGTTATTGCTATGATGAACTGTATGACTGCTAATGTTCAGTTCTGGGCTTCTTTGGATTGAATGTCTGACTGGATATGTGTAGCGATGGTCGACGTTGCTTTGAACTGACGAAGCTTCATTGAGCTTGAGTCTTCTTACAATCAGCGAGAATGAGAGCAGCCATGCATCAACGAACAAAACTAAAAGCGTTGTATCAACGACGAAGCTGACAATGACTAGTATTGGCCGAGAGTTTAGGCCTTCCTAATGAACTCAAAAAGGCTCATTACATGGACAATGGTCACCAACACGAGGCGATCAAGGGAATGATTGAGATTATTAACAAATTCTTTCGCAAGTGAGCGAACACGTATGAGCTCGGCCGGTGAGTGCTCTCTTTTTCTTTCCTTCTTAGGGGTATATCAAGCATGGTACGCCATATTCTCTTACAGACGGACGTATCTCCTCAACAAACGCAAATGCGAGACGAGCTGCCACTAAAATGCAAATCAATAGATCCTCTCCCAGATTTAGTCCTCGTGCGTGGGCGGGCCGGCGTAGTTCTTGTGGCCCCAGACCCAGTACCAGATTCCGGAGACGGCGATGGAGAAGACGAAGACAACAGGGGCGTAGTTGACAGTCGCGGCTGTTACAGGGACAACCGTGGGCATGCAGAACAGCGGGATGACCAACAACGTCCAGGCTGAAAAAGTAAGCAAAATGGACGCTTGAGTTAGGGGAAGGAGAACATACCGATGGAAATGACGTTGCAGACGGTACCAAGGGTACCGAGGTAGAACTTTCCGGTCTTGACCTGCTTGCGGCCAGTGGCGAGGCTGATGGCGATGGGACAAGCATAGGCCACAGTCAGGCAGATGACACCAACACCGGAGAAGGCGTTGAAAGCGGCGGCGCTTCCGAAGTAGAGGAGTCCGAGGAGGAGCTGAACGGCCATGCTGAGCATCATGGCGTTGACGGGCACATCCAGCTTCTTGTTGACCTTCATCCAGATCTGGGAACCGGGGACGGCACCATCACGAGAAAAGGCCCAGACGCAACGCGAGGTGGCGGTTGTGCAGCCGATGCCGCAGATGATGGCCAGGACCATGAGGGGGAAGACGAGGCCGAAGGCACCTCCGGCAGAACCGACGGCGCTCTTGAGGATGACGGGCATCGGCTGGGCGGTGTTGATGAGGATCTGGATGTCGGGGAGGACGAAGAGGAGGGGGATCAGGAACAGAAGTCCGGCGAAGGTGTTGATGAAGATGGTGGCGACCATGGCCTTGGGAACCTGCTCAGCGGGCCTTTGGACTTCCTCACACATGCTGAAGGACAAGATATCAGTGAAACGGAACTCGAGGAAAACCAGGCAAGGTCGCAATCCACAGGGCACTTACGAGATGATCATTCCAGTGGACGAGGTTGCGTAGGCAGCGTGCAGCAGACCGACGCAGAAGGACCAGCCATCGGGCCAACCCGAAGAAGCCTCGAAGTGGGTGAAGACGTACTTGGCGTCGTGGCGACCTTCCTTGGCCATAACCAGGACGGTGATCATGATGGCAACGACACCGGCAAAGGTCCAGTAAATGGCAGCAGTCTTGGGGAAGAGTCAGTTTAAGGTATGGGGATAATTTAGGGGTCACTCAGGAAAGCTCACGTCAATCAGGGGAAGCCATTTGTTACCGAGGGACGACACGAGGTTGCAGAGCAGGGTGATGCCGAGGAAGATGAGGTAGGTCTGATACGTGGTTCCCTCGAGCACGGGGCCGCCGGAAGCATCCTCAAAGACATTGACACAGCCGATGAAGAAGAGCGTGGTACCGAAGTTCACAGAGAGCGTAATGGTAATGTTCCCGACGAGATACAGCCAGCCACAGATCCAGCTGGCAATGCGGCGCCAGCGAGCGGGAGCCAGCATGAAGGACTGGTAGTAGACACCTCCGGCGGTGGGATAGACGCTGGTGATTTCACCGAGGGACGAGGCAACACACACGATGATGATGGAGACGCCGACCCAGCCCCAGAGCACGTTGACGGGGCCACCGCCGACCAGCGGGTAGTAGAGGGTGGTGGCGAGGCCGTAGGGGATGGCGGCGAGCACGAAGGACATGAAGGCGACCTGGAGCGTCGAGCGGTTGCGGGCCAGCTCGGGCTTGTAGCCCATGGTCTCGAGCAGCTGGTCGGCCGAGTCGGGGCCGTTGGAGCCCGGGTGGCTCTCCAGCTTGTCGCTGCTAGCATCCTTGAGGAACTCCGGAGACGACGCCATGGTGACGGAAGGAAAGCGGGTGTTGTGTTTCCTGTGTTTTGTTGCGTGCCCGATCGGGGGAAGGGTTGTCGTCCAAGTTGAGATGCGATCTGGAGGAGGGGGGGAGGGACAGGTCGGAAAAAGAAAAAAAAGAGAGAAGAGCCCCGGCAAGGAATGGAACGGGGAAAGGAAGGAAGGTAGGTAAGACGGCGATCCAGAACCCGGGAGGGGGGGGGGGCCAAGGAGTATTAGTATGAATAGATAGAAGGGCCCAATAATACGGAAAAGGTGGGTGGGCAAGACTAGTGAGAGGACAGTGAAGAAGTGAGAGGCGACATGGAGAGCCGCGGCCGAGGGAGTGAGGGTGTAGATAACGGGCGGGCCGTGGAAGGGAAGCAAGGAAGGAATTGGGGCAGACGGGTTCGAAACAGGGGTTGATCAACCACACGTGGTAAGCTGTCGGGCTCTGCGAGGAAGTGCTGAGAGTCTCAGCGATTGTTTCCTTTTTGCGGATGTTGTGCGTGTTGGACTGGGGGAGCGATTGAAGACCGAGGCGACTGACTGGAGCTAGAACTGGGGTGATGGAGAAAGAAAGACCGGGGTGACCAAAGACAAGTCAAGACAAGACGGAGAAGCTGACCGGGATGTTTGTCTGTGGACGCCGGGGACGATGGCAAGGGTCTGATAAAGAGCCCGAAAGGGAATCAATCAATCAAAATCACGCCGAGCCAACAACTACGGCGTTCGTGACAAAGTAGGCCCTTTGTCACTCTGCGCGGCCTCTCAGCAGGAAAACACCGAAAACACTCGACGGCGATACCTGGGCGAGACGACGACGACGACACACGAAAAGGCTATTCCAGAGGGCATCCTGGGCTATGCTGCTTAGCGCGTGGGGCGACCAGATTTCGGTGGAGAGCGATGAGGCTTTAAGGCTTCCCGAAACGTAACGCCCTCGGCGAGACCCTGTAGGCGGTACGGAGGAAGAGACAGATTTATTACGGTTTGTGGGCAGAACGGAGAGAAGTCGAGTCGAATCGCGGTCGAGGATTGGCAGGGCCTCCGACGTCATTTCGCCGCGGGAC
Organism: Neonectria coccinea; assembly: GCA_019137265.1. NCBI lineage: Eukaryota > Fungi > Ascomycota > Sordariomycetes > Hypocreales > Nectriaceae > Neonectria > Neonectria coccinea. Next base: position 1,730 of record WPDF01000040.1, on the reverse strand, counting down.
CAGTCAGTGGACGGGAAGAGAGGCCGGGGGAGTGATGGAGTGGTTTGAGTGGGTGCACCAAGCGGACAGGCCGATCGGGGCTGTTGGCTCAAACCGGAAGGAGATTAATACCGCGGCGTTGTGGACGTTTGTGGGCGTCAAGGGGGGGGGGCATGATTCCATGCGGAAGAAGGGGACTAGGGGGACGCTAGGGGGAAGGAAGAAAGATGGTCCCTGGGGGGGCGAAGAAGAAGAAGAAGAGGTTGTACGTATGGGAATGGAGTAAGTAACGTGGAGGGATGGTGGAGGAGGAGGGAGGAGAAGGAGGAGGAGGAGGAGACGGCACGGGGAACGGAAACGGGGGAGGGGGAGGGGAACTTACGGAGCAATGATAGATAGATACTACGGAAGTTGACAAGGGATATTGATATTGGTACGATACGATACTTACAGTGGGTTCGCGGACGGACAGACGAGGGTATCACGGAGCCTTGATGGTCTGGACCACCCCTGGGCCTTGGTGCTTGTTCCAGTGCCGCGGTGACTCGATGCAAGCCAATCGTCAGGCCATAGACAAGTCTCGCTAAGATTGTTGGTTGGAGGTGCCATGGATGATAATTGCAGTGAACGAAGGGGTCTTCCGGGCAAAGCATCCGAATGGTCACACCGAGGGGGGGGGGGTTCAGCAAAACGGGGACCCCGGTCTAGGTAGGCAACACACATTTATTACGGATTGTTCAGTGGTGACTGTCGCGTGCCCTGCGTCTCCCGCGTGGGATGGATGAGACGAGGAAGAAGAACCAACTACTAACTAATTACGCCTCTCTCACCACCACCACCACCACCAGCGTCGTGGGGTTCCAGATGGGAAACCCATGCAATGCAATACTATGTATGCCTGTTGCCTCGAATCACGCCGAACCAACCATGTGTTTGCCATGCCATGCCATGTCATGCATGCCGTGCAGATAGACTAGATGATGCCAGTCTTGGAGTAGTTGTTGTTGTTGCCCTGGATTTGACTACCACATAGAGATACAGACACAGACTGAGACACACTTCAACCCCGTCCCCCGTTGTAATCGGCCCCTCCGGCCTTCCGCAGCCGCACCACGATATCCCCCTCGTCCAGCTCCGACTTGTCGCTCGTCGTGACGGCGATGCTGTGATGCGCCAGCACGCGCTTGACGTCGCCGCTCTCGATGCTGACGCGCGCCTTGCGCATCACCTTTGTCCGCTCGCCGATCCACACCGCCAGCACGAACTTGACCCGCGTGCTCTCCTTGTCGTTGGCGTACTCGACGCGCACGTAGCCGTACTGCACCTGCCCGTCGTCCAGCTGCGTCACCAGCTCCGCGAGCCCGCCCGTGCCCGTCTGCGTCAGCGACAGCTTGTTGCCCGCCGCGGCCGCGTACGAGATGAGCAGCCAGTTGGTGTCGTCCTTGTCGGAGCGCACCGCGTCGTACGCGGCCGCGATGTCGGCAGCGTCGAGGCCGGACATTGTGTGTGTGTGAGTGCGAGAATTAAAAAAAAAAAAAAGGGGGGAGCGTGATAGCGAGAGGCAGTGTGCTGAGCTCGGTCCCGTGGGGTATAGAGAGAGGACGACGTGGTTTTCGGACGATCGATCGGTTGCGTTGGCTCAGTTGGGGTTGACTTGGCTATCACGGAAACTTGTGCCAGTGCCAGTGCCAGTGCCAGTGCCAGTGTTCCCAACTTCCGAACGGCAACGCAACGCAGCGCGCGGCAATTAT
>WPDF01000004.1:0-167282 GCA_019137265.1 Neonectria coccinea | reverse complement strand
AAGGCGGTGAGACCGTCGATCGGAAAGGGGATAGACCGGTGAGTTGGTATGGGACGGTACAAGATACGTACACACGCTAATTTTATGCCTATAGATGTATCTTTCCAGTCGAAAATTAACTCAGTTTCTCGTCGCCGATCAGGGCCATAGGCTCACAGCCAAATGCGCTAATGTTAACGCCAGACTCCCCGTCTCCTCTCGGTCGTCCAGCTGAGCTGCTGAATTCTACACCCGTGATGTTTAAGTCCGCCCTCATATAGACAACGTGTTCGTATCTCTATTTCATGTCATTGACCTCGCGTGGCCACCCGTGAATGGCTCCCTCTTGGGCCCGTCTCCTCATTTATCAAAGTCCCTAATTTATCAAAGTTCTTCGCCACGGCTTATTTCTGTGGGTTTTTGCTTGTGCAGGACTGCCATGCTGACCGCTGCATCAGTGCACGTATGAATGATACTACGTACGAGCAATGTGCCACAGCCTCGTGGCCCTCGAGAGCAAGCATCGAGGCTTTGAGCGTGGTGCGTGGTGCGTGGTGCGTGGATCCAGGCCAGCTCCACTGTTTCAGCTAAAGTGTTTCCTCGCCCTTGCGGAGCACTGAAACCCAAGAAGCGAAACACTGAAGAGCGGAAGGAGGGAAGAATGGGCACAGATGGCCTTGCCAGTTCACGATTTGGATCATAAGGGTCTCCCTGTCCTTGTTCCTGCCCTTGCCCTTGCTCTCACCCTGGAATTTTCCCCTTCCATTTGTTTAACCTTTCCCTTTGCCTGCTGCTCGGTTTTTGCCACGATGCATCAATTATTACACGTCGTCGTACTACATACATACCTTGCGTCCATCACACGAATACTCCGAAAGAGTATCAAGAACCCTGTCGACTCCGGCCGCTACGGAATGCCATGCCTTTCCTCCCTCGATACTGCCCTCAAAGGCAACGAACATGGAGTTGTTTTTGCCCCAGCCCCGTCGAAGTGCGGATCTCCATGATGCACAGAGGAAGCAAAGTGGCGTTACTCGACATCGTGAAACCACGTTTCTCCCACTTGGACAAACCCCTGGACACACGATGCAGCATCGGGAACCCGAAACGGCATAGCCCCCCTTTGGACGACTGCTTACGACGGGGTTGCTTGACATTTGACTGACAAGGACATGGGCGATAATTCAATGCAATTCAATGCTAACCAACATCGCGGGACATAGTAATTACGGTACAAACGCCGGGTCACACAGATTACGAAGTACCATGGAGTCAACTCTCCTCAACCTCAACCTCGTTCCTGAATCCAAGCGCATGGCCCTGGCATTGGCTTCCCCATCGTTTCTCCTGCTGCTACATCAAACATACTCTATTACCAACCCAGCGCCATCCGAGCTCATCTTCCCTGCCTCCATCTAGCGCTGAGGGGAATCTCCAACAGACTCCCACCATACTTGCGCAGCAAGGGGTAAAATCAACCCACCAAACCCCATTCTCATTCTCGCTGTGTTTCAAGATGTCATCCTTCTCCCGCGCCCAAATATTTCCCTCGGAGGCAATTTGTTCCTCAACCCCAGGTTCGCATCTCCGTCCCGTTCTGGACAGGAACGCCGACGTTCGGGCATGGGACGCCATGTCCTCTTCTTTCCCATGCTCTTGCATTGCTCGCTCGCTCTCTCAACCACTCACACGCCCTACATAGTACAGCGACTAGATAATAGATGCTACCCGGGCACAGGTAAGCTCGCTGCTACGTTGTTGCGTCGTAATGGACGCGCATAGGCGACCCTCCCTCCATCTCACGCACACACACGCACAATGATCGTCCTCTCAGCCGTGTTTCAACTCCTCGCCTCTCCCGATACGCCGGGGACCATCAACTGCCGGGCTATACGGTTGACCGCCATGAGCGTCCGCAGGCAAGCCCTCGTCTCATGCTTTGGGTCTTTATTCCCGCGCGTGTTTGACCCGCTGCGCTGTTCTCCTCTGCCCAGTCGTCGCAGGTATACCAGCGGGTATTTACTTCGTACATGGCATCCAGCTTCCGGAACTACTCCCTACGGTGTCTCCCGGGTGCTAACTTGACAACTCCTGCGTCGACATGGGGGAGGCACATCTCGATCGACTCGGCTAGAATACGTACGCGCGATGAGATACCGTATGATGATCCGCTGCAACCTGGAAACACATCTCAAGAGCACCGAGGCACGATCGCTTCGGCCGACGTGGCCAGACATTGTCGCTGTCCCTTGCATCCGGAGATATACCCAGTCGCCTATCCCGACTGCCCCCCTGCCATGTCGAGCCAAGGCTGATTCCTCCCAGGATCCATGCCAGAGCCAGTCTCAATCCAGTCTCGTCTTCAAGGCACCATCCTCAAACCAAACCCACGAGGCTGACTCTTCCCTCGTCCCCTGGCGAGTGCCCGGCATGCCCGGGCTCGGTCCTCTCTCCTCCCTGCAGCCTCCTCGATCCACCTCCTGCATTGGATCCACTGAGGAAGACCTCCAGGAGTGAGGGGACCTGTCAAATGTCGATCAGTGTCACTCTTTTCTGCAACTCCCTGGGATGGCTGGGTGTTGTGAGAACCGAATATCCATTCAGCCAGACGGCTCAGTCAGGTCAATAAAGGACATGGTGGGACAAGGAAGGTAGCATCGCATCGGCAGCGCAGACCGAAATGCCGTGAGCACTCTATGCGAGACAGAGAGCTGCCCTGCTGGGCGAAAGGTTCTGAGCAGTGCGGTGTTCATCCATCATCTTCCAGTGTGATGGAAATCATTCGCGGCAACGGTATATCGAATACAGAGGCTGCTATAGCATGCTCATGTCTTACTCTGAAGAGATTTAAAAGACACCGTGCAGGCCACTCCTGGTCGTAGAACGCCAGTTCACAGGACGTTGAACTAGTCATCATTTCCAGCTTATGCAGCACGCTTGATTGGGATGTGCTGCTGCTCAACGGCGATCCTGTCTTCTTACACATCACAATCACGCTGTCACGCAAAGATTTGATCACTCATCTCGGATCTGAAACATGCATTCGATCCCCTCTCTGACTGAGGTGTCGTTGGACTGTCACCCAATCGAATCATGGCAGATGGGCCATTATGCTGACCGATGGCCTCGTGGCGACGGGGACACGTCCTGAATTGCCAAGACATCGGTCTCTTGGATAGAGTGCGGTGGGTCTCGCGCCTATCAATCTTGTTAAGATCGTAGCGGTGACAGTATTCGGAGGCTGATGCAGGTTGATTGATGACGGCTGGAGATCTCCGAAGTGTCTGAGCAAGAATCCCGGACGGTAGAGATGGAAAAGCACGGGTTAGCATATAATCTCTATCACCTCTCATCTTACCAACGGGGTAAGATGGGCCCAGAGCTCGGCTCTAGTAGCACGTATATTAATCACACAGTTGGAACTCGAAAGCTGAGACTGGAATTATGTGGTATCATTCTCAATCCAAGGATCCAAGCGCCGAACTAGCTCAGCTTCAAAGGGCAAGTTTTAAGTGACAACATCTGTGAAACCCAACATGAGCCAATCGTCGGCTCATACGCTTTACGCGAAACTCGAAAACAGCTCAAAACTTTTGTGCAATATCATCAGTCTTCTCCCGACTGATTCCTCACTTCTCAGAGACCATCCGCTTGACCCTGTCAAGCAGCAGAACGCTCTCTCGCCCCAGCTTCTTCTTCCCATCACGATCCCGGGTCTTGGCCATGGCCCTCTTGAACCGATCGCGGTCGGCCAGCTTGCGATCGCGCTCCTCCCTTCGCCGCTGGAACTCCTGCTCCCGCGCCGCAGCCTCTGCCCGTTGCTCGTCGGCCTTCTTTAGTTGCTTGTCATAATAACCCGGCCTTCGCGTCCGGCGTCGGTGGCCGTCGGCATGCTGCTCATCGTCCTCCGCGGGGTCTGCGTTTTCCTGCGCCTTGTCCTCATCGGCCAGCATGAGCTGTCGGGCAGGGTGAATTCTCTCCTCAGGCTTCTCGGCCTTGTCCTTCTCCTGAGCCTCATCGTCCTGGCCTGAGGCCTTGGCGTCTGCGGCAGTTGGCTGCTCACGAGCCTTGATCTTGGCGTATGCCTTCTTAACCTTTGCCTTGTGAATCAGATCCTTCTTGATCTTCGTGACTGTGATGGCGGAGCGTCAGCTGGCATTTCATACTCGCATGAGGCGGGATTGGGTGAATGAAAATTTCTGAAGGTGAGACAAGCGACGAACCTTTTCGGCGCCAGGGACCGTCTGGCAAATTCTCAGGGCCGACCCGGAAGCCATGTTTGGCTTTCTTTGCTTCAGGAGCAGCATCTGCAGTCTCGATGGGGCGTTTTGGGGCCATGGCTGACGGGTACGATGTGTGATTTTGCCTGCGAGATGCGAGATGCGATGACAGGTCGTCAGTGAGAATTGCTCAGAGGCGCTAACGCTCGGTGAGTGTGAGGTGTGGAGAGTGGGGTCCGAGGGTGTGTGTGTGTCTTGGCACCAAGGTGTGCGGGACCAAGTGGAGCCCGCCCCGGAGTCCCGGATGGTAACACGGCATCTGACACGGAATTAAAGGCGAAACTCGGAAGCAAAAGGCAAAGTCGTATTGCTCGGATGAGCAGGAGCGAGAGAGCTGTCGGCTGCCGTATGGAACAGGTCCGGGAGCGCAATGCATGAGATGAGCAGACCCACGGCAGAGGCTGTTTGGGCAGTGGGCTGACGAGGGAATTGGCAACGCACTGCCAGGTCACGCTGACTGGGAAAGCACAGGCGTATCGTGGGAGCTGGGGGTCGGTGTACAGACTGACTTACGTAGCAATAGCATCTCCTGAATGCGAGATGTGACGGTATTGCCCATGGATGCATTGACTGATCGGCGATTCACCCGGGATTCCACCAGGTATTGTCACGTTCGCCGGTAAGGGGAAATGCCGTAGGAACTGAGCTTCAATACCCCCCGCTCAGAAACTACCTACCATGGGAGTCATAGGGCCTCTGAGCACTAACAACGGCCGATTTTGTTAGCTTCAATAACGGGTGCCCAAAACATGCAGCACCGCTACTCACCCTAGGATAGACCCGCCTACCTAACGATGCGCGTGCCTGAGTGTGCAGTTTGCGGGCAGTCTTGTTTGAGGTTCCATTTTGGGTTTGGGAGGCGTCGAGTGAGCTGTGAGCTGTGTGTTGTTGGCGTGAATGAATGCCGTAATAATTATCCAAGCTATGCGTGCCCGGTTCTAAATCCAGTTATTAGTGCATGTTGGGCGACTGTACGTCGCCGTTTTCTTTCTCTTCCTACAGGTGGCTGGCTGGCTGCATTTTCGTGGGTTCCTCCCGTTTCCTGTCCCGCCTCTTTTCGCTGTCCAACGTCACACTTTGGAACTCTCAACACAGTCACAGAACTCACCAAGTCTCTCCACTCTGATCCAATTTCTCCACTTCTCCTCCACCTCCTCTCCCTTGCCGCCCACTCGCCTCAACTCTCCACTCGCCCGCTGCCCCGACAGCTTTTACCCAAGACAGGCTGGCTTCGGCTCGACCCTGGGTCTTGCTGGGTCTTCCGGGTGGTTTTGGGTGATTTTTGGGTCCCAGGACCCTTGGGATGAATCACTTTCACCGCCAAAGGCGCCGCTCGTGCCGCTGTCGCTGCTCCTGTCACGGCTCACATCCTTGACGTCGACGTCGTGTCATACATAACAAAGTCCAGTCCAGTCCAGTCCGTGTCTGTGTCTTGCGTCACTGCTACTACCACTGCTACTACCACTTCTCGTCCTCCTCCTCCATAGTCTTCAGTCCCGCATCCTCGCTCCCGCCTCCCTCTATCTGTCTGTCAATCAATCGTTCATCTCTCCGGGGCAAGACAGACTTAGTTGGCGACCAAATCACTAGCCCATCGTCAGATCCGTGGATGACGTCCCACACGATAACCCAGATCCCCCATCTCAAAGACCCACGAGGCGCCCTGGCAGCCACCTGCATGGCATGATCTCCATCTCCACCTCGCCTTGACGTCCCCTTTCTCGCCCGATTTACCTCCAGGTGGCTCAAGGCTTAAAGGCCCCAAGGCCCGAGCCTGAAGCTTCCTGCTGTCCACCTGCCGTGCTGCGTGCCTCTTCATTCATGACGAACCTTCAGGCATACAGCGTCGCTGTGGCTCCAGCTCTCCAATATGCCCATCTTCCAGGACGATCTCGACCACCACCACTCTCCCGTCGACCCATTCCCCATTGACATCGCCACTACGAGCCTCAGGCGCCTTTCCGAAGAGAGCATCCGCACCGAGCTCTGCGAAGGCCCCATTCCCGACAGCCCACGCCGTCCCCAGACTCCCAGGTCCAACGATGCACCAGCGATATCGGACCGCGTCGCCCTCATCGAGAGGCTGAAGCGAGCCCAGTCTCCGACCTGGATTCCCAACCGTCACGTACGCAGATCCTGATTCCTCCGTCGTCCCCTCGCTCCATCCCGCCGTGTGCCTTGTTCCCACTGGCTAACTAATGCTCGTCCCTTCAGCTCGAGTCCATCCTCCAGCTTCCAAACCCCGTCTCGGTTCCAAAGACCCCCCCGACCCCGTCCGAATCGACCAGTCTCCTGCCGCCCGCCCAAATCACCCCAGACAAGAACGAAGCCGACAATGGCATTGATGAGAGATTGCGAGATGGCCTCAGCATCGAACGACCCAGGTCAGCCCTGCACAGCGGAGACTTCACCGAGGATGAAGCCGTGACAGACCAGGCCAGGGCCGTCAACCGGGCGCGCGTCGACAACCACCCGACCCCAACAGACAACCCATGGATCGCAACTTCTCCCCCGCGACACTTTACTGCTTTCCAATTCGACCAAAGGATCCCCTTCTCGGAAAGTGCCGAGAGCTTCCGATCAGACACGTCGCCTCTGTCGTCGTCACTCTCGTCGAGTTTCGTCTACAAGGCACCCACCAGCCCGCTCGTCCAATCCGAGAGCTACGAGGAACTCGACCTCACTATGCCGCTGGACGGCATCGGTTTCTCGTCTGGGCGTCTTGGTTCAAGGCGCTATACTGTGAACTCGTCTACTTTCTCCCCGACGCCCTCCCCTTCTCATCGATACTCGCTACCTCCGCGGATACCCTCATACCGAAGAGAAGCGGCATTCCCCTACCAGGCGCACCAACCCCGAAGGTCCTTGACTTCAACTCCAAGTTTCGCACAAGGGTGCACCTCACCGCAGCCGCAGACACCCGCCTTTCTACGTTCGCGGCGATCGTCGTTCGTCGCCGACTCGTCGCCACTTCACCATGCCTCCATGGTCGGCTCCTACGAAGAGAGCATCCTCCGTGGTCGCATGTCCACCACGCCGTCCAAACCGCTTGATTTCGTTGCACAAATAGGTGTGCTTGGGAAGGGAGAGTGCAGACCTAGTCTCAAGTGCCCACCGCATGTCAGCTTGTCGTTCCCAGCTGTCTACTACAGCTACGGCAGCACAGCTCTCGGACGATTTAGTTCAGATGATGGACCTAGTCCTTATGTCGGTCAGATCGACCTGGAAAACGGCCTCCCCAACCCAGATGACGAACACAGATCCAAGAGGAAAGCTCAGAGTCGCCATGCCGACAGGAAGTCGGTTGATGACGCGGTGGACTTTGCGCCCAGCCAGACCCCGGAGCGTGAACAGCGCCGAAACTCGAGAGTGAAGCGAAAGTCCAGCACGCCAAAGGTCCCCCCTGGAGGCAGTTACAGGATCCCAGAAAAGGGGCAGATCCAGATCATCATCAAGAACCCAAACAAGACGGCTGTCAAGCTATTTCTAGTTCCCTATGACCTAACGGGGATGGAGCCTGGAACCAAGACTTTTATACGGCAGCGCAGTTACTCGGCCGGCCCCATCATCGACAACGTGCCCGCTGGGTCTGAGGTGGACACGATGGATCGTCCGATTCTTCGATATCTAGTTCATCTACACATCTGCTCCCCCGCCAAGGGTCGCTTTTATCTATACAAGAGCGTCCGCATCGTCTTCGCCAACCGAGTTCCAGACGACAAGGAGAAGCTGCGTAACGAGACCACGTGGCCCGAACCACGCTACACGCCTTACAAGCCCATCCGCGTCATGCACCCGCCCACGCCTGCACCGACTGGTCCAGGGGCGGTGCTCGCGGCCGACAAAGCCTGGCGCAGGCGAAGCGCCGGGTTTCCTCTGGGACCTTCGAGCCAGCCCTTTGACCTGATGGACAGCATGAATGGTACCACCAACACGAATCACTACGCGGGCGCTTCCTCGTCCGGGGCCTTCGTATCCGGTAATACGGACCTAATAGACCCTGTTCCGTTTTGTCTCCCCGCGCGTGACCGCCTCAACAGCGACGTCAGCGATACCTCGGCGGCAACAGCAGCTGGAAGTGGCGTTCGCTCTCCAGGCTCCTCGCAGGCTAGTCGGCCATCCACTCAAGACTCGTTCAACAACTCTTCGATGCCCTGGGGTCCAACGCAGTACGAGAAGCTCAACAAAGGCGATCTGGGCTATGGTGGTAATGCGTTTGGTTCCACTGGAAACGGATCTCCTAATGGCGCCGAGGGTCTACTTTCGCGACGGCTGCGGTCCCTGGGCATGAAGCCGCCACCGCCGCCACATACGCCGAATGGCGACGACGGGACTCCCTAGTAAAGAGGGAGCCTGCCTATACATACTATTTTGGATTTTGCATGCTTTGGTAAATAGACAGTTCCTCTGCCCCAGTGGTCATCACGGCTCAGAGCAAATATTGGGGCTTTGGAACAACGACATAGACCGGTACATACTTTGATCGTGGGGGTGTTAATGGGTAGCACTTGTGACTGGGAGGCGTTGCGATATTGCGTTCGCTTAGTTATGGAGTTTTGGCGTTACTCGATACCAGTTTGATACGAGAGTCAGCCCGATTACTTGGAGGGCATGGTGAATACGGCGACTTGGTCTTTCTTGCGCTTCATAGAAACGAATCAGACAAGTACCTATGCAAAGACGACCCTCACTCGCATGTTCTGAAGCATGAAGCTGTCGGGGCGTTGATTTCTATTATACAAAGTACAGTGTAAATGCTCAGTAGGGTTTTTACATGTTTGAATACACATCTCCCCTCTCCTCATCCCATCTCGTTCATAATTTCCCAACGGACATGATACCTTCTTCTACCCGTCAATATGCTTGAACCCATGTAAGTAAGTAATGCACGCTCTATATCACATCTTCGTACACATGCTGCCGTGTCTCATTTCTATCCAGGACTCGGCGTCCTCGACGCACTTTAGTCTCTCATGAATCCATTACCATTTGTTGTCGCCGCCGGACCTCTGTTTTGAAGCCGCGCTGGACTCTGGCCGCCGCTTCCTGTGTCGATCGTTCGACCTCGTGCTGCGCTTCACGTGGTGGATGCGGCGCTCGCCATGGGGACGCTGGTCGTAGCGACTCCAGAAGTCGTCCCAGTAGGCGGTGCGTTCCTGGGCGACGACTTGGTCCGGGTCAGCGGCGGCTGAGGACAATTCTCCTTCGGAAGAGCTGTCTTCCGCCTTATCGAAGCGTTCCTTGCGTCGCTTTGCCCAAGTGACGGCGTAGCGTCTGACCTTCCTGTGCAATTCTTGCTTCCACGCCTCCTGCTCCGCCGCAGTCATCGGGGCCGTCGTCGGCACGCCCAAGCTCTGGTCGCGCTTCTTCTCCTTCGCCATCTGCTTCAGCAACTGCTCCTTGGCCTTCATTAGTTCTTTGTATGGCATGCTGCGGATGACCTTGTCGACGTCTCGCACCGACGTGGCGTCCTCTTGAACCTGGTATATCAGCGGAAGCGTCTCCATGTCGGATGTTGTGAAGGCGTGATAGAGCCGCGGGAAGTGCTGCTGGACCTTGTGTAGTTGGTGAGAGACGTCTTGTGACCAGGCGGCCATTTTCCGCATGTCGAGCCACTTCTGCTGCAGCCGGAAGACCAGCTGTTTAGGTGCCCTTAAAAAGCGAGTGTTGAGCATCGCGGCCTTCTCCCTGTTGTTTCTTCCCCAGTTCCAACCACGCCAGCCGTCCATGAGCATTGTCTCACACCAGTACATGGCACGCTGCCATCGACCCAGCTCGGCAAGGTACCGGATGGCGAGGGACCAGGTGGCACACGTGAGTTTGAAGCCCTCCTTTGTGACTCGATCGATGCAGTCCGATAGCCCCTGGCCGTCGTTTCGGTCCCGGTACACTCTCAACACAATGTTGAGCACTCGTGAGAGGTCGTATTCGTGGCCGCTATAAATGCGCCCTGCGCTGTCGTTCTTGCCCGTTTTCAGCATTTGCTCCCAGGTCTTTTGCCAAAGTTCCATAACCCTATCCAGGTTCTCGTCCTTGTAGTACGCCAGCATCAGAGCAGACATGACGTTAGGGGGGTACTGTTCATTCTGGAACGGGGGAACCAGCCCGTTATAGAGCGTCATCAGTTCCTCCGCGGTGCCAAACTCTCGCATCTCAACTAAGAGCATGATCGCTCGACCGACATTTTGTTGCTCGTTCTTCGACATCGCCGGGTTTGCTGAAAGGTGTGTTGGAGATTTGCTCGTGGCGGTTTGTCCAGGCTCTCCGGTGGAGCCGGACACGTCCTGGCGGAAATGCTCTACCAACTCCTTGCTCAGATTCAGTGTCCTCCCTACTCCTGGCTTCCGCTGCATCGCTGTCTCCACGACCGCTATTAGGGCCTTGAAGCTCACGGGCATGTTTGACTTTTCCAACCGATGATGAAGGCTGTTCACGAGGAGATGCTCTCCAACGCGGGCAGCGCCCGCCATGACAATGGCGTAGTGCTCTGGTGTCACGGAGAATAGCTCTTCGTCCTCAGCTCCTTTCAAAAGGGCGTACGCAGGGTGGATCTGATTGACGTTGACGAGTGCCTGAAGAAGGAAGCGATGGGTATCATCATCCCACTGAACACCGAAAGTCTTCATACGCTCGAGAATTGTGTAGCATCTCTGGAGGTCGCGGGCCTCGCCGTTGAAGTTCAGAAGTTGGTTCCAGATGGCGGCGTGAGTGAGCTTCCGTTCAGCCATCTCAACGCAGAGCCTCTCTGCCTCCATCAAGAGGTCATTCTGGCAGTATGCCACCACCAACGCAAGCCCAATTTCCTTCGTAATCGGAACTTGAGCTTCCTGTGACCGGTTGAAGAAGTCAAGAGTCGTCTCCAGGTCACCCTTCTTCGAGCTCATGGCCATGACGTGGGCATACGTGAAGGAATCAGGCGCGTGCTTCTTGGAAATCTCATCAAAGCATCTTAGCACCTGAGGGTAGTCGTTGGTTCTCATGTACGTCTTAAGAAGTGTGTTCCAGCAATCAACGTCAGGCTCAACCCCGTATTTGCTTGACATCTCTTGAAAAGCCTTTTCGGCTTGCGCGACGTCTCCTGCTTGCGCATAGACATTCAGGGTACTCCTAAAGGCTCGCGGTGTCCTGAGCACTTCCGGATACGTCTCAATGTACTTGGCCCAGAGCTTCTGGACGGCCGCAACGTCACCCCTCTGAGCGTACAGCTTGAGGAACTTCTCATAGCCCCATTGATTCAGGCCCCCACGGAATCGGATCCAGTCTTGGTACAGTTGTTCCAGGGCCGCGATGTCCTTTGGAAAGTGAACCTTGAACATCCCTCGTAGAACTGGCATTGCAGGCTTGGCGTTTGGCAGGTCCCGAAACTTCTGGTACATTGCGGGAAGCTTGACAATATTCGATTGAGGCTCCAACTTTTCATACCATCGGTCAAACATCCGTACAAAGTAGTCGTTATAGAGATCCTTGTCGTTCAAAGTTTCAAGGATAATCGCCGCTTGGTCAGGAGAGCAAGGCTCCCACAATGCCATTCGCGCGAAATGTTTCCGAAAGACACGGAGGGCCATATCAGATACAGGAGATTGTTTGAGCTTTTGTTGGTACTCGGCACCATCCGAGACCAAGAAGTTGCGGAAAGCGAAGTATAGGCTTCCTTGGTTGGGAATACCCTCCAGCTCCTTCAGTCGGTCCGCACTGGGCTTTCGTCTGGGATACTTCTTGGCTTGTGCGGTATAATACGCCACCCAAACATCAAGAGCAGAGGTCCATTTCCTTGAACTAATGGCGTCCGCCAATAGGTATTCGACGCCTCCAGTCAATCCTTTGGACTCAAGTCCTGCCTTGAACTGATCTATCGCAGAGGGCAAATCCCCGTTGCGCAGGAACAGGAGAATCCCCGAGGAGAGAAGGTCGTTGTCCCACTCATCCTGGGGGATCTGCCGAAAGACTGAAAGTGCTCGTCCGTTCTCCACGACGCCATGGGACCGGACAAGATACTTGACCAGCCCAGCCCGTAACTCGAGACGATTCTGGTGATCGGCGTGCGTGTACAGATCCCAAGCCTCGCTGTAAAGGTTGCCCGCGTCGTCTATCAGTTGCTTTAGACGATCTAGCGTTTCTTGGGTGTCGTATTTTGACAAATCGATCGGTCGAGCCTGCGTTCCCGTTATGGGCGGATGATGGTGTTTGTTGCCGTCTGCTCCATCTCGACGGTTCTCTAGAGTAGGAGGGCGATCACCTGGTTTGGCTTTGTGAAATCCACCTTCTCCTGAATTCCCATCACTTGACCGAGCCCTGATTGTGGTGGTCGAGTCGAGGGTCAAGTCCGCAGCTGCTGACGAAAACTGCCTCCTCCGCGGCTCCACCGTATTACGGTGCCCATCTTGAGTCCTGGGCAGCTTGGGATATATTCGACGCAGGAGCGGCAGGGTAGCGCTGGGATAGAGGAAGTCGAGTAGGAAAGCCGAGGCAAGGAGGTTCGTCTGCTGGTAACGGGGCCCCGGATCGACATCGGCGGACTCCGAATCGGCGGCGCGCGGCGGGCCGGGCCAGATGCTGGAGAGGTCAATGGCTGAGGCACCATGCTGCCAGAAGCCCGTGTGCAATTGACGGCAGCTCTTGGTGGGCTTGGGAAGAACACGCTGGAGAGTGCATGATTCCAGGCCGGCAGCCGTTCTCTCGAGCATTGGATCGGGGCGGTGAAGGCTAAGCCAGAGCGACGGGGGCCGGGAAGACAGGAATCGGCATGCTTGGTTGAGGGGAGCAAATTCAGCGACGACGATTGGAGCAAGGCCGGAGGAGGAGGAGGAGGAATTGAGTGACGGCACGGCGAGAGTCTCGAAGGCGGTGACCGGCGGGTAACGTCAATGGGTGTTAGCAAGGCGGACGATGCGGCAAGTAGGAGGAGGGCCCAAATAGAAAGAAAAAAAAGAGTCGCGATCCGTAGAGCACACGCGCAAAAGATTGATGAAGGTGGGATCCAGTTTATCATCGTCAGTGATCAGTCGATGTTTCTAAAAAATCCGCCAGCTCTGAGTGGCTGCGGCCAATGAGCGTGGCTCCGGTCGCTGAAGGAGCGGAGCCGGCGCCGTCCAGCGTCCAGGACGCCGGAGACAGTGCCGTTCGTCCAGAGCGGGCGCCAAGAAGGCTGCGGTCAAAGCGCTGATAGGGGTCTTAGGTTCTAGAACTAGGTACCTATAATTCCCCGCTGACATATGACAGCTCGCAGGTAGGCAGAGACAGGAACAAAGAAAACCCCCGCTTCAACTCGCAACTGGTCGATGGTCAAGTTAAGAAAGTCGATGCGAATAGTTGCAGTTTTTTATTATTGGTTCTTAAGCCTGATCCTTCGCAAAGCAAGTATTTAATCTTACAGTGTGATTCAATTTTCGGTTTCCCGTTGCAAAGCCAACGCCCATCAGTCCTGAACCGACGTTCCAAGCACACTGCAATTCTCCCAGTAACAAACCCAATAAACTCCCCTTTCCCGCATTCTGGTCTTGGACCTGGACAAAGGAGATGGATGATAATGAAAAGTGTCGTAATGAAACATGAGCCATGTATGGGGTATTTTGGGGGTTTTCCAGTTGTTGTTCCGTTCTCTGATTCCGATTCCGTTCCCGATTATCAGCGTACAAGTAAAGTCGAAGTGGTCCTCGTTCAGCTACTGTCCTGCTTTGCTCCCTCGTCGTCGGAGCTCGCGAGCAATTCGTTCCGTAATCCAGACAAGACATCGGCCAGTCGAGGAGGTCCGCGTTCGAAGTCTGCCTGGGGCCCGCGGCTCCGGCTGCGAGTACGTTGACGGCGGCGGAGGGCCTGTTGCTGCTGCTGCTGGCGCTCTACAGAAGACGAGACCCGAGATGGACAGTGCTCTCGGCGCAATCGGGCATGGAGCAAGCGTCTTCGGGTGGGCGACGGGACTCTGGGGGAGGTCGCGCGGGAGGAATATCCCAGGGCGGGCGAGGTGGCACGACGGCGAGAGCGGCCTCGAAGGGTGCTGCATTCATCGGCAGGGGCACAGCGGATGGGTCGGACGCTGTGACGGGTCATGCTGCGATCTCTCTTGCGGCCTCGCATGGCATCGTGCTCGGCGTTGGGCGAGACGATAACGATGGGCGACTCGGCAAATGGAGCGCTGCCGTGGACGATACCCGCTGTCATTTTGGCCCTTGGTGTAGCGTTGCTGTTGTTGTCGTTGATGTTGCTGTGTTGCGGTATTGTCTACTTCGTACTCTTGGTGGATGGCGAGGGAGGATCCGAGTGAAAGCCGGAGAGAGAAGTCGGAAGGGGGGTTGCAGGACAGATGGATGATACAGGCAGGAGACAGCAAGGGACGAGCAGTACGGTAGTAGGCAGGAAGCTCCAGAAGGGTGTGGGTGTGGGTGTGGGAGAGTCTTTGTAGTTCTTGGGCCGGATCAACTTGGACAAATGGCAAGACGCAGTAGAGGTAGAGGTGGTGGGAGCGGGTGAGACAATGGAAAGCGGCTGTTGACGTCGTGCAACGGCTTCCTTCACTGATCGATCATCCAAGGGACCGGCGAGATGCAGATTGCAGATTGCAGATTCACACACCAGAAACTACACAACGACACCGACGCAGGTGCAGGCACGTCGTCCACTTATAGGCGAACGGACAGTAAAAGGCAGATGACGGAAAAAAGGGGGACAAGGGGGCGGAGACTCGGACGGGGAAACACGAAGAAACGCCAGAGATGGGAGGACCACGAGCCAAAGCGGGAGGGATGAGCCCTGCGAGAAAAAGCCCGGGAGCCCGTGAGCTGGAGGGCTTGCTGGATGCCGCCGTCCCGCGGTCAAGCGAGTGGAAGCGAATGGCTGACGGGCGAGGAAAGCTGGAGTGAAATGCTGGGCCAAATGCCGGATGCTTGGACGAATGCTCCCCGAATGCTCCCCCGAATGCTCCCACCCTCGGACTGGGTCGTCCGACGGATGGCTTGATTCGATGGCCGTGACCACGGGCATGACTGGGCATGGCATGGCATGGCATGGCATGGCATGGGCCATTTGTTTGTTCTTCCAGGCTTCTTTCCGTGAGACTGTTACAAGTTGATTGATCACTGGCCAGGTAGGGGTCCTGTCCCCTGTAAGCCATGCTTGCTTTGCCCCCCGCCCCCCGCCCCCCGTTGCTTTGTTTTTGCTTTGTTTTTGTTTTGTTTTGCTTTGCTTTGCCCTCCTTTGCATTGCATTGTTTTTTTTTGCCTCTGTAATTAATTAAAACTACCTCCCTGCTTGCTTTGCTGTCTAAACTCGCATCAGCCGCCGGCTGGCCTGAACCTTGTGATCCAGCCCCGCGGGCGCAGATCGAACCCCATCAACCCCATCTCCAACGCCGAACTCTGGAAAGCCGGCAGCCGGAGGAACATCCGCGGGCAAAGAACAGGTTAGCGATGCAGCACCTTCGTGAGAGGTGTACTGTAGCAGCCATGCATGGCACTTTGGCTTTTTGTCCATCGGCATTTCATCCATAGATAGATGGGATAGATGCCTGCCTCCACACACACACACACACACACACACACACACACACACGGCGACGACGCAGGCAGGCTTCGTTGCGGATGCTACCCCAGGTCCGGTCCTCCGTGTTCGACGGACCAGTCGATCACCACCCCACCGGCTCTGACGAAACAAAGCCAAACCGGTGCCATGACGTATGGGTCCTGGAGACGTGCGAGACGTGCCAACACACACACTGAGAGAGGAGGGGAGTCATACCGGTGAGGATGTCTGTGCCAGGGACGAATAGGTGTCTATCAGTATCACTAACATCAGGGTGCTTGACGTGATATCCAGCCAGTTCACCCTGGACGACGCAACCACGACGACCCCAAAAGGTAGTCATGAACGCATCAACCACCGCCGTCAATCCATCATTCGGCCGAGGATATAACTTGCCAAGATGAGGCGAACGGGAGTCGGCCACAGCCCACGAGGAACCTTTCCCCGCAATCCTCGAAAGCCTCCCTCCCTCGTCCAACGCCAGCGAGGACACTAGACTAGACCCATACACTAGATGGTTAGTTATGCTTTGCCATATCGGCGCCAGTCTGGCATCATGGCCATTGTGCGCCCCATTGTCTCTTTGCAGTGCCGCCGCAGTTATGCCCAAGAGGCTCTAGCATCGCCATCCCAAGAAACTCTGTATCAGTTGATGGAGGTTTGGTGGAGGGAGGGACGCCGTCAGCACCAACCAAAGACGACTGTCGCCGGTCGAGACCATTCCCTTGTAGCGGACTGGGCAAAGAGGTCGGGATGAATCACGTCAACATTGACAACCTTGTGTCAACGTGGCAAGCAACCAAGGAACCACCACGACGGGACGCCTCCATCACAACTCCGGGCCTGCATCTCTGCATCTCGGTATCCTAATTAACCAAGTCCGGGCGGGCCTCATCGGTCCCAGACTCGGCGCCCGGATCATTGTTAGCGCAAACACGTCCCCTGATTTTCTTGAATCTGGGACACAACTCGCAGAAGCAAAGATTAAGCCACGTACCCACTTCGTCCACTTCGTGTTTTATGTAAGCTCCACTGTCACAAGCTGAAGCAAGATGGGAGAGAGAGCAGTGCGAACAGCGGACGCGACAGAAGCAGCAAATGGTAGGCTATGGACACCCACTAACCAAGAGCCGCAAGATTGGATGACAGCATGTGCCAGCGTCTCACGATTTCACGATTCGAACCCGTGAGCTTCACGCCCAACATTCTCTAATGACATCCGTGTCCTCTGCCTCTCGTCCCGTAAACAGTATTCTTGATCCTTTCTGTCTTCTCTCTAATTAAACCGAGCGGTTGGTTCCCTCATTTCGCCCTGCGACTGAGCGCACGCGTACCATCGCGGTCTAGATTCGTTCGACCTGTCAGGGGCAATTGCACGCTCGCCTGCCTGGCCTACCAAGTACCTAAGTTACATACTATTCTACCTACCTTACTTCGTACCTACCTTACCTACTCAACCACCTGTCACCACCTCGCGACCTCGACGACGTCACCTCATCAATTCCATCCGTCTGTCATCACCATCGTCATCACCACCAACGTCAACAGGCCACCTGGACGAATAACCCGCACACGATCCCTTCTCCTCCGGGAATGGCCCTGCCATCTTCCTAGTCCGACCCATCTCCCCCTATCTTCGTCGCCCTCGTCCTCCTCCTTGCTCTTCGTCGCCCATCATGGCCCGATCCCGTCCCGCCACCACGGGCTACGAACGCCTCGCCCAGGCCGACGACCACAGCGACGATTCCGACGAAGATCCCCTCTCCCAGTCCTACGCCTCCCTCCAACCCGCCGCCGCGCCCCGGTATGCCCCAATCTCCCAGCCGCGCCATCGCTCCGGCATGGCCAGCCCCAAGTCCTTCTCCTCGAGGCCCAAGTTCCGCCAACGCTCCGGCAGCAACGCCGGCGTCGATCTCAAGGCAATCAACGCCCGTCTCGAGCGCTGGGCCGACGAGATCGCCTCCCGCTTCAAGCGGAAGGGCAGGAATCAGGCCGGCGAGGAGGAGCGCCTCGAGATTCACTACTCCGTCTTCCAGGCTCCCGAAGGCGTGCGCCCCGTTACCGCAGAGAGCGTTGCCGCCCCCCAGGAGGGTGTCATGACCAGGCCCGAGTTCGAGGACATTGTCGAGAGCGTCCGAACCGCCATCAGGCAAGAGGTGCATCCCAGCATGATCTCACAGGGCAGTTCTGGCAGCTATTTTGCCCGAAATCCCGATGGCAAGATTGTCGGCGTCTTCAAGCCCAAGGACGAGGAACCATACGCGGCTGGAAATCCCAAGTGGAACAAGTGGATTCATCGCAACTTGTTCCCCTGCTGCTTTGGTCGAGCTTGGTATACTCTACGCCGTCTTCCTAATATCCGCGCCGCCAACTAACTTGTTCGCAGTCTGATCCCCAACCTTTCCTACGTGAGCGAAGCTGCCGCCTACGTCCTCGACTGCCAATTACGGACACACCTAGTTCCCTACACCGATGTCGTCTACCTCTCCTCCAAGTCATTTCACTATCCCTTCTGGGACCGCCGCAAGTTCCATCGCAAGAAGAAGCCCCTACCCGAGAAGCCCGGAAGTTTTCAGGTCTTCCTCAAGGGCTTCAAGGATGCCAACGTCTTCCTGCGTGAGCACCCTTGGCCCGATCAATACTGGTCCGGCTTCCGCGCAAACGACGGCCAGAGAAAGAAACGAAGGAGGTGGACCGAGAGTTGCCGTCCTTCCAGCGCTACATCGCCTGATGACGCGTACGCCAGTGATGACGAACAGGGTGGTCAAGACAGTCCACCCCTGAGCCCGAACCATTTCGCCTGGACGGAGAACCTGAAGGAGTCTTTCCGGGAGGAGCTTGAGAAACTGGTGATCCTGGACTACATCATGAGAAACACCGACCGTGGACTAGATAACTGGATGGTCAAGGTCGACTGGGAAGCGGGCAAGGTCTCGGTCGTCTCAGATCCCATTCAGATGAACATGGAGACTGTTGCCGAGGAAGATGGTCCTCGTCCCGTGGATTTATCCCAGTCTCCTCCCCGCGCTTCACGAGCCTCATATCCATACAAGGTTCAGAAGCCGATGGATGCTACCAGTCAACGATTCACTGGGAAAGAGCCTATCATGAGCCTCGGAGCCATTGATAACTCCCTCTCCTGGCCATGGAAGCATCCAGATGCCTGGCGAAGGCATGCGCATCCCCGAGCGCAATCATGACTCAAACAAGCTAACATACGTCCAGTTTCCCATTCGGCTGGCTCTTTCTACCTGTAGACCTCATCGGGAGGCCCTTTTCGCAGAAGACGCGGGACCACTTTCTCCCCCTGCTTACCTCGACGGCATGGTGGAGCCAGACGACCCTTGCCCTCAAAAGGGTGTTCCAGATGGATGTTGATTTTGAGGAACGCATGTTCGCGAAGCAGATCGCCGTCATGAAGGGCCAAGCCTGGAACGTCGTCGAAACCCTCAAGACTGCCGACCACGGACCGCTCGAGCTGACGCGCCGTGCAAAGGTCTGCGTCTGGGACGACCTCGTCGATGTACCCGTCGCGGTCCCCATGCAGGCCACCCCATCCGAAGTCCGCCGCAACCCTAACATTCGTTCTTCCGGGGACCTCCGTCAGTCTATGGACGAGGCGGACATTGCTAGCTCCGCACCGGCGCCCAACGTCCCGGTTACGGACCTCCTCGGCCTCACAAGTCCACCGGCTGACATGCCCCATCCCGGCCGGTTCGAGATCGCGTCTCCGACGAGCGACATTGCCCACTCGCCGGAAGACACACACCTCAACGAATCCAACCCCCTGGATCCGGCGGGGCATCACTCAGGCACTGGGGATGCGGCAGAGCGTCCTTCGATCCAACCATCCGGTTTCAGATCCAGCTACCAGGGCCCGGCCCGTGCCCTCAACATGTACGAACCAGCCCGTCAGGGGCAGCAGGCGACGTCACATCAGCAACGCCGGTACTCATTCGCCACGGCTGCTGCCCGCCGTAACAGCAACACCGCTGCTCAGCAGTTCTATGGCGAATCACACATCACGTACGCTGATGATGTTGAGGGCGATCTCGGCTATGCCGCTGCCGAAGGCCAAATGGGCAACCATCGCAAGGTCATAGTGGAACGCCTTGAGGCCGTCAAGAGCAGAAACCCTGTATTCACATGGTGCTAATTGACCGCGCTCTTGTGAGAGTTGCAGCTTGTTGCCTCATCTGCATCTATGCCTTTGAAAATTCAGCCGCTGTTGACAGGTCAAGTTTCTTCCTGTAACATGAATGACTATGCATCCAGACCGAACTTGACCTCGCAAATCAGCCCGTCGCGTGTAGCTATCTCTTCGGTTGAATAGAGGGGAGGGTAGCATTGCCTCCTATGCTCCTGTCTTCCTCATGCAAGCCATAAATCCTTTTTTCAATGACCCTGGACGAGCTTCTTATTGGAAAGTCTCCTGCATGACGGCTGCTTGAGACGCTGTTTCAAATCCGCATATCAGAGAACTTCTTTTTCGCTGTCACCGGCTGCTGCACTCCTCAGGTATATAGTACGGTCTGGGAAGGCGGGTAAGCGGGAAGTAGGGGGCCAGGAGGCATTCACGCTGATCACACCAAGTTGCAGATGCAAAGGGGGGGCACGGCAGGGCAGCCGTGCGGGGCGGAGGGTTGACCTGTCATGTTGTACAATACTGCTTATGATTCCTTCTTCTTTCGTCGTTGGGGGGGAAGCTTTTGCCTGCAGGGGGGTTTTGGGATGCATTACGACGGGAGTAGACAAAATGGCGGGTGTTATAAAAGGGGCTGCAAATAGAAATGGACATGACTTGTTGGACCATGGTTCCTTTGAAAGCAAACCGTACCCAGTCCCTCGGTTCCGGTTCCGACAGACAGGCAGCTGGGACTCAGAGAAATCAGGTGTCAACCTGGCGTCATAGTGCATGTATGTGGTTGGTCAAGAAACATTGGCGCAGGTGCGGGAGAAACTTGAGAGGGAGGGAGGGAGGAAGATTGGGTGAGGGCCTCGAGTCGCGTCGTATTCCTTCTTCCACACACAGCCCACCGTTATCCCGACTCTCTGGTCCCAATCCCGAGAGCTTGGGTCGGCAAACGGTGGCACGAGCAAGGTTCCCCTGTCTCGGTTGGCCCCAAGAGCTCCGCGCTGGCTGACGGAGCGAAAGGTGCCCAGCGAGCTAGGCTGATGGAGACTTTGCGTATCTGGCGAAACGATTTCCAGAGGGAGACGGCGGCTAAGCACATCAGCTCGCAAGCCTCCCTGTGCATGTCGCTAGCTGTGGGCTGTCCACTCTAGGAGGAGCCTCCTGGCCGCCCTGGCGTGCAGCGCAGCGCAGTGCGTCCTTGTTGCAGAGTTCGGCGCCCTCAGTGTGTCTCTCGCCTCCCCCACACCACTCCATCCTAGCGGGCCGCAGCGGCCGTACAAGATTGGATGTGGGTACCGGGACCATGGGACGCCGCAGACAGTGATAACGTAGCAGCAAGTTTGCGCAAATTCGCCTGCCATCTAATGCAATACTATCTCGTAATCATTTGCTGATCGTATGTGGGTTGTTCTTCCCTCAACGGGGCGTCGGTGGCTTTAGCCTGGTATGTGCCCGCGGATCGTGGTGTCGGCCAGTTGTCAATGTCTGTTGGCCTTGTCCTGGTTTCGATCGCCATCAGATGATCCTTCGTACATGTACAATGTAGGTGCGGCAACGGCAGTTCTCCGTCTCATTCTTCCATCAGTACCTGTGCTTCAACTTCTCTGCAGCTCGGCAGAACTCTTCTTGTTGTGGAGGCTCCCGGAGGGCCAGATGAGGCATGGGGACGTTGCAAAGGAAGGTTACTTGTGGGGGACGCGGGAGTAGGGGTAGGGGATGATTGACCAGGTGAACCCACCGCGAGCACTAACCCTGAACGGCGCCGGAGACCTGGACCCAAGCTCTCCTCAAGGGTCCTTGGAGGCTTGGGAGCAGGGCCAAGAAGGTTAGGGTCGAAGTCGCCGAGGACTGTCCCGCTGTGCACCGCGTTTAGCTCCGTCGGCCCGTCGAAGCGTCAGGCTCGAGCCTTCAAGGCAGCCAAGGAGGCCTTCTTTGGGTCGTCTCACTTGCTTCGAAACCCCTCGATACCGGATGCCGGTTCACAAATGGGCTGGTGGTATGATGTTCAGCAACAGTGACAGGAAGGCCCAGGACCAGCTGACGGGCTGGAAAGAGGACAATCTGCACCAGCAGCTGCGAGAGGCCAGAGGCCGCAGCCCGATGCAACTTAGCGACCCAGTCCCAACGCCAATGTGGCCATGAGGTCTATTCCCGTCCGCCCCTACCACTAGAAACCTCCTGTCTCTGGACGGTGCATAATATGCCGCTTGTTGTCCGAGGGGGCCATCGCCGGCCTGGAAGTGGACACAGGAGGCGGTGAGGAGTTGAAGTCTTTTGATCGCGGTCCTGGAATTTCCTTTGCACAACACTTGAGGGGGCACGTTTCCCAGAATGTGGATCGACCCCATACCCCTGAGCCTGAGCCTGGGCGATGTTCAGCGTCCATGGTAACATCCTTTGGACTCACAGCCGACGGCTGGTTCCTCGGTTGCCATCCCTCACATAGGCTAGGAACCTCCCATGGACTGCAGGGCAGGGTCGCTTCATTCCCCTTCACGACGGCTCACCACTCTCCAGGAAACCCGTCGTCAAGGATGGCCTGGCATCTTCAGCCCACCACATGCCCAAGTCCCAAGTCCATGTCCTCGGTATTGGACACGGCTTGTCGCTGTTCCGTCCCTAATGGGTCTCTTGTGGCCAAGAGGCCCTGCCTTGTCCCCTGCAAGACGTCATCAAACAACCATTGCCCCTCTTCATGCTGTATCACACAGTTCTCGAAGGACACCACGTCGGGCTGAATACGACAGAAGGTGTGGGGGCGTGTGATCATGTTGCCATCGACTTGAAACGAATCGTATTCGCGCTCCTTCTCTTATAACCTGCTCCGGGTCGTCCTTGTATCCCGCAGGTCTCGGTATCCTTGTAGACCTTCAGCATGGTGGGAAGGCTTTTGTGTAGGTATGGACCCGGCTAGGTGGCTCCAATGGGGGCCAACAGGACGGAGACCCTGGAGCACAGCGATGCAATCTGTAGTTGACCGCAATCATGTCTGGACAAGCCGCACCAACCCCTCCACTTGGAGTGGAACCAATGCCATTGCCCAAGCATGGAACAGGGTGCTGGTAAACGAGGCGTGCCAAATACGTTCCAGTGAGCTTTGTCTGATTTCATCCCATGGTGACCCCGTTGTCGCAAGGCCAAGACCAAGACCGAAAAGGAACAACGCCCACCCCATCAGAGAGGCAGCCTGGACCAAACGCGTTGGCCAACCTCATACTTAACGACCTTGAAACGCTTTGCCAGGTCGGTCGAGTCTTCTGTGACGTTGGTGTTTGTCGTTGTCCGATACCTTGCCCCATCACAACTGTCCTGAGTCACTGCTCATATAGACTAGCTCACAGCCTTAGGTCTACGGCTAATCCCTGATGCCGAAGTGGGCTCGGGGCTGAGGCGGCAGAACTCTGAAGAATTGCTGGAGAGGCAGTAACACACACTCGGTGCCCAAGATCGGCGCTATATCTTGAAATCAGAGCCTGGCACATCCAGTCTGGTACATCCAATCTGAACAACTCAAAGTCAGTAATCTCCACCTTGGTAAAGGAAGAACCTTCTTGCGCATTGTAAGTCCAAGCCATGGCAGCCGTATGCAAGAGCCTCCTTAGACCCAGATATGGCTTTGGAGACTGCATCCTGGCACCGGGGTGGCTCTCGACTTGTGGACTGGGGCCACGCTCGGGGTACCACCTGACTTCTTAGTAACGGAGAGTAACCTAAATCGCGCTGAACAGGAACATATCCAACCTGGTCTGTATCGCTGAATGATAGTCGAGTCCAACTCCTCCTTGTGAGTTGGCCGAGGCTTGAAGGGCTTCGAATACTAGGCAGCATCATGGACGCCGAGTAAGAGAATCCTTGAACGTCAGCCAGAGTGTCGCTAAGCCCCTTTGGAGAGACGGGACAGCACCCCTTGACGAGACGTTTACCGAAATTGTCGACCACCATGGTCGCAGTTATCAACAATACGCCCTTACGAACGGGACCTATTTCGTACCAGTCGACGAGGTAGGGAGCCGGCTCTATCCTCTTCTCCCTTCCCCCCTATCAGACAACATCGACAGAGCCTAACGAGCTGACCTAGGACGAGATCGCACGCCTCGAGGTGATGCATGGAGTTCTCTCCAGCTTGTTCGATAACAGACTGATATTCCCTCCCATCAGAAATCCGAGAAGGATCCTAGATTGCGGATGCGGATCAGGAGAATGGGCCACGGACGTCGCAGCACAATACCCGAACGCGGAGGTACGTGGATATCTTTGCTTCTGATTGTCCCACCGCCCTACCAAACCGGGCAACATGCCCTGGTGAATGGGAGCGAAATCGATACACTAGAACGACACCAGAAACGGGAGAATCTTCTCAGCGATGGATGATGGGTCCTAGTCAAGGCCTGATCGATCGCACCTCAGGAAGGCATCTGTCGACAGGAGATGCTTCCAAGAAATCGAGGATGAATAGTTCCGCATCGCGGGAAGGATTCGGATCCCGGGAAAGGACGTCTTTTCAGGGGTTGTGTTTCTCGGTCGCGTACGTCCAGCTAACAGTGGAAAACACAGGTCTTGGGTATAGATGTGAGTCCGCACATGATCCCAGAAAACCCTCCGGACAACCTCGAGCTTCAAGTCGACGACCTCAACGGACGGTGAGATGTCTGAACCTGGAAAGTCACGAACAGATGGCTGAGTAGGCGACCCTAAACCAGGTTCACGTTCCAGTCCAACCATTTCGACCTTGTCCACAGCCAAATGATGGCGGGCGGCATCCACGCGAATCGATGGCGAAGCTATATCCGAGACATATATCGAGTCTTGCGACCAGGAGGATGGTGCCAAATGGTCGAGATATACTTCAACGCCCAATCCGATAACGGAACTTTAACCAGAGGCGAGCATTTCGGAAGTCCATGACTCGGGGGCATTGCTGATGTGAGCCCTACAACAGACCATGCATTATCGAGGTGGTCGAGACAGTATCTGCAAAGTGCGCAGCCCTACAAGGACCCTCGGGCACCACTGCAGCTGGCGAATTGGATGAGGAGTGCGGGCTTCACCGAGATCGAATCAAGGCTCTTGACGTTGCCGATGTGTGCCTGGTCGAATGGTACAGTGCCGCAAAACCTCTCGCCGATGGCATTGATTCTGACGCAGTGGGAGCATCCAGACACCCGGGACTATAACATCGGTTGGGCGAATAATGAGAATGTGAGCCAGATGCTGTACTCGTTGGCGCTGTACCAGTTCACTCAGTTTCTCGGGTATGTAGCCTGCTGCTGGCTGGAAAGCTGCATGGCTGACTGAGCCTAACAGGATGCCTTTAACCGACTTCCAACTGTTGGTGGCGCAAGCTAGGAGTGAGGCCGGGAACCCAGCATTCAAGGTAAGAATTGTACTGCGAGGCGCTACGAGCGAGCAAGACAGAAGCTGACCGCAGTGATATGACGCAGGCTTATTTTCCGATGTAAGTGGACTTCCACGAAGATTCCTTTGGTGCCGGGGGTGGGAGATGGATTTTAACGGTTGAAACTACAGTTATGTCTGCATTGGCCGGAAGCCACGTCGATGAGCATTTCGTAAACAGCACAACGGGTGCTGTGGGGCATGACGCATGGTCAAGAAGACTTGCCGGAGAGGTCGGGATACGGAGGTCGGGATCGAGGATGCGAGCACCATTGCTGCGTCTAGGCATGGAGCCGTTGGGCTGCCATGTCGTGGAGGAGAACCGATGGGACTTATGCGTGGGGTTTCGATGAAGTGAAGTTGAAAGAAGGTTTAGACCGCCGGAAGGAATGCCAGTGGCGCCGTGGGCCAGGCACCCCGATCGGACCCGGGGAAGTCGGTGGGTAAGGCAGGTCACAGGTGTGGGTGCGGCCGTGTGGGTGCGCGGGAAGGCAAGTGCGGACTGACGGGCAGGGACGAGGAGATCCAACTACTACTAGTACCTCAGGCACACATCATCGGGCATCTACGTAGTCCATGTCCCCCCAACGAAGACATTGGGCATACAGGAGAAATCAAAGCTTAACCACGTACACCCCTTGCCCTCGAGGTGGCTGCTAATGCTGTCTTATTGCGGCCAGGGCCTGGGTCGGCCGTGGCTGGTCCTTGGAACCTCGCTACCGACTGGCTGGGACCCGGCGATGCAGCTCCTGGAGACTGGAGGCTGCCGTACCACTCAGTTCCCCGTCAGGGCTCAAGGGACAGTTCCACTAATGTCGAGACGCAAGGGCAAAGGGCGGAAAGGGGAGGAGAGCGGACGCGGGCTCATCCCGTGTCTCTGGCGAGTCCACACATCCCAGTCTACCACGGCGACTATCGTTTTCGAATCCCATCACACGCGTTGGCTTACAAACAGTAAATTGAGAACCTTCACCGAGTACAATGCTCATCCTGGCCCTGTTGCGGTCGTGGCTCGAGGATATAGAAAACGCGAAGATCTGGGACGTCTGTGTACATCCCGGGGCCAAGCTTCACTCAAGGCATGACGACCCAGACGCCCCAGATATCCAACACATACAAAGACCGCGTATGTCTTCCGGCCCGATAGTCCAGCTGCCATTGATCCCGCACTGGGCCGTCCCTATCCGATGCCGTCCTCATATCGATCCCTGGCTTGCAAGCCGGTCTGTTAGCGTGACCCCTAGCGGGATGAAATTATCAACGGAAGCGTCCCCCGACCCTGGCTGATCCTTGTCTTCGCATGAGATTGCAGTTGCCAAAACGATCAGGTGATTTAGCGTTCTCCCAAGCGATCTCGTCGACATCAAGGCCAATGACAGAATGGGGGAGCGAGAGAGGCGTGGAGATGTTGATGACTCTTTCCCCCACATGTTTCCTCAGAGGTTCAGCCGGCCAATACGTACCAAGGCTCTATTCAAAAATTACCCAAGTTGGTCGCGGTCGAGGTTGTGGCTGTAGATGCGCTGCACCAAGTTGGGGCATCGGGCAGCCTGGCTGACCTCAACAACCCTGTCTCATCCCGTAGGTACAAGTGTATCCGTACCCTCACCGCTAACACCGGTAAACAACAGCTGCATCCGCGGTCTGACAACGAATGGAACACTGATTGGACCACTGTCTAAGTTTAGGAACGCAGATTCGAACCAAAAAGACGACATCAGAAGAAACAAGGACAGCGTATCACA
This sequence comes from Neonectria coccinea, assembly GCA_019137265.1. NCBI lineage: Eukaryota > Fungi > Ascomycota > Sordariomycetes > Hypocreales > Nectriaceae > Neonectria > Neonectria coccinea. Next base: position 140,235 of record WPDF01000004.1, on the reverse strand, counting down.
TTCTGATTTGTGCGAGAAACGCTATCGAAGCGCCTGCAAGTGGGCGGTGTTAATGCCATGAAGTCCGAAGGATACGTAGTTGGCTGTGGCGGAGGTGGAAGGTTGGTGACGATCCCTAGTGAACAGCGTATGATTTTTGAGACATTGAATTGTTAGGATTTCAATGACTTGTCCATGTTTTATCGTTCCTATGGGCTAAACTCGTTGGCGGCCTTTCTCGTTGATTCTGACATATGGTGGAGTACGGTTTATGGATCACTTTGTCGTTCGTGTTGGTGGGAATCTTGAATCTTGCGAGGGGAATTGATCAAAACATGAGGCAAAGACATCACTAAATAACGTCCTAGCGGGCAATTCTCGCTAAGAGTCTATAGGATTGACAGAGGGATTGTATGTTATGGATGGAAAGGAGCCCATTCCCAAGATCTTCGGGGTAGTTTGTTGGCCAGACGTTTCCATTCGCAGTCCCCGCCAAAGGCCGGTGAACGAAGCAATCATCTAATTACCCATATTTTCCATTGAAAAGGAACACACTTGACAAACTAAAGATAGATACTGAAATTACTAGAATGGAAAGCTTCAAAAGTTGTGCTCTCTCTTCTTTTCTCGGAAGCTCTCAATGGGTTGTTCCGCCACATCCCGCCGTGACGACCAATTGGCGCTGCTGATTGGGGAGGGAAATTTTGAGCTCCGGCCCCAAGCTTGAGCGATCACAATCCAAACCTCAACATCCCACTACCTCGCATTGCACCACCTCACAACGTCCCAATCCTCGACGAGCTTCCAGCGAAAAATTCCCACATCGGTCGATTTATCCGTTCACCATGTCCTTCAAGCCATCCACGCAACTCCTCCGAGCGCTGCGGGCCCCGCGCCCCACCGCCTCGCTCCGCATGCCTACGAACCAGGTCTGTCGGTTCTACTCAACCGGTGTCGACACTCCCCCGCCGATGCTGTCCAAGCTCAAGGCCGATCTCAAGACAGCCATGCGCGCCAAGGACGCACCCCGTCTGGCAGTACTGCGCGCCATCATGTCCGCCAACCTCAATGCCTCGAAGACGGCGAGCCCCATCCGGACCGACGTCCAGCTCGTCGCCCTGATCCGCAAGATCCAGAAGAGCTCGTTGGACGCGGTTGCCGACGCGAAGGCCGCAGGGCGCGATGACTTGGTCCAGAAAGAGGAGGAACAGATCAATGTGCTGGAAGAATACGCAGCCAACAGCGGTGTACAGACGCTCAGCCAGGCGGAGCTCAAGGTGCTAGTGGAGGAGGCCGTCGAGGCATCCAAGGCGGCCGGAACCAACGTCAAGGCTATCCTGGGCGATGTGATGAAGCGTCTAGCAGGTGCCCTTGAGGGCAAGGACGTTGACAAAAAGGAGTTGGCTAAAATGATCAAGGAACTTACCGCCTAAGCAAGCTCTGTGCCGAGCATGTAGGATATGTACAGTACTATAGCCATTGTGGCCCTCAACCGTGCACTCACAACCTCAAATCATCCCATGCCTTGTCTAGTAAATACTTCTTCGACTCCAGAGTCTGGACTGATAGGGACCCCACGTGGCGGTCCCGCGAGCCGGATCAAGGCGACCCCACGCTTCATCTGAAGACTATCGAAGTAAAGCTATTTCGCACAAGCGTGACTCATCCGTTGAGTCAACACTCAGGTGCATCGATTTCCGTACATATGGACTATTTCTATTGTTCATTCTTTTCTTCTTGCATTACTTTCTTAGACTAAGCGCTTTCCTTTTGAAGTTTCACTACGCAGCTCTACCATTTCGAATCTTCAACACGACCCAGCCAAGTTACCTCATCTGAAGAGATCCACAATGCTACGCCAGAACATCAGCTCTGGGTCTGCCTTTGAGGCCCGGATTGGCTACTCCAGAGCCGTCGTCACTGGTGAATGGGTCTTTGTGAGCGGTACTACCGGGTTAGATTATTTCTCGAGTGGCAAACCTTTTGAACCTCCTAACGCCCTCCGCATAGGTATGACTACAAAACAGGCGCCATCTCCTCGGACGTTGCCCAGCAGGCAGATCAGACGCTTGAAAATATTGCCGCTGCACTCAAGAACGCAGGTGCTTCTGTAGCCGACGTAGTTCGTGTCAAGTACATCCTGCCTGACCGCGATGACTTCTCTAAGACGTGGCCCGTCCTGCAGAAGTGGTTCGGCGATGTCCGTCCCGCGGCGACCATGATCCAGGCAGGCCTCTTGAAAGATGAGATGAAAATTGAGATTGAGGTGACAGCAAGGAAGGGTTGCGGTGGAAAGGGGGACGAGGGGTTGGGTGCCACAAGCTGAGATGAATACTAGACATCACGCTTCCAATGTCATAAATGGGCTATAGTACACATGTATAGGTCATCCGAATTGAAGAAGAAGTATTGACCTAAAGATCAAACCAAATATCCAATAGGTAGAACAATTGTTGGTTTTCATCGCGATTGTCTTGCACAGTAGCTGTCCCAAGTAACTTTCAAAGTATCACTCAACCTCGAGCGATAGGTCAGATATCTAATCCAAGCACATACATGTGACTCGCCTTCTAATATTTAGCAAGTCTTCTTTGAAAGCTAGTTCTATTCAAACGCGCAGGTGGAATCGCGAACCAAATACCATGACCAACCACTGAGAAAAAGTCTACTGGTGAACTAAAGGAGCAAGCAAGCCTCCAGCTGCAAACATGAATCCAATCGTGACAAGACTCGATGTGGACAGCAAAGACAAGCCACTGATACCATGACCAGACGTACAACCTCCTGCGATTCTCGAGCCCACGACCATTAAGAAGCCGCCTACCACAGACAAAGCCGGCGCCGCCTCGATGACATTAGTTGCGAGCAACGAGGGCGCGTTTTGAGCGAGAACCCAAGCGCCTGCCACCACACCAGTTGCGAATAGCATGTTCTGGCGGCTACTTGGCCACGATGCAGCCCCCACGAGCCACCAAAAGTGGTTGCCGACTTCTTCGTAGGAGGTCGAGACACCCAGCATGGACTGGCGGGTAAGGAGTGAGAAGAACTGGGCAAAACCGATGAAGAGGCCACTTCCTGCGGAAAGGAGAGTCCAATCCGAGGGGTGTTTCGTGTAGACGATTGAAGCGGAAAGAGCTGACAAGGCGGTAGCTTCGAAGAGAATGAGAGTCGAGGTTCTGGAGAGGCCCAGTTGCTCCCCAAGCGAGACCGTCTCTGGCTTGACTCCTGTCTTCTCCTTCTGCCACTTGACGGCCTTTGAAACGATTCCCGTATACACAATCCCTCCTAGGATGGCACCTCCCAGGGCATAAAACCCACTCTGGAGCCCGAGACCTGCCTGAGCGAACACGGTACCGGGACAGGACCCAGAGATGGCCATGCCAGCCCCGAGTACGGCGCCGCCGATGATGTTCCCGTCATATTGGGAAAAGAGGCCGATGGGAGAGGAGCTGCGGGGCTTGAGAGAGACGTAGCCAAGGCTCTCGGCAATTTTATAAATGACACTGAGGATTCACTTAGCAGGTAATGACAGGAGAGCCGAGTGTTAGTGAGAGCTTACGCGCTGCTGGCGGTTGCGCCGAGGAAAGTTTGCAACATATGCCAGTCCTCGAACTTGAACTGGGATATGATGACGGAGGGATAGGCGACACCGGCAGCCACTGTAGCGGCGCCAAAGACGGCACCGGAGAGGAGAGTGGCCATTATGTACGAGTGGGTTATGAGCAGATGCTTGTTGCAGTCGCTTGTACTGTTTCGTGGTGGTTGATGAGCCGATGACCGGAGAGCAAGAAAGCGCTCTCTTAAGTAGGCGTCTTAGACTGGCAACGCCACGGTCACCAAGGTGAACAGATCTATAAGCCGCTCACAAATCAATGCAAGCTGCACATTGAAGGAGGCCGTTGGATCGCCGAAGCAGGCAAGGATGCTGCGGAGTTGTTAAATGCGAAGCGGGACTCTGACAATTATGGGAAATAAAAGAACCGGTCCAGATCCGCACCGTGTCGGCTAGCGCCAGAAGGGACGAGGTGGTGATGCCATCTGCGGAGGAAATGGTGAATTAGGAAACGGCCATCCGATGGCCAAGAGACCGTGTGTCTGATGAGTATGCGTATTATTCTACAGTATTAGTTGAAAGATGCATTGTCAGAGTCGGCAGGTTAAGCAGTGATCTGGTGTTCTGGCACTCATCGTTAAGAGTTACCACTTCGATTCCCGTCCACCTTGTCCTCCTCACAACAGAGGCACGCGCGTCGTAGAGATCTAATGTTGTTGGACATCGGCTGCGACAGCCGGAGCGGGCGCACGTCATGAATAAAGCGCTGACCAAGGTGCGACACCCGGATGCGGACATGGGTGCACCCCGGCCGCCCGACCTCCGACGACACGGACCTCGACGCCTCTGCCGTGACAGTTCGGACCGTCGCACGGTCGGCGACCTCGGCGACCATCCCAGAGTACCGGTACCCGCGGCTGCGCGTGCAATTTGGTGCAGCCGCAAGTCGATCGACAAGTTCTCGTCCTTGAACCCCGGTGCTGCTTGGCATCTTCGGAGTCTTCGGGGAATTTAAGACTGCCTTTGGCGGGGAGCATTGTTCCCTGATCAGCAATAGCCAAGATCCAAGATCTATATCAATCACCTCACTGCTGCGCTCCAGATGACACGACATGCTACAATAAGATCACAGTTGCCCTTTCTTCGATTCCTGCCTGCCATGTTCATCCCATTCCATCATTATTCCGCGGCTTTCCAGATAGGCAGCAAGGTCATCTCCCCGCGTTAATCCCATAGGACTAAATCAATTGCCTCCTTTCGATCCCAAGATTACCTAGTAATTTCAAATAAAATGATACGTAAGAAATATTGTCGCTGGGAGGAAAATTGCCTACGTCGTTTAATTACGGTATTTTTTTGCTGCAGGTATAGGGTAAGGGTAAGCTAAAGAGAAATGACAAAAGGATCAATAAATCTGCACGTGGTAAACGGATGCAAGTGCTGGTTGTTCTATAACCATACAAGTTCCAAATGGCGTTCAACCAAATAAACTGAATTGGAGACGTATTCTTTCTCGTAAATCTTCCCAAAGTTGCATGTATTGGATATGGACTCTGGGGAATGAAAGTTGAGTTGCTCGTTAGCTTAGGTACCATGGCCGTGCTATCCCCGGCCTAAAGAATGACACAATCTCACCATCAACATTGTCTCGATTGCACTGACGGCTATTATTCCTAAGCCAAACGACGCAATCGGACGTTGTTCCGTGTCTCCGGTTGCTTTGAGAGCATGACCGGACGTTCGGTAATGGGACTCCCTCCGGCGGTCCAAGGATGACACCGAACTTAGTTCAGACAACGGATAACAGGTATACTCTACCAGGCAGTACTTTAAAACCCACGCAAACCAAGCGCCTTGTACTGACTTATTAAATGTATCTGTAGTCAATCAAATAATGGAGATTTTGTCGAAGTTAGGATCGCACTAACCTCAAAGCCGAGGTCCGTCCCCGCGTCCACGGCATTGGTGATGCGGGGCGTTTGGGTCGGCCCAACTTTGGCGGCATCGAGTCTCCGTCCCCGTCCCCGTCCCCGTCTCACCGATAGCCGTACTGCATTAGTAAACACTCTACGCCGGAGTATATCATCGAGTAGGTATCCTTCGTTTTCTTTGTGGGCGACAGTATTTGAAAAGACCATTAACGTCTCTGCTAGAAGCTTAGTAGTTCACCCGGACTAAACACAATGCCTCGAGCTCTCACTCTGCAACATATCGAAGGCGGCAAGCCGGGCCAGGTCTACTACCCGTGAGACAACATTCCTCTATCATAATTCCCACTTTTCTTCACCACCACTGACGCTAGATACCAGTCTTCAGATCAGAGAAGTACCCAAGCCAACCCCGGGTCCAAATGAAGTCCTGGTCCGCCTCTCTGCCGCCGCCCTGAACCACCGGGACCTGTTCATCCGCCGACACCTCTATCCCGGCATCTCCTTCACCAACCCACTCCTCGCCGATGGATACGGCACCGTCGTCGAGGTTGGCTCCGCCGTGACGCGGAAGAACCTCCTCAACGCGCCTGTCATCCTCACTCCCATGCGCGGCTGGGAGTCGGATCCTACCGCCCCGGAGGACATCCGTGAATTCACCGTCACCGGCAGCTCCCAGCGCACCGAGGTCGGCACGGCTCAGGACTACATCGCCGTGCACGAGGACGAAGTCGAGCCGGCGCCGCAGCATCTTACGCCCGCACAGAGCGCTGCCCTGCCTCTTGTCGGCCTGACTGGCTGGCGCGCGTTTGTCACCAAGAGCAATGCCGCGTTCCCCGGAGCCAACGTGCTCATCACGGGCATCGGGGGCGGCGTCGCCCTGCAGGTACTGCAGTTTGCCGTTGGCTTTGGGTGCAACGTCTTCGTGACCTCGGGCGACGAGGCCAAGCTCGCGAGAGCCAAGGAGCTGGGCGCCAAGGGAGGCGTCAGCTACCGGAACGACGGCTGGGACAAAGAGCTCGGAGAACTGCTCCCCGTTGATCGACCGTACCTGGACGCCGTGATCGACGGCGCGGGAGGCAACATAGTGGGCAAGACGGTACGGTTGCTCAAGCCCGGTGGTGTCATTGCGCAGTACGGCATGACGGTATCGCCCAAGATGGACTGGCTCATGTCGGCGGTGTTGGCCAACGTGGAACTCAAGGGATCGACGATGGGCTCACGGAAGGAGTTCCGTGAAATGATTGCCTTTGTTAATGAGAAGAAAATCACGCCTATTGTCAGCAGGAGTGTCAAGGGACTGGACAACCTCGCTGATATTGACGGCTTGTTTATCGATATGGACAAGGGAACGCAGTTTGGCAAGTTGGTCATTGAGATCGGTAGTGGTAGTGACTCTCCGTCGAAGCTTTAACGGAGTGTAAGAGGTTGCGAAAGTCAAGGTGGCATGGATGTCGAACTTGGAATCACAAACTAGTAATTGAAGAACGCCAAAGTCAATTTTAAGGGTATCAAACGCCTCGAGGGCCCGTTTGGACACGGGTTTGCAACTCACACCGGTTGCACATCCCGATAGACACAAGCCCATCTTACATTTACTCCGCCGACTTCTTCCGCTTCTTCTTCGGTCGGCCACCTTCTTCGGGAGGCACAAACTCGGCCTCTCGCTCCTTGGACTTTTCCTCCTTCCGGCTCTTCTGCTTCTCCCTGCGCTCGTTCTGCGCCGCACGATCCTTGGCTTCCTTGCCGAGGAAGTACTCGCCACTCTCGATCTGCATGTCCACCTTGCTCTTCTCGGGCGCCGGCGGGAAGGGCGTGTAGGTCTTCTTGGACTTGTCGGTGACGTTGAGCGGCACACGTCGTTGACTGAGACTCTTCTTCTTGAAGTTGGGGAGGAAGCGGTCCCAACTCTCGTTGGCGAGCTCGGGGTCCTTGGCGAGTTCACGCTTGATCATAAGCTCCTTGATGTGGTAGATGGGGTGGATGTTGGCCATGCAGTCTTCGACGACTCTGCGCATTTCCTTTAGGCCCTTGTAGGGTCCCATTGCCGAGACTGTGTTGCCATGAACAAGGATGTATGTCTGGGTCAGAAGCTCGAGGGCCTTGAGGGTCGAACCGTTGGGACCGAGGATTCTTTGGCGACGCTTCACGAATCTGTCCTTATTCCGCACGAGGTTTCGGATCTTGATGATGTCGCAGGCGACGCCATCGTCGAGGATCTTGATGGCCTGGGGCGCGGGGACGCTTCGAGCCAGCAGCTTGATGAGGTCGCGTGCATTGAGGATGGAGGCGGGGTCAAAGGTCTTTCGTGTCGTCTTGACGGTCATGGAACCCTCGATCAAATCCAGAGTGCAGGCGATGCCGCTCTTCTCGAGGGCGCGGGTGACGAGAGGCCAGGCCTCCTTCAGGTAGATTTCTCGATACTTGGGGAAGAGGGTCGCAAACGACGATTCCTCGGCAAAGGTGCCGCCAACATTGTCCTTGGGGGTGAATGTGTCGACCTTCCATTTGTCAATGTCGTCGGTATCCCACGGCTTGGGCATATCGTGTGTGGACGGCATCGTGACGGTGTCGCTCCAGGAGCAGTTGAACTTGGAAAGGTGCGAGGTTGAGTAAGAGATTGAGACGGCTGACTTTGAGCGAGCTCCCAAGTTTTTTTTCTGAGGATGCAAAAGATTCCCAAGGCTGCGCGAGAAGTGGAGCCCTTTTTGATGTGGGGGAATTGAGGACCCCCGGGCGCCGGCCAATCACGACACTAAGCGCTTTGGCTCCCGAATTTCTTCAATCTGCATCACGAGGATAAGCTTCATTGAGCAGCAAGGTCTCGCAACAAGTTCTCGCCAATCCCGCCACCACCGCCAATATGTCCAAGGGCCGCACCGGAGCTGTCGACCAGATGGTCAAGCTGATCGTGGGAGCTGGTCAGGCCAGCCCGAGTCCTCCCGTCGGTCCCGCGCTGGGTAGCAAAGGTGTCAAGTCGATGGACTTTTGCAAAGTACGCCGCATCGTTAGGAGCCACGAGAGACGCTCTTGGAACCCAGCTGGAGGCCAATGGCTAATTCACTAAATAGGAGTTCAATGCCAGAACCGCTCACATTGCAGTTGGCACGCCAATGCCCTGCAAGGTCATCGTCCGTCCCGACCGATCATTCCACTTCGATATCCGCACGCCGCACACGTCGTGGCTGCTCCTCAATGCCGCTCAAGCGCCTACGAACAAGAAGGGAAACCGAAAAGGCGCCAGCAATCCGGGGCACGAGACCGTGGGCACCGTAAGCCTGAAACACATCTACGAGATCGCCAAGATCAAGCACACCGAGCTGCGTTTATCGGGACTGTCTCTCAAATCACTATGCAATTCCGTGATCTACCAGGCGAAGTCGATAGGAATCAATGTGGTGGCTTGATGTATAGGTTTGGGAATTGGGATGTGAGCCACGGGCGTGTACTGAACCACCTGCGGCCAGGTATATCGAATATGTACAACAGAGGATGACAAGAAACGACACCACCTAGAACGGGAATGTACGAGATGATTTACAAACTGACCTTTTGTGCCTGCCCGAGTGCTCGTGCATGTGTACATTGTTGCTCGATCAGGGCATGCTCTGACGAGAAGGCTTGCAGCTTTTGACACTTTGATTACGTATGGCGAAAGACTCGATTGGGATTACATGAACATGTGGGATCTCAATGCTTCGGAGTAACCTGACGCGCAGGCAGATACGAACATACACGTGTACGCTCATACGCTCAACAATAATACATTGTATACTTGATGCCTGCTTGGTCCACTTTACGCGTGGCATGCATACCTTTCCTTGCCAATGTACTGATTGCCACAGAAGAATGGCATGCAAGGCAAATAGCTTGCCTGGTAAGCTCAAGGAACTTGGTAGAAAAAAAGGAGAGCAGGATCTGTCCCTGGATCGTCGGGTCGCAAGACCGTAAGCTATTGGCAAATTGTTTCCCAGGGTACCTTCCAGGTTTTCAAGTAAGGTAGGGAGCATCATCACCAGAACGACAAGGTTTAGCGCACCATTGCAAGGAATTGTGATGACAGATTCCAGGCAGAGGCTCCAAATATGCCGGAAATAGAATCAAGGCCCACCATCCGATCGCGAGGGAGAAGGGGTTTTAGATGAGATGGGCAGAGTCAAACTGGTCGCTATGGGCTGCCGAGAATGACTCCGGACTCTCTCTTCCATCTGAGACCTGCACCTGATCAGTGGTCTAGCGGACAACCAATCCTTGAGCTAGTCCATGGCCGGAGCATTGGCGAGCGAATCGAGATAGCCTTATGGCCCGAGGGTTCGAGTCTAGAAGCTTTCCATTTTGGCCACCAACCAGCAGCTGCAGCCAAGGACAACCACGACGCTAGACTAGGTAAGGTAAGGTAGGTATCGAATGAGCGAGGGAGGAGGAAAGATGAGAGCAGAAAAACAAAGAAAAGGGAGAAAACATCTGTGGACTGTCTGGTAATTACTCTCTCAGAGAACAGACCACATTGGGTAGATACGGCGTCAAAAACGAACACGCTTGCAGGTACCTGGACCCCGAAAACGATCACCAAGTTGACAGTTCCATGGTGCTGGGTGGGGCTCAGTCTGTTTAAGTGACCGGAGCTCCGCCGGTTCAGTCACTGTCTCTGCAGTCTGTAGCTCCGAAGGTACCGCCACCGCGGCCCGTCGTTCTCGATGGAGTGCACACCTAACCTACCAACCGACACGACACACGTGAAGATTTTTTCTTTCATTCGTAGCCGAGTATGGATGGGTGCATACCAACCTGGACACCACCTTTCCGTCGTTGGTACCTAAATCTGAGCCAAGCTGCCAAGGCGAGGGTTGCGATCTGGATGAGAACAAGACATCTGTAAGGATTTGATACCCCAAAGTCGTCTACTCCTATATCGCGAGACTCTTATACCGTCAGAGATGCGAATAGGCCTTGGTGCTGCTGCATCTGGCGTCTGGGATCGACCGGGGCCCAGGGAGATCCCGAATCGGGTAAGCCGATGGAAGGAATCGGGTATATTCCGCGGCTGGGTGCACTGAAGAACGAAGGTTCTCGGAGTCTCGCCGGGAGTCTGATGCGTACCCGACGTCGGCCGTGAGCCTGTGACATGACATGGCGTCGTCCCCTCCCACGACAGGACTCGAGATTGAAGTCGACGAGTCATCTAAGGCACCCATTGTTGAACCCTACCAGCCGGGCAGAATCACCTCTACTGGAAAATTTTGCTGCAAGGAGCCCTTGCTAGGCCATGCGCGCCGGGACCAAGGATACCACGGGGACCGAGGAGAACATCTATCGTAGTTGAAGGTCGTCGATTCGCTAAAAACAAGCCGTACTTACCTTCAGGTACGCAGGGAGGAGGTACTTCCCGTCTCAGCACGTACCTTGGCGGTTACCATGTATCAGTCGCCCACCCACCTGCAACGTGGGAACCGAACGTGGAACCGTCATCCGTGCCACAGGTACTTGGGTGCAAAGCTCTTATTATTGCAGGGTTTGGGATAATAAAAGGCCGTGAACTACGAGATAGGAGAGGGAGGGGTGATATATGATCATATTGACTGGTTCAAGTCAGAGCGAGCAAGTCGCCTAATAACATCCCATTTGAAGTTGTCGCCCCTAGGTTAAGGTACCTAAGGTACGCGGCGGTACGGCCTAGCGCGGCCTCTAGTGCTAACTTTTTGTGACGAGAGTCTCCGTAAAGTGGGAGCGAGGAGAGCGCCAGTGCGTGTGCGGGTGCGGGTGAAGCGACTGAGCGGGAGAGTGAGCGTGAGCGTGAGCGTCAGTGTGCGCCGCAGGAGAGCAGGAACAAACGAGTGTAGGTAAGAAGAGGATGGGGATGCCCCACCACGGCCACCAAGCAGCTTTTATCCTCCTCCGTCGCAAGTCTCCAGCTTGCTCAACTTCACTTCTCCTCCAAACCCTCCCGTCTCATTCCCCGCCTGCGTCTGCGCCCTGGACCCGACTCTTCCGCCTCCAGAACCGACTTCCACCCGATGGCTCCTCCATCTCCCCTCGGCGAGCATCCCACTGCCAGGGACGTGTCTGGTGAGTTTCTCTTCCGGCGATGCCGGGTTGCTGAGCTGCCCCACCTTGGCTCTTGAGTCTGGGTGTCTGGCTCTCGCACGGCACTGGCGCATCAAACCGTCAACTGCCAACTGTCAACCGTCACCCATCAATCCTCGAGGCGATCGCAATGGCTGACCCGATTCACCAAGCAGATCCCGAGCACCCCCAGAACCTCGCAGTTTCGTTTACCGCTGAAGACAAGACCGACGATGATGCCGCCGGCGTCCGCTTCGCTTCCGCCATCGAGGAGATAACGCCCGCCGTATCCACTGCGACCTTCGTCAATGAGCCGTCGTCGTCAAGCGACCCGGCCGACCGGGACGAGCCGAGCTCCTTCACCGAGGTCACAGCTGATCAACTCCACGCCTTCACCAAGTCGCTCCATGGCCGGCCGCTGCAAGAGCTCCGCCTGAACAACTGCCAATTCGAGGCCTTCTCGCTTCCACCCTCAAGAGTATGTGATCCATGATCCGCGCCCCTCTTTTCAGACCAACGGGGTTGCTTTTGACAACCTCCACCATGTGCTTTCGGTTCACATCTCACTCATTTGTACATTGGGTACTTGCTTTTTGCTCTTTTGGGAATCGAACTGCTTATCCCACACCGGAATCCGTCGAATCGCAACCCTCTCTAATACGTTGGTGGTTGCTTATGCTGACTTGTTGTCGCCCTTAGGTTCCTTCCAACGAGGATGAGTCTGGCCAGTCTACTAGGTTAACGACGCCTACCTCAGCCAACTTCCAATCTCCTCACGGCAGCCCTCGACTCTCAGCTTTGGCGTCTCCTCCACTTACACCGGCTGGATCTGGCCATGCCGGCATGGACAAGTTGGCCAAGGAGGGCGCTACCCTTACGGTTCACGAACCTCCAACAATTACCCCTCAGCCGTCGTCATCTCAAGATAGACCCTCTCCGGCCCCTGAAAGGAGACCTGCTTCTTACAGAGCTACCTCGGATCATTCTATTCGAAGAGCCTCATCAGCTGAGGAGCGACACAAGTCGTCATCACATCGTCGAGGAATGTTCGGCATAGGACCCGGCTCTGTGCCTGGTTCTAGAGACTCGAGCCCCTCCCGGAGCTCCGCATCGAACTTCTACTCCAAGCCCATCACTCCTGGTGGTGATCTCAACGACCCATACGCCAAGGGCCGACGTCCACCACCCCCACAAGCTGCCACTAAGCACTCGATTGATCCCAGATTTGTCTTTTCCAGGAAAAAGAAGCATAGCTCTCCCCACAGTTCTAAAGCCAGCCTATCCGACAAACGTGCATCTACCTTTTTTGGCGGCGGCAAAGGCAATGGCGATGAACTCACTCATAACGATAGTATCGCCACCAACCACGGTCACCCTGGTCCTCATGGGTCTATGGCAGACCTGAAGCGCTTTTTCAGAAAGCCTGGACACAGTCATCACCATAAGAAACGGGACTCTTCACCAGCGCCGCCCCCATCGGGCACAAAGACGCCGCCAAGTTCTCGATCAACCCAACAGCTACCTTTTGCGGACGATCACGGGCTATCTGCGCGCTATGGCAAGTTGGGCAAATTCTTGGGATCTGGAGCGGGTGGCTCGGTCCGGTTGATGAAGCGCAAGGACGACGGAACCGTGTTTGCTGTCAAGGAGTTCCGAGCCAGGCATACTTACGAAACCGAGAAGGAGTACAACAAAAAGGTCACAGCCGAGTTCTGTGTTGGATCTACACTCCACCACGGCAACATCATCGAGACGCTGGATATCCTGCAGGAGAAGGGTCGCTGGTACGAAGTAATGGAGTATGCCCCGTTCGATCTGTTTGCCATTGTCATGACTGGAAAGATGTCTCGTGAAGAGATTACGTGCGCCTTCCTGCAAATTCTCAACGGGCTCACGTACTTGCACAGCGTCGGTCTTGCTCATCGTGATTTGAAGCTTGACAACGTGGTTGTTAGTGATAAGGGCATCATGAAGATCATCGACTTCGGTAGTGCCCACGTCTTTAAGTATCCCTTTGAAACCGAGACGGTTCCCGCGAAAGGTATGTTGAAAACGCAGATTCGTCGATCCACGAAATGTCGATTGACTAACATAATTGCATAGGAATTGTTGGATCTGATCCCTACCTTGCTCCGGAAGTTTACGATTCTAAGGAGTATGATGCTGTGGCTGTGGATATCTGGTCCCTCGCGATTATTTTCTGTTGCATGACACTTAGGCGGTTCCCCTGGAAGCTTCCGCGCATGACCGATAACTCATTCAAGCTCTTTGCCGCCGACCCGACTCCGGGTCATGACCCGAAGAAGTTGATCGTGCCCTCCAAGTCGACGAATGATTTGACCACCACTCCGGCCCGGGATTTTCTCCCAGAGGATAGTGTGAAGGACAGACACCACCACGACAAACACGACCGTAAGGAGGAGGGAACTGCAAACCAACCAGCTCCTGCAAATGCTTCACAGCCGGCCAGTACAACGAGCGGTGCGACCGGCGAAAAGAAGGAAACCATCAAGGGTCCCTGGCGCATCCTGCGTTTGCTCCCGAGGGAGAGCAGACATATTGTCAGCCGCATGCTCGAGATTGACCCGAAGACTCGGGTTCGAATGGACGAGATCCTGCAAGAGCCGTGGGTTGCCGACACGGTCATATGCCAGCAGTTTGACCATGGCGAGGTCATCCCAGCCGAGGACCACACACATACTCTGGAGCCACCGGCCAACCAGCAGCCAGGAACCAAGGCATAGAAGCTAAGGCGCAAACGGAGAAAGACTTGGGCAGGTACAGAAAGAGAATCGCAGTAGGCATTATTGCCATATGGACTTGGCGTTTGGAGAGATTGATGGTTACCTATCAAATTGGGATATGGTTGGAAGTGCATTGGTACATTGACGGACAGATGTTGGGAGCAGCGCTTGGTTACAGATAGATGTTTGGAATAGCGATTGAGGTGCAAGGAAGCGGTGGCCGCTGGTAGCAGGTATTACGGCTTCATTAGATTTGACGCCACGATTAGAAGACATGACCTATTCCAATGAGAAAGCGGCGATTTCGATTGCAAATACGGTGCATGGATTGGCTGTGGCGGTGAACAGCTCGGAAGTGATTATGAAGCACGTGCAGCAGCTACACGGTGACGTCGGGAGCAGTTGCCGGCGGTCTCGGAGCCGGCGAAATCCAGAGCCGAGCTTAGGGAAAAAATTGCTGGCTTTCTTCTGGAAGCTATTGGAAAGAGAGATCCACCCCGAATTGAACCCCGTGGAACATCACCTCCCCCGAACTCAACTCTTTCTCGATCCTCGTCACGAATCTACGAATATTTACAGTGTCACCTCGACCCTACACAACTTAATCACAATGGTGCGTGAATTCTCATATCTGTCCCGCCCCCACACGGCCGTGACTTGCTTGGAGTGGAATCACCGAACGGTGGATTCCTCGGGAAGACCTTCCGCTTGATGGCCCTCGGCAATCGAACTGCTCCTCGAGAGAGGCAATGGGACAGCGGAATACACCAACAATGAAGGACGCAAGAGAAACAGTAAAACGACAACAGAGCTGACTTTTACTTGCGCATTGCAGGCCACCTCAATTCGCTCCATCCGAAGCCTCGTCCCTCTGCTGGACCGGGTCCTTGTCCAGCGTGTCAAGGCCGAGACCAAGACCGCCAGTGGCATCTTCCTGCCCGAGTCAAGTGTCGAGAAGCTCAACGAGGCCAAGGTTCTGGCTGTCGGCCCCGGCGCCCTCGACAAGAAGGGAAACCGGCTGCCCATGGGTGTTGCCATCGGTGACCGCGTTCTGATCCCCCAGGTACGATGACAAACAATGATGATGCAACGCCTGCAAGGCGATGTTGGAATGAAACGAATGAGTGTGCTAACGTGGCTGCAGTTCGGTGGCTCGCCCGTCAAGGCCGGTGAGGAGGATTACCAGTTGTTCCGCGACAGCGAGTGAGTACCCGCCCGGCCCTCAAGCCACACGCAGGGTCCCGGCCCACGGTCACGATACTAACAGAGTACCACTTGTAGGATTCTGGCCAAGATCAACGAATAAGATACCCCGATCCACATTGAGCCGGAGTGTACCATACTGTACCATTACGGAGCGGCAGACGCTGTCGAAGACGGGGCAAACTGTTATTTCGCAAAAGAGACTACAGGCTGTCAAAAGCGGATGTTGGACATGTAAAGTAGGCGCGAGGGGAACAAGACCAATCATGTCAGATACGACATGACATGCAGGAGAGGGATGTTGGGGAAGAGCCCCGATGCTATGCTGCAAAGTCGTCATGTTGGTCGCGCCGAAAAGGTCGGTTTCAATCTCCACTCTTGCATTTTGCCCTTTCAATGTCAGACATGGCTACAGGCCGGTGTATGCAACGTGATATGATATGATGTGATAATGTCCGAAGGAAAAATGAACACTCGCCTAAGGATACGAAGCAGGAAGGACAAACGGGAGCTTTGGTTCCGACATTTTTCAGAAGCCAACAAATAGCAACTGCCGATGGATGTAAGACAAAAATGAGGAGGGATTCCCATGTTCCGTCGAGACGCAGGGGCGAGGCATCTATTGGCTTACAGGCGGCGGCCGTTCTGATGCCTCATTGCCCCAATACGCCGCTGGCCGAAAAGGCGGCGACCGCTTTTCCCGCACTCTAAACATTAATGGGCCGTGGGCCGGGCCGGGACGAAGCGGTCGCACGGGGGCTGCAGAATAATATGATTTTGGATGATTTTGGCGAAGGCCGTTTCCTGGTATTTTGTTTCGGTTTGTTTCGTTGGCTGGAGGTGAAGGCCGGGGCAGTGGGAATCCTTGCTCTAGACTGTTCGTACTTGCGGAGACGCTCGCGAGTCGACTACCTTTTTGGGCGTTTTGTGTTGCCTTGGCGTTTGAGCAACGATGAAAAGGCAAAGCAAGGAGGTTGGAGCGAAGAATGGCAGACGGCAGAGGAAATGGATAGCTGATAGGTGTGTGGTCATGATCCAGACATGGATTGGCTTGGGAGCGAGCGGCACGGGAATCGATCGCAAAACGCAGTTGATCGAGGAGAGAGGAAATTTGAGAGCAAACCCCAATTTCTCTTGATTGCAGCATACGTAATTCAGCCAACAGACATGAAGCCTTGCTGGGATCATGGCACAATGCGGACTATGTTGGTAATTAGATGAACATGAAGTTTGAGAGTAAGATGTGGAAAGGCAATATGGGCGACAGGTACATCTGGAGATGGGATGCCAGCGGCATGCATTCCGAGAGTCCTGGACCCGGCTGTGCAGTACGTGGATCCTCTTGAGTCTTGCCTAGTTCCTCGTTGGTTGCGGACGTCGATCCTTGATCTTTTAGCTGGTTCTGGGGTTGAAGTTTGAGGTTTGAGGGGAAACATGGATAGCGCGGCCCCTGGATTCATTAACAGATGAGAGAACTCTAGAGCCTGATCCCTGATGTTTGCTGTCGTTCCTGGAGCTGAACTGTGATGCCTGTCTAGTCTGTACTGTCAATCACTAGTTTATACTGACCTGACGCTGAGCTATTTGGTGTTGAAATACTGAGGATGGGTGGTGGATCAGGGCTTCCAGTTTGAGCTTTACGCGCTTTCATGTCCAGTGCCCTAAGTATGGAGGCTTTCAGACCTTAACTTTGTTCCAGGCCAACAAGTCAACGACTCACAACTGGGACCCGGCGCTGGGGTACTGCATCGATGATTGCCCTGATCCTTGAACCTCAAGCGCATCCGCCAGGGGTAAAGTGGATCTGGATGTGAGCAGCTGAGGAACCTTGACTCCCCCAAGGAAAGTTGAGGAGGGCTTCAAGCCTCAAGGTCGCACCACTGCACGCCGCCGATGCAGCTGGTGGGACGCCGGGTTCGCTGGTGGGCGATTATCCTGGCAGAACGTGGATGGACGCGAATGTGAGTTGTGATCATTGACTCCTCAGGCACACTGACACTGCTCTCTCAAAGTACAGCCAGTCTTAATTAGCAGGTACTTGGGTGCACACAACAACAAACACAGCCACAGCAGAACGACGACATGTTAACCAACAGGCGCTCTGCCGTACCTTGCATATTACCCGCAGCAGCCCGCGACGAGAAACCTCCGTCGGCTTGCAGCCCATTTCGTTTCGGCCGCTTGGATCGATTGGCTACGGACGTCCCGGGCGTTTTAGCCAAAAAATCCCCACCCAGCTGGAGTTGACATACAGTACAACCCACACAGGAACGCGTGCGCGAGGGAGAGAGGAGAGGGGGGAAATAACAATGACGGGAGGCGAAAGACGGGAGACGAGATGCAGGAGGCGAAATGCGGGAGGCTACTAGGCGGAAGCGCGAGTGGACGCACACAGCCGCAGACGCACGGGACAGCAGCAAGGCCGCGCGATGCCTTCTTTTTTCTCGTTTCATGTTGGCAGGTCCGTTGGTCTTGGCGAAGGAACCAGACCGTGGCCGCCAATCTTGGTCGGTGGGAGATCGTCCAAGCCCCGGTCTCGACCCCCCCGTCCACTGATCCCCGGTTTGATTGCCGGCGGATGAGCTAGCAAAGTCGTGTCGCCAGCCGCATCCTGCATCCTCCTGCCAAGAGAACGCAACGCACCCTTCGGCGAGCCGCACCATGAGGAGGGATTAAGGATTGGACTAAGCTGCCAGCCACATGTTTGAGAGGGAGGGGCCATGGCTCCGCGGAACGACGCCCTGTGGTCTGCCGTTTGTGAATACGATGTATGGGCGAGAGAGTGGTCTGTGAGACTGTGACATGTTAGACGCCGGCCCAACAGGCCTGGCTCGGGTCCGGTCCCGTGCCGCCGCCACGGAGAGAGCGCCTGCGTTTGCTGTTAGTCTTGTGCTTCTAGGCTTGAGATGATGGGGCGTTCTCAGCGATCTAGGGCTAGGATGCTGTGGGAGCTGCATCCTGAGGGGCAAATATCAAGGTATATCAAGGACGCCAGCCCATCCTGTGATCCCTCGCCTTCTTCCTTCTCTCGTCACCCATCTTCCTCAATCCGGCGTTGAGAAGTTGCTCTTCTGTGCTTTCCTCGCTTTCAACTCTCCTAGTAGAGATTCGTTCCTTCATTCACATTCATTCCTTCATTTGACCCAGACACTCCTTCGTTCGCTGCCACCAAGGCATACCGACTCTCATTCAACAACCTCAGCAACAACTTCTTCGCCCCAGCGGCTTCAGCAGAAACTGGTTTTCTGCTCACCTCGTTCACCTTTCTCTTCAAATTTGACAATAAACTCTCCACTTTCCCAAACTTCAACTTCACCATGAAGTTCCTTGCCACCGCTCTCGGGCTCGCCTCTGCTGCGAATGCCCACACCCTCTTCACCACTTTCTACGTTGATGGCAACAACCAGGGCGACGGAACTTGTGTCCGCGAGCCTTCGGATGCTTCGACTGCCAACAGCCCCATCTACCCCCTGAACGGCGACGACATGGCTTGTGGTATGTGCATTCCTTTATAACAACTCTAGTGCTGTCAACATCAGAGAAACAGAAACAGACTAACACAACACTCATATAGGTCGTGATGGCGAGAAGGCTGTCAAGTTTATCTGCCCTGCCTCCAGCGGCTCCCAGCTGACCTTCGAGTTCCGCGAGTCTCCTTCGTACGATAGTGAGGGTGTCATCGCTGAGGGCCACAAGGGCCCCTGCAGCGTCTATCTCAAGAAGGTCGACGACATGTTCAGCGACTCCGCCGCCGGCAATGGCTGGTTCAAGGTCTGGGAGGATGGCTACGACGTTGAGGAGGACACTTGGTGCACCGATACCCTCCGTGCCAACAACGGTCATCTGTCCATTGATCTGCCCACCGGCCTGCCCGCTGGCTACTACCTCGTCCGCCCTGAGGTCCTCGCCCTCCACGCCGCCGTGGACGGTGACCCTCAGTTCTACACTGGCTGCGCTCAGATCTACATCCAGAACGGCCCTGATGTCGAGCTTGAGATCCCCGAGAAGTATGAAGTCAGCATCCCCGGCTACCTGTCTAAGGATGACGATGGCCTTACTTTCAACATCTACGAGACTCCCCTTGGCGAGTACCCTATCCCTGGTCCCGATGTCTACATCCCCTCTTCTAGCTCAGTCGGGAGCAAGCAGACCCAAAAGGACGGCGTCATCCCCGAGGGCTGCTTGGCCAAGAACGCCAACTGGTGCGGAAAGGCCCTCGATGATTACTCGGACCAGAAGGGCTGCTGGGCTTCCGCCGAGGTTTGCTGGAACCAGGCCGATACTTGTTGGAACAGCGTCCCTCCCAGTGGCAGCTCGGGCTGCACCACCTGGAACAACTACTGCACCAAGATTGGCGATAACTGCGAGGCTGGCGACTACGACGGCCTTCCTGACTTTGATCTGGACGAGGTCTATGCCGATGTTCCCGGTCCCATCCCTGCTCCTTACGGCACCTTCAAGAGCACTCCTGTGAGCGGCGGCGACAGCTCTGAGGATTCCAGCGGCAAAGATTCCACCGCAGACAAGGCTGCCGCTGCCACCCACGCTGTTTCTTCCGCCAAGGTAGCCGCTACTACTGAGGAGTCTTCGGCCGAGGAGACCTCCGCTTACGAGGCGCCTGTTGCCACCACCACCAAGGCCGCTGCCACCACCGAGGAGTCTTCCGCTGAGGAGACCTCCGCCTATGTGGCGTCCGAGGAGTCAGAAGCCCCCACCTCGACCTACTCCGCCAAACCCGAGCAGACTTCCGAGAGCTCCAGCAACGAAGGCGGCCTGAAGGTGTCCGAGGACGGCCGATGCGGCGGCGAGACGGGCCAGACTTGCGAGGGCAGCAGCTTCGGTAACTGCTGCTCCAAGAAGGGCAAGTGTGGTCGCAAGACGCGTCACTGCGGCTGCGGCTGCCAGTCTCCCTTTGGCAAATGCGACTAAACAACATCTTCTTGTTTTCTGATGATGCTAAAAAAAATCGAGGCGGGATGGCGAGTTGGGATAGGAGAGAGGTCCCCATACCTTCAGTTTTCACTTCGACTCATGTACAATTTGGTTACGGATTTTTGGTTAACGATTCACTTCTTTTGGTGTGACGGGATTTTGACCTGGATAAAGGCTTGGGCTGGATCGAGGATTATGTACAAGTAACAAAAATTTACTTACACGGGCTCGAAGAGCAATTATCTCAAACGAGGAATTTTGCCCCAATTTCTGCTTGCTAGTGTAACGATATGTGATGCTGATCATGCTATGCGTCTTGAGGTGGAGTGCGCTTACGGTGTTAATAGATGCAAGGGCCAAGTGAGTTGTGATGCGGCATTATCATGGGATGTGGTTCAAATCAAGCGCTTTTTAGACATGGTAGTGGCCGTATACGGCGCGTGCCGGATTGATTGAAGAAGTAAGGGCAATGAGACATTGCCAGCGGGAGGGCGATGAAACAGCGGGCATCGGCCAAGAAGGAGAGACACATAATGCAAGGAAAGATGACAAGGGAGGCTCAGCAATGCGTGGCAGGTTTGTACATGTCCGTACCTAGGAGAGCATGTGGCTGAGGGTGTGCATCATCGGGGCTCTTTTGTTGCTCGTGATCCGAACCCGAGGCATTCGCTTCTGTGCCTTGAAGCCTGTATTTTTGCGTAGGTGAGGTGGCGACGATGACGTCGAAGACGCAAGAAAACCCCCAAAACCTCCAGCATTTCGGTTTGATACGGAGCCGAAAGAGGACAAGGGGGGCGGGCGCGGGCAAAGTGCAGCGCCACAACGGCAGGGCCGCCTCATGGCCGCCTCAGGGGTCTGGAATGTTTGCAGTGATGCCACGAGTCAATCAATTTTCTAGGAGAAGGAAAAGAAAGGAAAAGGACATTTTGGGCAAATTTGGAATGGCTGGGCTTGCGAGGGCGATGCACCTGCAAGGGATCCCAACTCGGACTCGGTGTTGAGTCCTACTTAACCAAGGGCTGAAATTGATTGACCGCGTCCAAGGCATTGGGTAGGTAATCTTGTGATAGATGGCTGCGTGTCAACTTGAGGGTTTGGCATGCCCGTTTATTAAGGCAACTGTCACGATGGTTTCCTTTCTTTGGACGTGGACTGTGGCCTTGATCGGGTCAGCGATGCCCAGGGTATTTCATGTCAACCCCAGTATTATCTGGACTAATAAGATAGGTGGCATTAACCCCAGGTGTAATTAACGCTTGAGACGCACATCTCCAAGCCCAGGGTCTCAAAATCATGCTCTTTATCTACAGCATCCCTCTGCACCTCATCTACCACTAAATATCCATATATCTGCCTCACGGGCTTGCGGAACAAGGCTAGCATGGACCTCTCACCATTATCACCAGCACACCATCTCGAACTACCGGTAGTCGTTTGGACAAGCCTCCATGCAATACCACCACGTCCTGTAGTTCTTTCCGTGTTCCATCTGTTTTACCCCCCGACGTCAACCACGCAAGGCTCCCGAGTAGTAAAAAAACAAAACAAAAGTCTCTGCGTCAGCTGGCAGGCTCCCATCCATACTTATCGTCAACCGTCTTCGCCGAGCAATGGAACCGGCCTGGCCGTTGTCTCTAACCCGCCTAGCCCCAACTCTCTCGCAACCTACCTTAACCTACCTTAGGTAGACTAGCAGTTTAGGGGGAGATACCCCAAGACACAGTGGAGGTACCTTTTTTATTCAGTGGGCACCGCCCCCCCCCGCCCCCAGTGACTGCGCGCTGGTAAGTACCGACCGCTACAGCCCACTGCATCCATCCCGTCTCGCTCCATCTCCGTCGTCACCTGCCGCCGCCGGACTGGACCCAGCCAGAACCTGGACCTGACATAACATAACCTGGAACCCACCCACCACCACCGCCGCCTGTGACCTGCCTGCCTGCCTGCCTGTCTGCCTGCCCTGCGCTGTCCCAAGTCCCCGAGTCCCCAAGTCTCAAAGTCCCAAACCTCATCTCCTCTCGCGACTCGACCTCAGCCTCTCTCTCCATCCTCGACGACCTCATTCTTGCCGCCCTCCCGTCCGATTCCGACTCCCGTCCGATTCCGACTCCCGCTCCGACTCCTCGTCGCCTCTTCTGCTGCCGTCGCCATCGCTGCCGCTACCGCCTCTATCCGCCATCATGTCGAGTAATCGCAACTACGATTTCCTGGTACGATCCCGACCTCTCCTCCCCCCACCGCCGCTGCCCGCACCCCCTGCCCTCTGTGTATAGCGTCTTGCGTTCAGCAGCCAACGTCTTCCCATCGCAACCCTCCTCTCCCTCCAGACCAAATCCCTACGTTGAAATACATCTTGTCAGGCCCGAGGCGCTGCACCTGGCTCACTCACCATGCCTTGCCCTTCACCGAAGACCACTCCCGCTGACTCGAATCCGCGAATAGATCAAGCTGCTCCTGATAGGCGACTCCGGCGTCGGCAAGTCGTGTTGTCTGCTGCGCTTCAGCGAAGACTCCTTCACACCGTCCTTCATCACCACCATCGGTATCGACTTCAAGATCAGGACCATTGAGCTCGATGGAAAGCGCGTTAAGCTGCAGATCTGGGACACCGCCGGCCAGGAGCGCTTCCGCACCATCACCACTGCCTACTACCGCGGTGCCATGGGCATCCTCTTGGTGTACGACGTCACTGATGAGCGCTCCTTCAACAGTACGTTTCTTCTTTTTCTCGTCTTTGGCAAACATTGTCTTGTTCTGGCACTCTCCGCCTTGGATTCACCGTCCGCCTTGGGGCTGTCATCATCCATCATCGGCATCGTCGCCGTTGTTCGCTACCTGCGCCTACCCCCAAAAGTCTCGATAGGGACATTCCATGATCAAACACATCTATATAGTCACCCAAACGAAAGAATGCTGACACCGAGGCGCCCCACAGACATCCGAACTTGGTTCGCAAACGTAGAGCAGCACGCCACCGAGGGCGTTAACAAGATCCTGATCGGCAACAAGTGCGACTGGGAGGAAAAGCGCGTTATTTCGACCGAGCAAGGCCAGGGCCTGGCTGACGAGCTGGGTATCCCCTTCCTCGAGGTCTCTGCCAAGAGCAACATCAATATCGACAAGGCCTTTTACAGCCTAGCTGCCGACATCAAGAAGCGCCTCATCGACAACTCCAAGAACGAGCAACCCTCGGCGAGTGGCGTCAACGTCAGCGAAAAGAACGATAGCGGAGGTAGCAAGTGCTGCTAAACGCCCCCACGAAGAAAGAAGCTCGCATCCGTCGTTATCCCAATGCTCTTTATTTTTACTCATTTTAGTTACCATGGCACATGACGTGTATCAGCCAGCGTCCCTGCGATGATCACAGAGGATCAGAGAAGAGGGAGAAGGGGTGAGAAGTGGATATTGACAGAGGGGATGGCTCGAGACAGGGATGGATGATGTGGGCGACAGACCCAACGAGGGCGGCAGTCTCAGTGACGAGGAAGAAGGAGGCACAATTACGCACGGGAGGCTCGGGTCATGTCTATTCGCCCCGGTCGGTCTTCCCAACCCTTAGAGAGCAAATATGGTCTGGAGTTTCGGTTTTTGATCTGGGTCTAATACACGTTGCTACCGTTGTGTGCCTGTTTGCGGCTTCGATGCGAAAGAGACTTGATACCTGCACGGAAACGGTTCACGAAAGAGAGCGAGGAGGAGCAGAGATGATAGAGTAGGATGTGAAGGGGGATTGCCTTGCAAACGAGGTCGCCTTGGAGAGCAGCAGCAGGCACGAATCGGAGGGGGAAGAGAAAAGGTCTTGTTTATCATCATAATTCTTTTTGGTCCGGTTGTTTACAAATTCGTTTTACTGTTACACTTCTACGAAAGATGCCGTGAGCACCGTTCGCTGGATTTGACCTTCAATCACCTTGGTCAGCGTGCGCTGGTTCCAGCTGCGGATGAAGCGCCAGGCGACATCAGGAGACTCGCAGATTATGACGAAGCGATTCCGAACCTTCTGGCGGAAGGCATGGACTTGGGGGAGGGCGACGCGGGTAGACCCTCGGGTCAACATCTTCTGATCCTCGTAGAGTGAGGCGGCAAGATGGTAGGGCTTGCTGGTAGCCCAGGGCTCGTTCCGAGCCTGTCCGTCTTCGTCGATGAAGGCTTGTAGGTCTTTGGCGGAGAGCGTGGAGGGGTGTAAGTTGAGGAGGACCACGGCGGGTTCGACGGTGAAGCCGGATTCCTTGACCAGCTTCCCCACGAGGAGCTGCCAGGGCCACTTGCCCTTGATGCGGGAGAATTCAGCTTGGAGCCGGCCGGCATGGGGGCTGACGGAGCCCGGAGCAATGGTGAAGGCCGCTTCCTCCTCCTCTGGGCTGGCCTCGGAGCTGCGCAAATGGGGAGGGACGGCGGCGGTCCACAGTCCATTGGTGGAGTGCATCTTGATCTGGGCGACGCGGAAGACGCGATCAAGCTTGGCCTGGTAGACGCGGACGGCGGCGTGGGAGGCGAAGGAGATGCGGTAGTTGCCGAGCGGTTCGAGAGTCCAGGGATCGCGTTCTTGGTGGACTAGAGCCCGGGTTCAGCGTGTCAGTCAAGTCTGGCGAGGGACGTGATCGGGGGGGAGCAGCGGCGGACCTTCGTTGACGCCGGACTTCCAATCGGAGATGTCGCGAGCGGCGAGGCGGGCAAAGTCGCTCGACCGGAGGCTGGAACTCAGCCCCTCGATGACGAGCATTTGGCTCTTCTCGGGGCTGGCGACTTTGGAGATCTTTGGGAGGACGATGCGGCGGCCGAGGTTGTCGCGAGCTCGTGTGCGGGCCGCCAGTTCGTGGGGCAGGAGTATGTCTTCGATGGGACCGAAGGGCTTCTTCTTCCGCCAGGGTGGAGGGCCATCTTTGGGTTTTGGCTTTGGTTTCTTTGTCGTCGTCGTCGAAGTTGTCTCGGCTGATGTTTCTGTCGATGCTGGGCCGGGGACGGTCGTGGACTTGTCGTCGCTGGTGCCAGTGTGGTGCAGCCAAGGGAACAGATTCAAGCATCTAGCTCGCGGGGCGGCGACGAGGGAGGGCGCCTTGGCGTGGGCGAGCCATCTTGGGCGGATCATGCAGGCGGCGGGTCAGGGGAGGACATGGGAATTGCGTGGGTTTCCCAAGCGAGAGGGAGGAGCGGCTTTTGGGCGAATTCGAGATGGAGCTGGAGAGGGTTGAATTGGAAGCATGATGAAAGTAGACTTATTATTAAGAAGCTTCGGGTGGTGGTTTTGCGCTGACCCTGGGATTGGATGGATCCGATCTGGTTTAGCGGCGGCGGGTTATTTTGGCTGGTGGGGGAGGCTCCGCTCGCCTGGAAGCGTACCGGGGGTGTGCCGCTTCAGAGACATGACAGAGCTGTGAAAGGAAGTTTCTATAGAATCGTTTCATTTTAGTAGTGTAAGTGGACTTGAATTTAGTCTTCGGGGGTACATGGGCATACTCGAGTTATAGAGACGTTGTTGTAATTAAATACGGGTAACACTGAAGCCATGATCTTAACAAGGGCTGGGAGCTGATGGGATATAAGCAATGAGCCTTCCTCCCTCGATTACTCTGGCATATTTAATTTAATAGGACAGACTTATTGTAGCTAAGTACAGAAAGGCTAGTCATCCGATACCTATTTTTCTTCTTCTCTTTTTCTTTTTTGTCCAGCGTGGACCCAGGCTCTTACACCCCCCAATACACTACACTCACACACACCCACCAGTTTGACTTGGAGGAAGGAAGGCACGCAGAAAACTTTCCCGCCCGCCCACTAAATAGTTGCGACGATCCCCACGCAACCCGTCCGTCAACTTGACTTCAAACTTGACAACTACAACTTTACAACATCTCACCCTCACAACTCCATATACCCAGTGGATAACAAACCACCGGCTCGTAGGGTTATAGGCAGCATCGCCCTAGTCATTGTGCCCACCTACTCGCCCACCATGCTCGTCTCGAGCCTCGACGCCAAGGTCCGGCCGTTGTCCAACACCAGCCTCGAAAAGTCCAGCCTGCTGGGCGCCGCGCGCATCTACGTTAGCAAAGACTCGCTGCTGTCCCTGACGGGCACCCTTGAAAACGGCAAACACTGCCTCGTGAGGCGTCTCGACTCCGGCCCGCGAGATGCTCAGGATGCGGATGCCCAGGACGACATCCGCCGCGAGGCCTCGCTCTGGATTCTGCCCGAGAAGAACCTCAGTCCCAATGTCGTCATGATGACCCGCGCCTTTCAGGAAGCTACCGGCTTCAAGCTCGGCGATCAGGTGCGCATTACGCTTGCGGGCTCCACGCCAGATGCCGACGAGGTTGTCGTGGAAGACGAGGCGAGCGAGAAGTCTGAGTCTGAAAAGGCGAGAAAGTATCCTCTCGTCTGGGAGCCTGCTGTGAGCCTCTCACTCGGTTGGTGGTTTCTGGCAATCTGCTCATTTGAAAAACACCATTAACATCTGGTAGATCGCGCCGAACTGATCTTCCCCGGCATGGTCCTGGAAGGCGTAGCCATCAACAAAGTGCGACGGAACTTCAAAGTACTCTCCGTCAACTCACGGACCAACAGCGTCGCCCGCTTCAAGCCCGAGACGTCTGATATCCGTATTATACAGCCCGGCGAGGAGGCTGCCCCTGAGGTTGGCGAGCCTGGTGGCGATCTAATCCTGACCGGCGTGCCTGGCTTTTCCGCCCAGGTCAAGTTCATCAACAGCTTTCTCAGGGGCTTTTGCCGTCCGTTCTACGCCAGGAAGGAACGTCAGTCGTGCGGGCTCATTATCCACGGTGGCCGAGGAACCGGCAAAACCTTTATTCTGCAGCGAATTGCCGCGACTAACTGGGGCCGTGTACACTGGATTAAGCCATCAGACAAGCTCACGACCATCCGGGAGACCTTCAAGCTCGCCCAAACCCAACAGCCGAGTATCATTCTCATTGACGAGCTGGATGGGCTCATCAACAAGGACCGTTCCAACCGTGACTCGGTCGTGGAAGCCATCGGGGAAGAACTCGACAACCTCTCTGCCCTCGCTGCTGCCAACGACGCTCTTCCCAAACTTGTAGTTATTGCAACGTGCTTGGACTACTTCACCGATGTTCCTCCTAAGCTTCAAAAGCTCACCCGCTTCTGCAAAAACATCGCGCTGCCCATCCCGCGGGCCTCGGATCGCTTCGACATCCTCAAGTTCGTCGACCCACCCATCAAATCAGATGAAAGAGAGCAGCTCCTCGCCAACATCGCGGAAAGAACACATGCATTCAACCCCAACGACCTTGGAAGACTAGTTTCAAATGCCCTGGAAATCTTCGGCACTCGGCTTGACGATGCGGAAGTCGATGCTACCTCTGGTGAAAAGCAGTATCTCGTGAAGGCGGACCTTGAGAAGGCCCTGCGCAACACTCGGCCGACTGCCATGAATGACATTAACCTAAATCCTCCAACCATTCACTGGCGAGACATTGGTGGCCAGGAAACTCTAAAGAAGGCTCTGAATCTCATGGTCAAGTATACCAAAGTGCGTTCGACTTTCTCTTCTCTGCTCAGCCCCTTTTTCTTTTTTTGAACTTCCTTGCTGATGTTGTTTCTCCAGAATCCTGAGCGATTCCTTCGCCCCCCTGGCAAAGGAATCCTCCTTTACGGTCCTCCAGGCTGCTCCAAGACTCTCTCCGCCCAAGCTACTGCCACCGAGTCTGGCTTCAACTTTTTTGCCGTTAAGGGAGCTGAACTACTCAACATGTATGTTGGCGAGTCTGAGCGCGCCGTCCGAGCCCTCTTCGAGCGTGCCCGCGCTGCCTCGCCTTCCATCATCTTCTTCGACGAGATCGACTCCATCGGTGGCCAGCGCACCGGATCAGGGGGTTCCGCCTCCCGCAACACCGGTGCCGTCAACATGCTCACCACCCTTCTTACGGAGATGGATGGCTTCGAAACCCTCACAGGTGTCCTTGTTCTCGCCGCAACTAACCGCCCAGAGGCTATCGATCCGGCCCTCATGCGCCCAGGCCGCTTCGACCAGGTCCTGTATGTCGGCCCGCCAGACCAAACCGCCCGCGAGACCATCTTCAAAGTCAACACGCAGGGCCTGCCCGTCGCCGACGACGTCAACATATCAGAGCTAGCTCGCCGTGCTGAAGGCCACTCTGGCGCTGAGATTAAAGCCGCGTGCAACGACGCCTGTGTCATGGCGCAGGGCTCCTTCGAGGACGATGACGAGAGTGAGGCAGCTACCAAGCCTCTAGTGAGGATGGCTGACTTGGAGGGCGCGCTGGACCGAATGCCGCGCAACATTACGAAGCAGATGATTGACGGGTATGAAAAATGGTCAAAACAGTTTAGGAAACTCTAGAAAAAGTTACATCAGGTTATGGTTAGGATCATGTCGTGTTTTATTGTTTGAGGAATTTTGTTCAAAGCTCACGATGGACGTTTCCCGTTGAGTACATATATATTAGACAGAGCATTACCCCTAGCAGCCTACGAGATCTTATAGAGACCAAGATTCCCTTGTGCCGAGTTTAGACCATCTTCCGATTCATGTGACGAAAGCCTTGGAGATGTGGATCATACACTCCCCTGGATAGCTTCGGTGAAGCCATTACTAACATCCGATTCGAGCAATAGAGGCTGTAGGCAAACTTGTTCTTGATCATCTCATGCGGAGCCAATACACGGATGCACTTGACGTCCAAATGGGTCTTCAGTTCATTCAGTCATGATGAAATTGACCGGGGATCAGGTCCATCTGACCCTGATCCCGAGGTCCCCGACTTGCCCCTTGCGTGGACAAACTCGGGGAGGAGAAACACGATATATGTATGATACACAACACAAGCAAAAGCCATCGCCCGCACATCCCCTGTGCTACTGATGCCTTTCCACAGCTTCGCTCTCTCTTTCTCCGTCTTTGTATTTTCCATCGCGGTCCTGCCAATCTCTCTTCGCGGGAAACCTCATGTCCTTCCAAAATAATGCCATGCCGCCGTTCTTCGGCGGCTCTATGACCTAGAGGGCCGACTCTAGTCCTGACATAACCATTAGACCAGGCGCCATGATCTCCGCTGTCCTGTCAAGGTAATGCCGAGGACGCAAACGGAGACCTCATAGACGCTTGGCGCAAATAACAAAAAGAAGCAAACGCAACGCCAGCCCTCTCCCCTTCCTTACCCGGCTGAGTCCGGCCAGACAAGGAGCCTCGTCAACCCGCGTTTCTGACCTCGTCCCTGAATGATAAACCAAAAATATAATCCGTATCCCTTGCGCCATCGCCGAAAGAAGTTGGGGGAAAGTATGATCACGGCTCCTCGTCAGATCGCGACCCGCCGCCGGTCCGGATAGACGGGGAGAGGCTAATGGCAATCTTTTTAGGTGCGCCATTACCTGAGCCAGCTGTGAAGCTTTTGCGTCTTCGGAGAACGCCATGCGGGACGCCGGAACCTCCCGCTGCCGGGCCGCTGCTGTTGCGTCGCTTGTTGTGCATCAACTTGCCTAGCTCGTCCTCTTCCTCGTCTTCTTCACGACGGCGCTTTTCCGATAGTCGCTCAGGAGGCGGTACCGTGCCCATACCTCCGTCACCAGGAGAAGCCGCGGTTTCTGATCCACTTTCACTCTGCTGAGCCTCCAGTGATGCTTTCGGATCCAGGTTTTCGTCTGCCTCTTCGTCTGAAGCGTAGTCAACGAGAAGCTTCGAGGTGGCAGAGCCGTTAGTTGAAGGCGTCTTTGAGGCATCCTTTGCCTGTTGGTCATCTTCATCCTCTGGGTCCGATGTAGCCCAGTAGTCTTCCTGCTCTTGCTCGACGTTGATCTGTTCCATGAGTCGAGAGTTCGGAGGCGGTCTCCGGCCCAATTCATCCTCGGCCTCCAGGAAGTAGTCCATGTTCGATGTATAACCCTGCGTTTGGTCGTATCGGAGAATTATGTCCCGGAACGTTGGCATGTAGTTGAGGCTGAGCAGTTTTTCCCGATAGTTCACAACGAGATACTTGACGAGATCCTTCAGATTCTCCTTTTTGATGTACTCGAAGAATTCGAGTGACGCAGAACTTAGAAGATTATCTCTTGGCATCGTCTCGATCAAAACCTCAAGGATTGGCCCCAAAACCTGCTTCTCAGTCAAATGCCTGACATAGAACTCGTCCTGGAGTCCAATCAAGGATCTGAAGAAACGAATGGCAACTATCACGTGGTTAGAGAGGGAAGTTCAAGGCGGAAGATAGGATCATACCTAGTCGCAAGTACTTCTCTGGGCACCCAAGAAGCTGAGCAACTCGTTGGGCAATGTTGTTCGTCATGACGAAGAACTTGCATCGCAGGTTGTGCTGGCGGATGAAGAAGCAGAGAATCTCGATCAGATACGTGAACATAGAGGCCTGCTGCGCAGGGAAGTTCATGTCTGTTCGCTTCTCCAAATCGAGCAGAGGCTTGAACAGCCTCGGGGCAGATCGTTCGTAGAACCGAGTCAAGAAGACATCTTGCTGGGGATCGATGCTAGGCTGGGGTCGCGGCCGACCCGCAAATTCGCCATTGGCTTTAACAAAGGCTTCCGTGCCCTGAACCGGAGCACCAGGATCCAATAGGACTTTGAGAGCTTCCGAGATCTGAGATTTCACCCCGAGATCAACCTCCACAAGTAGCAGATCGATCAAAGAGTCCGTCAACGGCGCCTGGTTCTCATGCATCTGCCGATAGATCGTTTGGCGGATCATCTGTGGGTCGTGATCGATAATAGAGATCAAAATGTCTGTAGCTCCCACCCGCACACCGACGTCACCGTGTCGCAATCCGAAATGAATGACCTGGAGGAGCCCGTGGGCGATAAAGTTGTTGTACAATGTCTGTCGGGCCGGGGGCTGAATGTTCTTCGCAATCGCACAGCACTGCTGGATAAACAAGACGGCCTCCTTTCTTCTCTTCTGGTCGGGGGTTGGAGAGCTAAAGATGCCAAAAAGCTCGTTGAGGAACGCCCCGTTCGCTTGGAGATGCTGAACAATGTCGACTTGGTTGAAGAAGATGAGCGAGTTGAGGACGGAAAAGGTCGGGTCGTCGAGGATTCTGGCCAAAACAACATCCTTGAGGTAC
The DNA here is from genome assembly GCA_019137265.1 of Neonectria coccinea. Taxonomy (NCBI): domain Eukaryota; kingdom Fungi; phylum Ascomycota; class Sordariomycetes; order Hypocreales; family Nectriaceae; genus Neonectria; species Neonectria coccinea. The sequence goes on along the minus strand of WPDF01000004.1, from coordinate 108,763 downwards.
TGCAGACGGTACGTCTGGTGGATTTTCCTCCGAGTCTGCTCATCCTCAATGGGAACCACTTCCTTGTATCGGCCTTGGTTGTCCAGCCAGTGACGATGATTGGCCTTGTGACTCGGGAAATCGGGGTCATATTCCAACGCGCCTACCACTCCCAGTACACATTCGTCGGATACGGCGTGTTCGATAATCGATGTGTCGTTGAGAAGAATAATCGTCTTCATGATGTTACATAACCTATGCAGGTCTTGTAAACTCTCGAGATCTTCAGCTATCTCAACCAAGGGGATAAGACGGCCGATGTAATCTTCAGCCATGATGGATTTAGCAAGAGCGTCCCGCCCGTTGGCTGACGAACTCATAATTCGCATGTTCGATTCAATCTCTGGGAGATTTCCCAGTTCGGCGTTGGGGAGGTTGATCGTGGCGGGGACTTCGATAGCGAGATCATCAGAGAGTCCGTCATCTAAATATGGGGCATCAGCAAACAATCCATCCAGATAGAGAGAGTGCAGTTCGGCATACCGGCGCCAGCTAAGTTGTTGTGGAATGACTGCTGAACACTACTGACGAATCGCCTAAAGAAGAGTTAGCAGCTGCTTAACATAAAGGCGCGACGAAGATGACGCGACGTACCATATCATTGCACAGCCCTCAGGTTCTTGGAAACTTAGGGCCATATCCACGCCACTGCCAGGCTCTTGCCAGACGATGAGGGTTTCTGCAGAAAGCGTCAGATTTGACATCCGAGGCGAATATGGGGGTTTCGACATGCCTTGCTGCTTTTGAAACCCATCCTCCCTTTGGATCTTGGTCTCTAGAAGGAGGCGCTCAGGCTGATCCTCAGACTCAACGATGACTCGTGGGTCTTTCCGGCCATCTTCGGTCTACATACGGTGAGGTTAGGTTAGCGAGGATGCTCAGGCGCAAGGAACACAGAGCCGCATGGACCGCGCGGGTATAGCGTACCGTCGCGAAAGAAGCGGTGCAGAAGCCGGTGCCTCGGTCGAACCAGTCATTGTTGCGCAGCTCATAGACCTTGACGCGCTTCTTGTCGGTGGGCTGATGAGGCACGGGCTGTGCCATCATCAAAGGCTCGGGGTCCCCCTCGGCGGTGAGGTTCGTGTACGCAGCCAGGTCCGGGGCGAGTTCGAGGTGCTGCTGCAGGGACAGCTCCGAGGGTTCGTTGTGACTCAGGATCGTGAGCGCCGCCACGGTTTCTCGCAGTGCGCGCGGACACGGCGCGGCAGTCGTCGGCGACGGAGAGGAGGCGGAGGGGGGTGTTCTGCGCAGCGACACGGCGTGTCAAGTGGCGTAGCGAACAAAGGCTGATCAATGCGCCATGCAATCAAGGGCGAGCGAGGCGGCCGGCGCGAAATCGGGGAGGGGGCCACGCCACGGTTGGGGATGGGCGAAGGACGGAGCGACGCGGGGGCCAACGGGGACGGCGACAACAGGAGCGATAGAGGCGCGATGAGAAGGCTACGGCGACGGGCGAAAGAGAAAGCGGGAGCCGGGAGCGGCAAGGCGGTGGCCGGGTGGAGATGCGGACTGGCGGGCGATCGGGATCCGATAGTGAGGACTTTTGAGGCTGGCGAGGATTGCGGATGAGGTGGGCAATGCGCGTGACCAGGCTGCCAGATGGTGTTGGGTTTGGGCCTTGGGGGGGGACGGGGGTCGCTGCTTCCCATTTTTCGGCTCCGAGCCACGCGATGGGTGTGGCTGGGGCCTGCTATCGGCCAACCAGCGTGCAGAGTCGGCACGCCATTTTCACGTGACTTGGCTTTGGCCACATCGCCGTCATGAAGTGGGTTGAGGCTTGCCCCCTTGGCCCGATCTAGAGCCCCTGAAAGAGTATTTGTCGTGATGTAATGAAGCATGCAGCTCGAGGTCGGGTATTCACACAAAGATCCAGTACAAAGCACAGCACAGCGACATCAGCTTAACAACAGCCATCGGTGGTCAATCAAATCAGCACTCTTGCACCATCCCCATAGTCAAACACTACAGCTTGACCAATCGGCCTCATTCATTCATTGTCCTACGCTTCCATGAATTGACCCCGCCAACGGCAAATGCAAGGAAGGGATGAATGACATCCTTTGAATCCAAAAACAATGTCTCAGTAAGCTTATCCGCACGGGAAGCCCGCACAAAGTCAAATCACCAAATGTCTTCGAATACGAGGCATGAGTTATTGTGTACCGTACTTGGCCTCACAGGCTTGGGGGGTTCAAGACGTAGCATACTCTCCACGCCTATCCCCGACAAGATGTCACCAAGTCCCCTCTGATTCTTTTTTCCACGGCGCCTTGCCAAAAGTAACTTACACGCTCTCGGTATCCCCTAGCTTTTACGAGACCGGATAGTCACGTTAATTAGCCTGGATGGGCCTCATGGTGAGCTACTGGAGTTCGATAGTGAAGCTCGGGCTTTCTTCATCACCAATTTGACGAGCCAACAAATCCACCTAAAGGCACTCCCATCAGATCCGCAACATCTGTGACGTATCGTTTGTTTTTGGTACGTCATGGCCATGAACCTCTTCGCGAAACGGTCGTCAAAGCTCTCCAGCGGGAATCCAGCCAACTAGGTCGCGGGTCCAGCGACGCGATCTGAGTAGTTGTCAGAAAGATTCCGATTGAGCCCGGATGGCACAGAGCCGTAACTTGTGTAAATCGTCTTGCCTAGATTAGGACAACCATCCGCACGACGCGCCTTTCCAACCTTTTTGTTAGAGCAACGGTCTTGTTTCTACTCCTCGTAATGACGAGGAACTGGCTAGTCGGGGCGTTTCCCTTCGACTCGGCCAGGCGGCAGTTGGTTTCAGCGCACAATAGGCATAGCCAAAAACGCCAAGAAGGCGGCCACCCGAAAACTGGTGATCCAACGTCAATGACCCTTGTGGCAACAAGGCGATACCAGAGAGGAAGAGAAGCAGGCAGCCACAATCCGGGTAGGCCGATTGAGGTCAGGCACCGCGGCGTTGGGGGCAGCCAAAAGTGGTAATCAACAGTCCCTGTATTCCCGGTGCGGCGGAAAGTTAGCTGAAATAAGGCTGTGAGATCCGAATTGGTCTGGGCCATGTTTCCAGTGCGGCAAATGAGCAGCTCCCTATCTAACTCTTCTTGGAAGCCTTGGAGGTCTTGGAATTCTTCCAAAGATTCTAGCGTCGTTTGGATGTGATCAAGTCAGGCTAGAGAATGTGGTGGGGGTTACACCAGCAAACTCACATGCGAGGCTACTGGGCGTTTCTTTGTTCTCTCTCGGTCGGCAGTGACGCTGTACAACTTCAAGGCTTTTGAGTATTGGAGCGGAAAGCGAATATGATGAGGCTATCGGCTTTGGCGTCATTTGTGGTTCAATTCGCGAAGGCCTGAATGAAACGATGACCTGAAGCCGTGCGAGGCCCTTGGCGTAGTGTGGCTTGAAGGGGGAAACAGCCATCCTTGATGCAGATCTACAAGGGGGTCCTCGGCCAGAGTGGGACAGTCTAAAGAGTCGCAACTCGCAAGTGGCCTCATGAACCACGAGGCAAAGCCCGTTCAAAAGGCTAAGATGATTGACTAGCTGAAACGGTAGCGCCCATTGGAGCGTGAGCAGGCTGGACATCTTTGATGTGATGAGACTTGTCAACGCCGTTGGTGGGTGCTGATTAGCACTTTACTACCAACCCATGACGGAATTCGTCGAGGCCTGGACTCGGCTCTGAGCCAACAACAGCTGACGCCACGATGGAATTTCGAGTGCATCGAGACTCTGGGTCGCCAACGAAAGGCGGCGCATTGATCATCTGGTGAGAATTGGTGTAAATATTCGAGGGAAATATCTTCGATACTCTGATGGGGTAATAGTGACAGTATTGGTGGAAAATTGATGGAGTAGAAAATATTGATAAACTGTCGCAGTTTCACCGTAATGCCCTAGGAAACAGCCCGTAAACAGCGCCAAGGAACACGGTCCAGGTGCCCGTCATACGGACATGGACGGGGGGGGGGGGGGGATGGAAGAGCCCGGCGTCAGTTTCCCCGGGCGCCCGGGAAATCAGTCCGGTGGAAACAGCACACAGCACGACCAGGTCGCCGGGATGGAAGACACCCGGACGCTCGGTGGGGGGACCGCTATGAAGCGTCGAGTTGATGCGGACTGACTTGCCTGGGAAGAGTCAGGAGAGTCAATTGGAAACAGGGGCTGACTTGGTGGAGCGGGTACCTGGCCAGTTCGCAGTCAATACGGCGAGAAGACGTGGGTGGGCGTTGGCGATGGCTTTTTGGCTGTTTGGCTGTTTGGCTGTGGCGTGCTGTTGGGTCGCGCGGCAACATGCCCAGCCTGCATATTGTGCTGGATTCGTACACCTCGACAATGACACCTGCAACAATCCGGGCTTAATTTAGCACCCAGCAACGACAATAAAGGCACTGCACCGGTACGGGGTACTGTGCAGTAGTCCGGGGGCTCCCGTCGGGTTGGACCAATTATGGCGGCATGCCGTGCCTGTCAATGCCCGCACAACGCATCCACGGACAGGCCCTGTTTGGCGCGTTGCAGAATCCGATCCCCCGCCCCTTGCTCCCCCAGTCAAGTCTCCATCCATTCTCCTGTCAAGTTAGCTGGCTGCGTGTATCTGCTGCTGCAGGTGGTTGCTCCCTTCTGTGCCAATCGTGTCGTTGTTTACAAAAGGGCGACGGGTCGTTGTTCATTGACCCATCCTTGTTTCTCTCTCCTTCACATTCTGCGCCCAAACTTCTTGAGCCTCTGATGCTGTTGGTGGCGCTAGCCGTACTGTTCTAACGCTCGCCGAGTATCAACTTGACTTATCTAGTGTAGGAAGTGCACAACGGGCGCCAACCGCCTGGACCGAGTCAGATCGATCGCCCCCCTCTACACGACTCCGACCACGCTACCTCCGTAGGTCGCTACCAGCCACGGCGATCCGCACGGCCTCACTTACACGCCCAGCAACATCACATTCACGCCCGCTAAGTCCGTTTTGTCTCAGTTCTCTCCGCCTCCACGATTCAGCTGCCCGATCACTGCTTGTGGTCTATTGTCCATATATTGACCCAATGCTGTCCTCAATTCCATCGTTTCTCTTCGTCCCAGCCAGACAAGCAAACACAAGCCTCTCACTCCTCTCAACAATACACTAAACTCCCAACTTGCCTTGTCGCCGTCACTGTCTATCAAGAACACATCAACCATTGCGCCTTCACACAAACACTCTCTCTTTCTCTCCAAACCACTATTCGGACAGCATCTCCATTCCTACTTCTACCACTTCACCATCGCTCTCTAAACCAACACCCGCTCCCTTGAAAGAACCGCCAACCAACCTCCTCATCAGCCATGTCCATCTTCAGCCGCTTCAGACGGTCTCGCCAGCAGGCCAAGGAGAAGAAAGAAGCGGCCGCCAAGCAGCAGCAGCAGCAAGCCAAGCCTGCGCCGTACCGACACACTCCCCGCCACGCTGCGAGCGATTCCATCAGCAGCGGTCCCAGTGCCCGCCTGGCAGACCAAGCCCGCGTCCGCGAGGCGAACCACAGGCGATCCGTCATGACCGTCGTCTCCCCAGAGGTCCACATGGGCTTCCCGCGCTCGCCTCGCGTTGCCAGCAGCGCTTCCTGCAGCAACAGCTTCGTCGGGTCCTCGGTGTATTCCAGACCCGGCTTCTACAGCAACGCGGGAAGCCCCTCGTCAAGATCCGTCTCGATCAAGGGCAAGGAGGTGGATCGCGGTGCCTACTCGCCTTGCCTTAGCCCCTCACCGAGCAAAGGTTCGTTCACGGCGGCCTATCGATCACAAATCATGGCGTAAGCCTAATTGATATCCCTTTCAGGAGGACAATCACCCTCCGGGAGCTCGGGCACCTCCCTGGATGGGCCCGAAATCCAGCCAGCTCAGACGATCCGCGTCGTTCAACCCGCCACCGCCTCTCGACCGAGTACTGCCGTTGGACATCCCCATCGCCTACACCCAAGCGCCCGGAACCCCTCGGATGTCTCCGTAGACAAGATCGCCTTAGCCAAGGTCGCCAGGCTTGCCAGTACGCCACTCGCTCATCGAGGCACACGATCGCAGCCGAGCGTGCCACCCATCACACATACTCCTCCCAAGCAGCTCATCAGCAAATCCGGAAGCCCCCATCGGTCTCAGACTCACTCTCACTCACGCAATACCAGCGGTCAGTCCAGTTTTTGGGAGCGGCACTCACGGCAAGGGTCCGTCTCGTCCCTCCCAGCACTGACTCCCACCTCCACGAACCATCACTCGTCAGGCCCCATAACACCACAAAGCAAACCTGCTGTACTAGATTTCTCGGGATTCAATCTCGAAGCCACTCGCTCTTCTCTTCTTGACTTTGATTTCCAGTTTGACATAGTTCCCACGAGTAGTAGGGTCCCGGATTCAGACGACAATGATACGCAACGCTGCGAATCCCGGTCCCGATATCAAGAGAAGGAAATCATCGATCCCAGCGTGGGCCTACTGGACTTTGGTCTCTCCCGCAAAGCCCGAGACGTTACGCCCTCTCGGTTAACTCCCGACCGAGTCGTCAACACATTTCCGGCCCCAGCTTCGCCACCAACGCCTACGCCCAAGTCCAAGAGCTGGAAACTGGGCAAGCCTGGCAGCAAGCTGCTGCGGAGGAATCACTGACGGGCCGGTCCCCAATAAAAATGACGGTACAAGTAGAACTGGATCCTTTAGCGTTGAACTGCAGGACATGAGGCGCACTCTTCTATCGTGGGGGTCCAGAATCGGGGATTTGATGAAGGGCAAACGCCACATGAAACGGAAAACGGATGATTTTTACGAATTGGGCTTAGACGATTGTTGACGATTTTTATGTTTGCAGCCTTTCTTTTGTTTTTTCTAGAACACGAATGACGATAGGTACAATGACGGTTTCCGGGTTAGGTTTGGGTAGGGATCAAAGTATATATTGCGTGCAGCGGCCCGTGGTGGACTTAAGATATTATGAGAAATTTCATGCTTATTATTAGACATGATTCATTTTGTGAAGTTCTTTAAAATAAAAAAAGTGCAGGAAACAAACACATTCTTTTATTGCGCACAAGATGTATTTACTTCTTGTCATCTGCTTACTCAAGTACGAGCGTGGTTGTCAAACAAAGCGGCTGAGCTGTCAGTGCCCAGAATTCTCAACTACTGGAGGGGAAGAAGGAAAAAAAAAAAAAGGATACAGGTGATTCATGAATTAGTAAATTAAAGCCGCGAATAATTATCACAGCACCCTTATGGCACCTTGAATGTTCATATCAGAAACTCGTCGAAGTTCGACAATGCTATAGGGTACAAACTCCCACCCACACTTGAATACTTTATGGACCCCTCCCCCGCTGCCCAGACGGCCTGGCCCTTGCCAACTGCCGTTACCCCGTTCCGGACTACTTCGAAGTAACATCTAAACTCAAAAACTGTAATAAAGACGGGAGTTGATACTAAAAAAAAAAAAAGAGCAGAGAGTTGGCTTGGGCCTTGTGCTAACTCTCAAGTTTAAGTTTATGATTAGATTGGTATCGGAATATGTCAATTGAATAGTTCCATTCGGCGTGTTTCTTGGAGCCCCCGAGCGCCATTCAGGTCCCAGGGCCCCTACTGCAAAGCAACTGGACCCCTGCGGCGGGGCGCTGTACCTCCCTGCCCACCATTGGCTAGCCTCGCAGGTGTCCCCTGGGGTGCCGTCATTAGCAGTTCCTTTAGGCTCCGTGGCCTTGACGAGCTGCTGCATTGACGTCGTACCTGATCCATCTCACTCACATCGTCCTCACTCTGCATCCCGTCTGCATCCCCCGCCAATTCTTCTTTCCTTTCCTTTTCGTTCGTTTCTTCTTCTTTCCTTTTCCCTTCTCGCCGCGGCCGTCTTCTTTTCCGTCAACCCACCGACTTCCTCTATTCGCACCAGGAGAGTCAACAAACACCCCTCCGTCATGTCCGCCCTCCTAGGCCCGCTCTGGGCGTGGGTTGAGGCGACGCCCATCTACATCCTGCTGGTGCTCTTCATTGCCCTCGTTCTGTTTGCGCTTCTCTCTGTGAGCCTGCCCATCTCCCTTGCGCGACCCTCCGGAGCTTCTCCCCGACTGACCCATACCTCCAGCTCTTCGCTCTCCTCCACCTCGTCGCGCCAAAGCCCCGCCCCGTCCTGCCCTCCGAAAAGACCTACATCACCAGCCATCCAACGACCGGACGAACTCATCCTCTCCCTCTGCCATGCTGGTACGACCGTTGGCTGGCCGAGCGCCATCTCAGCGAGCAGCGCGTCCGTCCCACCGAGGCCTACCCCATGCCCGACGCCGGATCCATCGAGCCCGCCGAGGTCCGTCTCAGCGTCGTATTCCCCGCCTACAATGAAGAGGACCGCGTTATCCCTACACTAGAGGAGGCCGTTCCGTACCTGGATGAGCACTTTGGCCGCTCCGCGCACGCTAAGACCGCTGTGACGAGCCCGACCTCCAAGCGACACATGCGCAATGCGCCCAAGGAGGACCTGGGCGGTTATGAGATTATCCTGGTAAACGACGGAAGCCGCGACAAGACCGTCGACGTGGTGCTCCAGTTCGCCAAGGACAACGGCCTGCACGATATCCTGAGGGTTGTGACGCTGGAGAAGAACCGTGGCAAGGGCGGTGGTGTAACCCATGGGTTCCGCCACGTCAGAGGCGAGTACGTCTTGTTCGCAGACGCGGACGGGGCGTCGCGGTTCCGCGACGTCGGCAAGTTGATTGAGGGATGCGAGGAGGTCGTTGATGGCTCTCATCGAGGCGTGGCCATTGGTAGCCGTGCTCACCTCGTCGGTAGCGAGGCCGTGGTTAAGGTATGTTTCTATCCTCACCACCGAACCGCCTCGTTCTGCTCTTACTGACACTTCCCCTCTTAGCGCTCGGCTCTGCGCAACTTCCTCATGCGATCCTTCCACCTTGTCCTGATGATCCTCACACCTCCCGCCACGTCTCGTATCCGGGACACCCAGTGCGGCTTCAAGCTGTTCTCCCGTGCGTCCCTCCCGCACATCATCCCCTACATGCACACCGAGGGTTGGATCTTCGACATTGAGATGCTCATGCTCTCCGAGTCTGCCCCCGCCACACCCATCCTTGGCCACGACGGCAGTGTTATCGGCACCAGCCCCGGCATCAAGGTCGCGGAGGTGCCCATTGAGTGGCACGAGGTTGGCGGCAGCAAGCTCAACGTGATCCAGGACAGCATCAAGATGGCTATTGGCCTGGCTGTTTTGCGCGCAAGCTGGATGATGGGCGTGTATCGACGTCGATTGACCTAGGGAAAGGGGAAAGGGGAGTTTGCCGTGCGAGGCCAATGATGTTAAACAAGATACCGGCTAGTCTTGCCCGAAGTGGCTTGGGCATGATCAAGCCTACACGTGTAGAGACATGTAAATAATGAATCTTTCAAACAAGGAACGATTTTCCACCATACTCGAATTTGCACACCTGCGACAACGTGAAGTGATAAATGCCACTGCATTAATATTAACATAAATCTACTGATTACAACCTCGCGAGGAACGTGCCGATCCAAGAAATGTACTAAAGAAAACCATTGAAATCGCTGCCCATGCCCCTACTCCTTTTCTTCTCTTGTCTGAAAACCTGGCATCGTGATATATACTGGAGTTAAACCCCCATCTTTCCCCGCCCCCTCCCCTTCCACAAGGGAGAACATGGGGCATATCGCATCTTTATCGTTTCTGGTCGTTTCATTTAGAAGGCCAACCAAGCTCCTCCAAACGCCGCAGCTCGCGCCATTCATCCTCTCGTTTGGTTCATCCAAGAATATCCCCTCTGAACCCTACAACGGCGCCTTGCGCTATTGACATAAGATGGTAAAGGCATCACCTAAAGCCCTCGCGCCACATGATGGGGAGAAATACGATACAGGCCTTCCAGAGGATGAGGACAGCGTCGATAATGGCAAGCGGAGTCCAGAGGAAGCCGAAGATGCTACCTCCGACGACGGCGCAGGCGTTGAGCCAGATGGCGAGGAAGGCGACTGAGAAGAAGTGATAGAAGAGAATGGCAGGCCGGTGGATGATGCCGGCAAGGAGGCCACAGGGGCCGTCGATGACACCACGGCGGAAGTAGTCGAAGCAACCAAGCTGGAGGGCGCGTAGCTGGCGGTCATTGGCAGCGAAGAGGGAGTATAACGCCTGGGCGAGGACGTTGATGATGCCGGTGAAGGACTTGCGACGCCAGTAGAGGTCATCCATGGCAGCGTTGATGGCTTTGGGGTCGTCGAGGTTGGGGATGCGGTCCGGGTGCAGCAACTCGGCGAGGACCACGACATCGTTGAATGCGACAGTCATGCCACCGCCAGTGAGCGGGTGGCGCATGTTCATGGCGTCGCCCAGAAGAATCATTCCGTTGGCGGTCTGGCGCGAGGGCGGCAGCCAGCTGTTGGGCATGCTACGAGGGATCTTGCCGTCGGCGAGGGCCTTCTCGGCGGAGGGTCGGATGGAGTCGGGAAGCGCGGGCAGGACGTGCTTCTGAATGTAGCCACGGACACCGCCGTTGGCGGTCGAGGCCTCGGGGAGGTCTTGCGGCACGTCGATGAGGGCGCGGGTCTCGTGGGTGCCGATCTGGTAGAGGAGAACGGGGAAGGCGTTGCCAATGATGACATGGCCGTGGCCGGGCGCGGGGAGATCGCAGTCAATGAGCTCCAGGGCGTAGAACTTGGAGCGGACGTCGGGGCGGGTTCCGAGGACCTGCTTGCGGAACTTGGAGTCGTAGCCGTCGGCGATGATCGTCAGCTGGCCAAAGTAGTAGTCGGGGTCCTTGGCGCCAGTCTCCTTGTTGGTGGTGCGGCTCTCGACGCCGAGGATCTGCTCCGTCTGGTCGCCGTGCAGCGTCTTGACCACCTCGGTCTCCACGACGGTGATGTTCTCGTGACCCTGGCAGGCGCGGCGCAGCTGGGTGATGAAGCGGCCGTGGTGAAAGCCGCGACCGACCTGCTTCTTGTCACCGGGTTTGTTGTGGCCGCCCCAGGCGTTGGGGACCTGGTTGTTCTCGTCGAGGTTGGGATAGGGGACCATGACGGGCTCGCCATGGTAGATGACGGTGTAGCCGTAGCAGGGAGCCGCGTCGATGTCGTCGAGGGTGTGGGCGAGGCCGAGCTTCTCGAGGGCGGCGATGCCGCCGGGCTGGAGCAGCTCGCCGACGATGCGATCGGGCTCCTTCAGCCAGCGCTCGAGGAGCAGGACGGAGCGGCCCTGGTTGGCGAGGGCGTATGCGACGGCGCAGCCGAAGACGCCAGCGCCGACGACGACGACATCAGCCTCGTGGTAGTTCTCGCGACGACGAGTCTGAGACTCTGTCGTGGTGAGAGTCGTGGTCATGGTGGAAGTGGGAGCAGGAGTAGGCGTAGGAGGGAGAATTCGAGGGGCGATTGGGGCTCTCCGTGGAATTTCAATTGGGGGGCGTCGATTAGATTAACGAGGTGGAATGAATTTGCCAAGGGGGAGAAACGTCAACGCTCGTCGACGGCAAACAAGGGAGAGACGAGTAAAAAAGGACGGGGGAACAAGGAGGAGCAATTGCGGCGACGAGACGGAGATGAAGGATTGGATTCAAAAGAAGTCGGTGTCGCTGCCGTTGAGGTTGTTGGTCGGACTCCGGACCGGGGAATGCCGTTGCGGGTACGTCGTGTACGAATACGTTAAAGTGGTCTAGTTAGGATGTATGACGCCCTTTCTCGGTGTTTGGTGGGGATGATGGGTGCGACAGTGCAGGCGGCACAACAGAAACAAAGCAAGCAAGATTAGTCGATGTGTTTATTAGTGAGGAATTGATTGGTTCCATGAAGAGCAATTGATGAGACGAGCATGCCGGAGACTCTAAGGGCCAAGAGAGGCCTTTGTCTCTGTTTCCCTCACGCCAATTGACCGGAGTCGCTCCGTTTGCACGATGTGAGTGAGCTTCACATTGCTTTTTTCTTCTTCTCTCTTTCTCTCTTGTCGCCTGTCACCCAGGTAAACAAACAGGCGGGCCAGTCCGACGACAGTCAATTAGCCTATGGGAGGCCACTCATTCGCGATTCTCGTCTTAGATTCTGTGGACCAAATGCCATCCATGGGTTTCACGGGCCATCATGGCTGCAAGTATGTCCCGAGCAGCGAGGGAGGGAAGACCTAACCAAAAGTTCAAGGGGCAGGTCGGTACCGAGAGGGACGGGGTCCAGTAGGTTCATTGCCCGCCCAGGCGCTATTCCCAGTGCTGTCACTACCCGCTGTGTCTGATCGTCACAGGCCCCCAACGCTCCCCAAATCGCACCACCGCGCCCCGTAGCGTCCCTGACCGCCTGGCCACGCGCCAATGGCCGTCCCCGCCGCCCGCCGCAAATGGTTCGATGGGCCCTACCAAATGGGCTCACAGGGATCCGGCTCTTTTCGTCTTGTTTGTCGGCATGTGAAAGTCAGGGCCCAAAGTGTTGGGGGGCAGCGACTGTTTGAGAGAAAACACCTGGAAACATCGTACTATACTAGGTATTCAAGCTCTGCCGTTCTGTCCCGGTCCCGGTCTGTCTTCGTGCCGGCAATTCGCATTCGGGACTGTTCCTGCATCATCAACTGCGCCGCCAATCGTTGCCGCCATGATGGCCTGGCCTGGGCGCCGCAGCGCGCGCGTGACGCATTTCTCGTGTCTTCATCTTTATGCTCGGGTGAATTAGTGTTGTCAGATCCTGCAGGGCAACACACGCACTGCAACACCATGTTGGCATGTGATCCGTGGCATCATTGGGCAATTCCTTTCTTTCTTTCTTTCTTTCTTTCTGGTTTCTGATATAATCAATTGCGCCGTAGACCGTTCCTCATCTCCATGTCACGTCACATCCCATATCAATGGATCAAGTTCACTGGACTCGATCACTCTTCACTGTTATCATTCTCCTTAAATTACTTCCATCTGTTTATCCAATTGGTTTCTATAGATACATATGGTAGGTATGTAGGATAGGTAAGTAGGTACTCGGTGGGTGTATGTGTAAGTGTAAGGTAGTCTAGGTGTAGGTACGAGGCGTCTAAGGTGGTCTCCGGAACTGGACCGTAACGAGTAAACAACTATCCCACTCAGAAGAATGCTCCGGCTAGACTCTGTCTTGGAACGAACACGTCTTCTTGCTCATTTGTAAGTTCCTTCATCCGCACCGTTTTTTGTTGTGGTGGTTCCGCTTTGCTGGTCCTCCCACTCTTGGCTTGCTCTATCCTTTGCCCGCCTTCGTGCATTTCCGCGCCTGATTGCTCTGCGTTTCGAGAACTAACCGGGGGAGCCTCCCAAGATATTCTCGCGGTGTGTGGTCGACGCTCCACCGGGGCCTCTTCTTCCAAAGCGTCAAGTTTCAAGTCCCAGATCTGGTCCATTTGCTTGAAGGCACCAACCACCTCCTGCGTGAGGACCACTCGATCCTGTTTAGTGGCAGCCCGGAGCTCCTTGATATGAGCAAGGGCTTGCTTGAGGTACATCAAGGCTTCCTCATGAATCTTGCGATTTGTTGGAGCGGACTGCGCCACCCGCGTCGCCACAGCTTTTATGGCTCGCTTGAGCGACTCTTTGCATTCCTTGCTTCCCTGCCACCACTCCGACCTACAAGTGAAGCTCATGACAAGTGATCGAAGGTCGCTGTAACGTCTTTGACCGGTGAATAAGTAGACGAGACTGGCAAAGTTGAATTGGCTATACGCCAGCTCTCCATCGCCATTTTGTTGCGCCGCAAGCTCGCAAACTCTGATGGCGCCCTCCTGGAAGCCCTTCTGAGTCAAGATGCGCGCTGCCTTGTTGTAGACACTGTCATGGACGTGCGTTCCTTGGCTGAGCGCCTCTTGTAGTAATTTCCCCACGCTGTCTCCAGACTCGAGTCGGGCTACCAACAACGGGACCAGGGCTCCACTCACATCATGGCCTTCGACGTGTGCCTTGCCCACAAGCTCGGTTGCCGTGCAAGAGTGAGCCCCTTCCAGGTGGATATTGGCTAGGACGGCAAGTCGCAGACAACGGGAAGAGAATCCAATTCCTTTCTCTGACGCTTCCTGGAAAGTAGCATAGACCCGTTGCCAGTTGCTCTCGAGAGCCCACGTATTCATGCACCTGAATGCCGTTCGCTCAAATGCCGTCAAAGAATCGCCGGGTGTGTTGGGCAGTTTGGACACAAGTCTAAAAGTACCCTCCTTCGAATCCTCTCCTGGTAGAGGTTTGTGAAGGTCACTCAAACCGCCCCGTACCGAGTATTTAGCAATATGAGGATCGTAGATCCAGGGCATGAACTCCCGGACACCCTTCAGCATGTGGACAATGTGCACTCGTGCCAGGTTCCAGTACTTGCAACATTTTTCAATGACCTCGTTGAAGAAGATCTGATCCGTTTCGAGCCCATCATTGTGACAGTACTGGAGCCATTTGACAAGCGCCTGAATGTCGTGATTTCGCCCATGTCGGTCGATGATGATGAAGGCTAGCGGTTGATTCAGGGTCATCCCGTGAGTTTTGATAAGGTCTCGGACGAAAATGTCGATCTCTGATGCCGAATGGTCTTTGCAGTATATCTTTGTCAGCCAAGATAAAACATGTTGATATTGGTCGCCCGTCTTTCCCTTGGCCGTAAGCCCCTGGACTTGTGGCCATACCGCCTCCCATTTGCCCAACGAAGCATCCCGGATGGCAAATCTCCCCCTAAGTTTGACGTCATATTCTGACGCCTTGGGTCTGAGTTGACGAAGCTGCTCCATTTCTGTTTTCGCTGTCGCATCGTCGCCTGCATCAAGAGCTGTCAAAGTAATTCGACGCCGAATGGAGTACTGTGTAATTGGAGACAAAAAGCATTCTGCGAAGAGACCAGCATCCTGCAATAGCTGGTAGATGCTCTTGATTTCAGAAATACTCTGGTTCTTCCTCCAATAGTGCATAAGCATCCGGTTTACCCACGTGTTGCGCAGTTTGTGCGGAGTGTTTTCGGACTTCCAGACTGGGGACTGAAAGAAGTGCCTGAGCAGTTTGCTAACACCTTCTGTATCATACTTTGCGTGTAAGCAGTCCATGGCTGGCACAGCCAAAAGGCAGATGTCTTTGCAAACTGGACGCAGAGTATCGAGAACAGTGGGAATCTTGCTGTGTTCCTGAGAACTAACAACAGACAGGAGGATGCGAAGGCCTCGAAGTAGAGCCGCCTGGGGCGCTAATAATTCCGAGGATATTAAGTGTTTGAGTAGCTCAATTGCTGAATCTTGTCCTTCAGCAACCACAGCTTGATCGGCCCCAGGTGACTTTAACTCGACGATGAGATCATCTAGCTTGACTAAAGACTCCCCCAAGGAACCCTGGCTTTCGACTTGGCGGGAATGTGCGGCAAGAGACGAAGCGGGCTTCATTGTTGGGTTGAGGTTGGTGGAATGAGATGCCGCGAGCTCGCCCGTCGAGGCTGCATGCAAGATCGTGCTGGTTTTTGGACGAAGGCTTTCAGCTGGCGTCTGTGGTGCTGCGTCCTTGGAAACTGGGATATTGAGGGTCTTTGAAATCGGTTCCCCAGAAAGCCTCAAAGTAGGAGCTTCCACCGACTCCTTCGATCCATCTACGTCATCGTGTTCGTCAATTCTTAGTTGTCGAGGTCCCGGAGCGACGGAGATGTTGTCCATCAACACCCGGAGGAAAATATCTTGATGGGCAAAATGCTCTGGTGAAGATAATCGTGAGAGCTCTTTTCTTGCTGTGTCCCATTCATCCCACTTCTTTTGTCGCGTCTCAGGTGTCTCGTGCGTCTCGGGTGGCGAGGTCGTGGAAAGTCGGTTCGGTTCAGCGGCCTCTGGCCTCAATGATGTTCGAGAGGGTTGTCCATTTCGGCGGCGGCGGCGGACTGTACCTCGGGGGTTCGAGGTAGTGAGATAATCGCCCCCGAGGTCGATCGGGTATGCCTCCCGTCGCCCGAAGCTCTCGCTCAATGCGACGGAGTTGTGGACGACACGAGCCGTGTGCAGCTTCTTGGCATTGTCAATCGCGGCACGAGCAATCTTGAGGCGTTGTCGGCGTTCTTCGGCGAGGAGGATGACGGAACAGGACGTCGTCAGGAGGACGCCGCGGAGAGCATTGATGGCAGTCCTTGACTGGACGGGGTGAGAAGAGGCCATCTCAGGCAGCCATTGTCGAAGTCGTAGCCACTGGTGGCCGAGCGTAGCTCCGTTTGGGCGTACCCTCGACGTCGAAATCGCAATTCGGGTGGTGGTTGTCGTTCAAGTTGGTGGTCAATGTCGCTCAGCGAATGGTGTGGCGTGGTGTGATTCTTACTGGAGGTTTGAAAGTCATTTGCGCTGGAGACTGGGCCGGGAACCGGGAACCGGACGGGAAAACGTCGGCCAGAGGCGTTGAAGCTGTGTGGGCTGCCCTTCAGGCGGCGATGGTTTGATTGGGTGGATTTGGTTGCTGGTGGTCCAGCGTTAAGCCCGTTAGGTCCAGCTCCCTCTCCTACACTAATTGCAACCCGGTTCGCGGGGTTGCTTTGAACTCCTCGATGCGGCACCAAACCTTATAAGAATGCGATCAATGTAGTGTGGCTAATCAACCTATGCCCTGTGAAGGAATCCTGGGTGCTTATCTTCGATGAGAAGGAAAATACAGGTTTGGTAGTGGCTATGGTACGGTAGTTAGTCATCTTCATTATTCGATGCGAAAGTGTTTAGCAACCAACTCCCCCACCCTCATCACGTCACTGGTGATTGCATCGGACGGCAAGAATCGTTCCCGTTGGCGTCCATACTGGGATATGGATGGCTGCATGCGGAGATCCTGTCCGGATTTTAGAACGGAGTTAAGACAAACAAAGCTGGATCCCCTCCGTATGGCGTTCATGGCATCACCATTATAAATAACCGTCATAGGAACGCCTTTCGTTTAAGGTCGTTTCCCGCAGTCGACGTCTTTCCGTCTTTTACTGGTTGAACCTTCCAAAGAATCAATCAGGCATCCTCCCCTCAAAAACGCCCCCCAGCATATTAACTTTCCGAAGCCTACCCCTCGCCCAACTCCACTGAGACCTAGCATTCTTAGGACTTAGCTATCTTAGTAACCTTCACCTTGGTCTTGTCCCGTACCAGATTGAACTTCGGCAGAACAACCATCCGTTACAATGGCTCTTCCTCTCGCTCCAAGCCCCAAGAGCCCCCTGGCTCGACACCGATTGCTGTCACCCACTGCCGCCATTCGGGTTAGCCCGTTGTGCCTGGGAGCCATGAACTTTGGTGATGCTTGGTAAGGAACAGTCTATGGTGTATAAGGCATTGGCGACTGACTCCTATCAAGGAAGCAATACATGGGGGAGTGCAACCAGACCTCGACCGAGTCCATACTTGACTTCTTCTACGAGCAGGTAAGGCATTCAGTTGCCGTGTTACATTGAAGCAAGAAACTGACAGACCATAGGGAGGTCAGCTGCCCTGTGCCCAACCTCAAAGTCGTTCTTGCACTGACCTTTATTTATGCTTAAAGGTAACTTCATCGACACTGCAAACAACTACCAGTTTCAGGAGTCCGAGACATGGGTTGGAGAGTGGATGAAGAAGCGTGGAGTTCGCGATGAGATGGGTTGGTTATCCCGTTTTACCTAACTTTGCTGGCTATAGAAACTGACCTTTGGGAAAGTCATCGCCACCAAGTACACCACCAACTTCCGCAATGGCCCGAACTCTGCACAAATCATGTCGAACTTTCAGGGAAACGGTGCCAAGAGTCTCTTGACCTCCGTCAATAACAGTCTGAGAAACCTACAGACTGACTACATTGATCTGGTAAGGAATGCTAACATACGTAGAGTATTTCGTAGTGGCTAATCATCACCCCAGCTATATGTCCACTGGTGGGACTACAGCACCTCGATCCCTGAATTGATGCAATCTCTCAACCAGCTTGTCAGCTCCGGCAAAGTCTTATATCTGGGCATTAGCGACACTCCTGCTTGGGTAGTCAGGTAAGAGTTCAATCATTACCCGGCGTGGGGCGTCCACTCACAACATTATAGCAAGGCGAACGAATATGCACGAAACCACGGACTGCGCCAATTCTCTGTTTACCAGGGCAACTGGTCCGCGGCCTCGCGTGACTTCGAACGAGACATCATTCCCATGTGCAGGGCTGAAGGCATGGGGATTGCTCCCTGGGGGGCGCTCGGAGGAGGTAAGTTCAAGACCGAGGAGCAGCGCAAGGCCATGGAAGGGAGGCAGGTGGAGGCCACCGAGAAAGATATCAAGACCAGCAAGGTCCTAGAATCCGTTGCCACTCGCAAAAACACCATCATCACCAGTGTGGCGCTCGCCTACGTTATGCACAAGACGCCTTACGTCTTCCCCATTGTCGGCGGCCGAAAGGTGGACCACATCAGGGGGAACATCGAAGCGCTCACTCTCGAGCTGAGTGATGAAGACATCCAGGAAATCGACAGCGCTGTGGACTTTCAACTTGGATTCCCCCACAGTTTCCTTTTCCGCCCTGGACAGTCGAGTGGTGGCCAGGATGTCTGGCTGCTGAAGATGGGAGGTCACTTTGACTACGTCGCAGACAACAAGGTAAGCTCCGAAAATCACATTTGGCTGTATCTCTGCTATGAACACCTCTAACTTGCTTTAGCCCATCCCGGCATCGAAATCTGGAGAGTAGGGCTTCCGTTTCAAGTCGCACTATTGGCGATGGTTGCCGCGTCGGTACCCATTCTCTCGCTGGCCAAACGGAAGTGTGGCATATCAGGGAAGACCGTGGTAGAGGGCAATCGGGTGTACGGTGAAGTAACAGCAATTCAGTCATCAGTGTTGGGCCTTGGGTCAATCAGAGTTCAACTCTCTTTAAGTATATTATATGTGACAGCTCGTTGCCGCAACTTGCTGGTGAGCGAGTGTGCTGTGCATGGATCAGGTCCGGATCATAGTATCGGAGTGGTGTCTCTGTGCCGTAGCTCGCAGCATTATTGCGAGCGGATGCGAGTTTCTGTCATCTAACATATACGGTAGGCGTCACTGTTCTTATCTGGTAATTGTTTGGGGGACACTCGGTGTTCTTAGTAGTAGTGTATGGGTACCTGTTGACTGACGTCCGAGGATGCCTGGTAGCTGAGGCTCACCTGCCATGAAGTGAACACTGAGGAAGGCGTTCCTGCCCGGCAAGAGACCGTTATTTTTAGTTGTTCCCACCCAAACCACACAACCATGATTCACCTTTTTACATTGCTTGTACAACTACCGGGGAAGATTGCATTGTCTCCATTTCTCTCTACACATACCTTGTTTTGGATTCCCGCCTCACAAGATGGCCAAATACGACTGTATTCGCAAACCCAGGCGTGCAACGAGCGTACCTTGTCGCGGCCGTATCATGACAGATTCACCTAGCCCTTGTGCTAGACACAGTCTTGACCCCGAATTCCAGGTAAATGTCGAGGAAGCCACTGAGCCCAGAATCATACCATCAACGCTGGATGAATTTAGTTACATCGGCATGTATGTGCATTTAAGCGGACTCGAGCCTACCGGGCTGTACTGACACAATGCAGAATACCGTGTACACCACTTCCTAGCGAGAACTTGCTGGAATACGACCGAAGCTGTAATATCGAAAGGCTAGAGAGAGATAGCAGCCCAAAGGTCAGCACCGATCCAGCTTTTAGTACCCGGACAACCTTGAAGCGAAAGCGGAATGAGTCAATCCGCTCCGTTCGAGATGATGGTCCAGTTGCTGCCAGACGGAACACAGGTATGTGATGCTGTCCCAGTCATGTTCATGCAACGCAAAAAGCCAACAGTACCGAAGGCCCCCTCAAAATCGAAGAGACAGTCCTATCATGCAACACCACTCCTCCACAGGTCGCGAAATTCGAATCCCAATCGCCTTCGGAGAATAAACTGAGACCTCTCCCTCGGAACGCCCCGCGTGACATCCAGACGAAAGGCAAATACACTATTCGGAAAGGAGTTCGAATTAGGGATTACAAAATCCCTCGGGGTAACACTAAGATACACATGGTGTCATCCAACAGTGCCGCATTCCAATGCCGCGACGGCTTCGATGGCAGTGAAATATCCATCCACACTAAACCCTGCAACTACACGTACGTGCGGCACGAATAGGTCAGATCGACAAACCAAGTGATTGCATGAAGTTCAGCCAAGTCCACATGGTGATGAATGTCGGGGATCGCCAGGTTACGTCCCCCGTTGGCACAGAAGATCACGAAGACGATGTGCAAGTTGGAGTCGGATATGCACGATGTGATCAGGGCAATGTAGCCAGGCCAACGAGGTCCAGTAAAGAGCAAAAATGTACAGAACAAAGAGGGGAAACGCAGAGATGTTCAACAAGATCCAGTCCATTGTAGGGGTATCTACATGTTAACGTTCCCCCGAACTCAAGAATACTACCTTTACTTAAACACAATCGAGATCCCATCACCCGCCCGAACGCCTATTCGGATGAGATTGTCCTCAAATAGACACTGATACCTACTTGGCACCCTTGCCCTTTGCCTCGTTGTCTCCAAGCTCTCGAATCAACACTGAAGTTTGGCCCTCGCCGTTGTAGTCTTCCTGTCCAGTCTCGAAGCCGGGGCACACTCCGACGGCTAGATACTTGCCATCGCTAGAGAACGCGAGCGCCGCGACACTGTTTGGGAACTTCTGGTACTGTTTTAGTCTCCTCTTTGCCTCTGCGTCCCACAAAGCAGCAGTGCCGTCACCACCTCCCGACGCGAACGTTCCGTGGACTGGGTGGAATGCCAGTGCGTTCACAGGGTACACGATATCTCCATCGCCATCAGTTGCTGCTTGGCGATGGCACTTGAATGCGTATTTGCGAGCTTGGGATTCGGCAGTATCCTCGAACCACTCCACCGCCACTCGACCTTCGATACTGCTCGTCGCGTACCCAGCGTCATTGGGCATGCAGGCCACGGCCCGTGTAAGATACCGAAGGGAAGACTCGCGCTGCTGCCACGGCTTAAGCTCCGTAGAGCCGGACGCAAAAAGCTCGGCGATGGTGTTGAGGTCATAGATGTTGATGACACGTCCGGTCATGGCAACCACGATCTTGGTAGGGCTAGCAGCCAGCGCATGAGGCTTGCCTGGCAGAGCAACTCGAATAGGAGTGCTTGAAGGATCTTTGAGATTGTGGAGGTTGAGGCTGCAGTCCCATGATGCGGACACGAGAATGGCTGATCCCCTGTTAGCATGGTACAACAACGAACAAGGGGTGAACATACAATGCGAACGGCTGTACGCTACACATCGCACCGGCGCAGCATGCTTGCTTAGTTGAGTCTTCTCTCCGCTTTCCAGGTCGATACTAAGCAGTATCGTTAGCTTAGTCCCTGAGGCGCGTGTGAAAGTAATATGCCCACCGGTTGACAGCCCAGTCCATGCCTGCGGTGAAGGCCTCATTGTCGTCGGCACCGAAGCACACGTCTAGAACAGGCGCTCGGTGCTCGTAAGTGTTAACTAGGTTCGTCTCACCCGCACCGCCGGCGATATCGTAGCAGTAGACCTTCTTGTCCCATGACGAGACGAGGAGCTTGGTTCCTGAAGAGGGCGCGAAGGAGATGGATGATACCGCGTCGCCCGGCGGCGGGGAAAGCTCGTATTGTGTCGCTGGGACTAGTTTAGTACAGTGAGTCCCAAGAGAGTAGCGACACGCGCGAAGAACCTACCAGGAGCCATGGCCAATTGCGCGCGCTTCGAGATATTCTCAGATGAAGCTTTGGATGTTTACTTGCTTAGTCACGTGGCGATAGCTTCCATCATCGTTAAGCTGGTGGATTCTGCCAGGGCTTACCGCCCGGAAACTAGCCACACCCCGCCACACCCCACCATCATCGCCTGTGTCGTAAAATGTCAAAATTGTGACTCCGCATCCTTGACGTTCCCCTCCAAGACAAACGATTCGCGACCCGACCACACGAGAAATCGACGAACGACGGGTTAATATTAACGCCCCCGAGAAAACACTTCCCGTCAGATTTTTTCGGACATATTTGAAGCTCGGCTTGCGTCTGCGAAAGGTCACCTTGGGATCCAACCCCACCTCGCCTCCCAAAACCGACCCAAACTCCCGAATCCTCGACAATACCGCCAAGATGTCGTTAACAAACTGCCGTTTCTACGAGGAGAAGTTCCCGGAGATCGATAGCTTCGTCATGGTCAATGTGAAGCAGGTCAGTCGAAGTCTAGTCTATTTGGACGCACCCGCTCTGACCCCACTCTAGATCGCCGAGATGGGTGCCTACGTGAAGCTGCTCGAGTACGACAACATTGACGGCATGATCCTACTCTCCGAACTTTCGCGACGACGTATCCGAAGTATTCAGAAGCTCATCCGAGTCGGTCGCAATGAGGTCGTCGTGGTGCTCCGAGTGGACAAGGAGAAGGGTAAGCCTGACGAGAAGGCCTGAGCGATTTCGAATGGGCACTCACGTGGTCGCAGGATATATCGATTTGTCGAAGCGCCGAGTATCGCCCGAGGATATCGTGAAGTGCGAAGAGCGATACAACAAGGGAAAGATGGTCCATTCCATCATGCGCCACGTCGCCGAGAAGACCCAGAACCCGATCGAATCGCTGTACGAGAGCATAGCCTGGCCTCTGAACAAGAAGTTCGGCCACGCCATCGACGCCTTCAAGCTCTCCATCACGTTAGTTGCATGGATCATTGGGAGGTAGAATCCTGCTGACATTATGAAGTAACCCGGAGGTCTGGAACGACATTACCTTCCCCAACCAGCCTGTGGCGGATGAGCTCAAGCTTTACATCAGCAAGCGACTTACTCCCCAACCGACCAAGGTCCGAGCCGATATCGAGGTCACCTGCTTTGGTTATGAGGGTATCGACGCTGTCAAGACCGCGCTTCGCACTGCCGAGGCCAGAAACACCGAGGAGTCCCAAGTGAAGGTCAAGCTCGTGTCTCCTCCCCTATACGTCCTCACCAACACCTGCCTGGACAAGAGTGTAGGAATTACGGCCTTGGAAGAGGCCATCGTCGAGATTCGAAAGAGCATCGAGGGAGCAGGTGGCAACCTGATCGTCAAGATGGAGCCCAAGGCCGTTACGGAGAGCGACGATGCCGAGCTGCAGGCGCTGATGGAGAAGCGCGAGCGCGAAAACGCCGAAGTCAGCGGCGACGAGAGTATGAGCGACAGCGACGACAACATCCCTGAGACCATTTAAGGATTGGCTGGGACAAATCACGCTGGGACGAGCTGAATCGGCAGGTCTGCTCGAGCCAGTCCCGGGGTCGCCCCTTGAGAGGGGCGTCGGACAAAATCGGTGTCATTAGACGCGGTTCAGGTGACGGGCAGAAAGCGTCTACCCAGGCTGCAAAAGCATCACAAAAGTTCGACATTCATGTAGTTATTCAAGTAGGACGTGACGTCTAACACGACTTTTTCACGATCAATTTCTTTTGGCTTGTTGGTGTGTCGTGTGAGTTGTGGGGGTGTGGTGGCACATGCTTGAATTTGGCACGGAATCGGTTTTTTGTATTACTTTGTCCTGGGATCTGTGACGGAAAAAGACAGATTAATTTAGACGAAGGGAATCTTTGCGTTGAAATGAGGCTCACTTTGAGAGGAAATATTTTGTCCGTTGATGGTTGAGAGTTGAAAGCATGGAAGGATTGAATACCTGGCTATGGGTATTTACAGTGCGGCGATCGGCGGGACTAGCCGAGAAAAAGCTTAGCCAATCTTGTCACATCGCCAAGAGCCAAATCTCATCGTGCGCATCTCATATGAAATGTTTCTCAGCACCACTGCTCAACAACGACGTTAAAAATTCGACGCCTCATGGCTCTAGGCTCAATATGGAAACGGGCAAGTGGCGGCGGGCAGCCCAGCATCCTCCGGGCCACGGCATGGAAGCTATTCGGCTTCGCGACGTGGATTCCGGTGATAGCCATGATCAACCTTCACGTGGCGGAGTTTACAGTCGTGGACGGCAACTCGATGTTCCCGCTCTTGAACGATGACAAAGATTCGACGCTGCGGCGGGACGTGATCTTCAACTACAAGTGGTCCCCGCAGGAGAACCTCGAGAGGGGCATGGTCGTGACGTTACGGTATGGCTTCGCCGAGCACGGCGGGAGGAGACAAGGAGGCAGAGAAACCCCACGCTGACGCTGTCAAACAGGAGTCCCACGCATCCCGAGAAGATCGCGATCAAGCGAGTAGTGGCGCTGGAAAACGACGTGGTGCAGACCAAGGCGCCGCACCCGCTACCGACGGTGAGGGTGCCGCAGGGCCACGTGTGGGTGGAGGGCGATGGGCCGCCGGGGTCGAGCCTAGACAGCAACACGTACGGCCCAGTGTCGAAGCAGCTTTTGACGGGGAGAGTGACGTATGTGGTGTATCCGTTTCGGAAATTCGGGTCGTTGCGGTGGTGGGAGCATGCGGCGGCGGCGGACAGAGTGAAGCGCAGTGAGATTTCTGGGTGAGGATGTACAACACGGACGACACAGGATAGAACAGACTTTATGTGTATCATCGACCAAATATAGAGAGAAGATTTGGAGAGATAACGTATATAGTTGGCATGATAAACGCAAGCATCAGGAAACGTATGGACTACCTACACGTATTCGCATCTCAATTAGTCGTAATTACAACGTTTATTGTCAAGATTAACGGGACGCATGAAATGATATCTGGATTCATAAGGCAGCCTTACCAAGGCGCACGGACCATGACCAAGCTCGGGTTAATCCGTAGCCAGGTCCCAGGCCCCAGGGCAGAAATTCGGGCCCGAATTCTAAGCAAAGTGGCCGCGACGCCCGCCTCCGGAGCCCGTGGCCGTGGCCGCCGCTAGGGAAGGCGCATCTCCAAGATCCAACCAACAAAATTCTCGGCATGATAATCTCCATCGCCCGGCCCGCCACGCGACACCGAGACCGACAAACCTCCCACCTCCCGCCGCGACCCTCTCCTCTTCGCTTCCCCGGCTTCTTCGCTCTACAGAACCCCCCTCAGCGACGTCCCCGGGATCCTCTCCCTACGGTTCTCTTTTTTCTTTCTTTTCCACTCGCACTCCCCGCTGCTGCGCTGGCCGTGTGATCCCACCTCATCCGCTGTCCCGCGCGCCGTTCCCTCTCTCCTCGGAGAATGCCCCTCGGTCTCCAGGACTCGACCCTCGTCTTCGCCCCCGCCACGACGACGACGACGACGACGACGACGACAACGACGTCAGTCAGCGACTACGCGCCGGAGCCCGAGCATCGCAATGCCGGCCACCCGGGCCGTCGCTTGGACAGTATCAGTGCAGGACTCGCCGAGAACCAGACCATGACCATGACCAACCAAGATGTTGAATCCGAAGGCCGACCGCCCTACCTTCACGTGCGTTGCCCCGGTCTCGCTCCGCCCTAGCATCACAACACCTTCGGGAGTCGGACTGAGTGCGCTAACGTGGGTTCAATGGCAGGCTATGATTGCGGGAGGAATTGGAGGCTCGACCGGCGACTTATTGATGCACTCACTCGATACCGTCAAGACGAGGCAGCAGGGCGATCCCCATGTGCCCCCCAAATACACGTCTCTCGGACAGTCCTACTACACGATTTGGAATCGAGAGGGAATTCGGAGAGGTCTTTACGGCGGCTGGGTTCCAGCATTGAGCGGCTCGTTTCCCGGCACCGTTATGTTCTTCGGCACATACGAATGGAGTAAACGCTTCCTCATCGACCACGGCTGCCAGCAACATCTTGCCTACCTATCAGCAGGCAAGTTTCCCCCACCATGGCAAAATGGCTGACGTCCAAATGCTAACTGATCATATTCAGGATTCCTCGGAGATCTCGCCTCATCCATCGTCTATGTCCCGTCAGAAGTCCTGAAAACCCGACTACAACTCCAGGGCCGGTACAACAACCCTCACTTCCATTCCGGCTACAACTACCGAGGCACCATCGATGCTGCGCGCACCATTGTCCGTACTGAAGGAGCCTCCGCCTTGTTCTACGGCTACAAGGCCACCCTGTACCGAGATCTCCCCTTCTCCGCCCTGCAGTTCATGTTCTGGGAGCAGTTCATCACCTGGGCTCGCAAGTACAAGCAGAGCCGTGACATCGGGGTCCCTCTCGAACTCCTTACCGGTGCAAGTGCCGGTGGCCTCGCCGGAGTCATCACCTGTCCTCTCGACGTCGTCAAGACGCGCCTCCAGACGCAAGTCAACCCACCCGCCGAGTCCCTACACGCCAAAGACCCAAATCCACAAACCCGACACATCTCAACATCCTCCCCCAGCACCCATCGACCTAAACCCGGCGCAATCGCTCTCGAGGCGTCCTCCGTTGTGACCGGCCTCAAAGTCATTTACCGAACTGAAGGAGTCGCCGGATGGTTCCGCGGCGTCGGACCCCGAGGCGTGTGGACCTTCATCCAGAGCGGCTGCATGCTGTTCCTGTACCAACGAATACTTCGCCAACTGGACGTCATTATGCCCGTTGAGCCGAAGGAAATATAGACCTCTCCCCTGCATTATGATTTATTTCTTTTTTTTTTGTTGTCCACCCGGCTCGACGCTGAAAATCCCCCACCTTTTACTTTTATAAAACCCTCCCGGTAGACGATTGTGATGGACATGTATGTACAGATAGAGAGACGCGTGGGCAGCAGGCAGCCGTCATTGTTGGGCGTTGGGAATAGAAGGGATCATCTGGTTAGGTATATCAGACACGATCATAGATGTAGAGAGCCATGAAAATAGAGCATCTCTGGTTTCAACTCTGCGGTTCCCGTTTGACAGAAAAAAAGAAGTCACATCGTGACAGTTGACGTTGTTTCTCATGCGAATACATCTGGGTGAATAAGCACATGTTAGGCGTAGGGGGTATTGTAGTAAGGAACGCGTGTAAAGGGGTTGTTTGCAACAGCTGAGATAAAAGGGTATAACGAAAACAAAAACGGCAACGCACCGCAACAAAATCATTATCTCTTTAACTATACTGTCTTGGCACATTTGTCACTATCCGAGCTCTCATGCATCCGGATCACTGTCCACAACGACGGGCAACTCCTCAAAGTCAGAAATGCGAGACATGAGCTCATCGCGTGCGAGGCATACTGCGATGGCGACGGTCAGAGCGTTCCAGACGCTCTGATTTTGGTCCGCGAAGTCAGCTTGGACGTGGAAGCTGACGTAGGCGGTGTCGTCCAGAGAAGCGTCGACGGTAAGCAGCAGGACGGTGGTGTTGATGATGAAAAGCCCGTAGACCACGGGTGGGTGGCGGCGGTAGTTTGGGCGGGTGGGTGTTTGGGGGCGTCCATTGGGGCTTGGAGAGGGTTCAGGACTTGATGAATTCCTGGTCTGTTCGTTTTCGGCCTCTGGCGTCTTGTGGTCTTCAGTCTTTATCGCCGCGTCGTGTTTGTCTTCGAGTGTGTACTCGCCCAGTTCATCGCCAGCCGTCGTTGCGGTACACGGAAAGAGTCGTCGCCTCTTAGGCGTATCCTCTAACTTCACGGCCCTGTTGCGGGTTGGCGTCTCTGCCGAGAGCTCATCAGGCTCTAGGGCCGAATAGTGTCTTCCGGCCATAGTCCTGGGCCAACTGTCCATTGTTGGAGTATCGTCCTCGGGCTCCAGCTTTACCTGGGGCGAGACCATGATATTCGGTTTCACCACGTCCCAGAACTGCGGGTCCTTATCCACCCTGAGAAACTCGCGCTGGAGCCGTGCTAGAGCTCGCATCCGATCCTGGATGTACACGGTGATTTTGGCCTCCTCCATGGTGGTGTCGATGACCTCGGTGAGGAAGTTGGGGACAATGCGCAGGTGGGCGAAGTCGCCGTCCTGAGCTGCCCATCTCAGGTACGTGCCCAGCTCGCGCTTGATGAGGCCAGGGACTTTTCTGCGGAATCCGGTTTGAAGTTGAGCCCTAACTTTCGAAGTGAGGCCCATCAAACGCATGAGCGACGACGTTGCTGTACGGGATCAGGAAACTGCATTTCAACCGCAGGAGGAGACTCACCTCGGAAGTCCTTAGAGTGAGCGTAAATTATGGGAGGGAATTCTTCGGAGGTTTCAAATACGACATCCGAGATGGGCACGCCGCTGAAGTCGATATCCCAGGTTCGCGGCAACATTGGGAGATCCTGGCGCATGTACAAGATCTCGAACAGTCGCACTTCAGCAGGAGCCCAGCCGCTGGCACCAGGAAACCGGGTCTTCTCCTGCTCCATCTGCTCTCTGATATAGGCCTCGAAAGCTTTCTGGTCCTCTTCTCGTGAACCACCAAGCGGCTTTTCTAGAGGGAGAGATGGCGATTTCGACATGGCGCCACTTCCTCCTCGAGCACCCGACTCTTGCTTTGGTCGAGGGGTTGCCTGGCTGGATTGTGGGCTCAAGGAGCGTCTTCCGTCGGTGAACTCCTCCATCTTTGGCGAGTTGATAGCATCAGGGCTTTTTTCAAAGCCTCTACTAGTGCTCTTTGTGCATTGTTTTCACAGCTCAAGTTTGGAGGCACAGTAGGACAGAAGTTGTAGCAAACGGCTGGCGGCCCGTTGGGATGAAAACAAGGAGAGGGCCGCAAACTTTCGGCGAAGACAGACGGAAGCCAACTTAAAATGGTTATAGAGTCTTAACAACTGTTCAGGTTCGCTTGTTGATCACAATGACAATGCCAGCTTTTTAGACATAGAAACGTTGAAGTAAACTCAGTCACCGACCGATTACAGCTGGCAGGTGGGGCGTGTGCGCATCAATCTCGGCGAGCTAACGAGCATCGCACGCCCCCGGAAGTTCTCTTTCGCCGCCGAGGCCAATCAGACGTCAGTCGTCGAAATTCTTCACGTTCGCAGTTCAACCGTCGCGACGACTTCAACGGGCACAACCACGACCATGGCCGAAGCAGCGAAGACAGTGGCACGCCAATTGCCCAGCTTCAAGCTGGGCCAGAAGCAGGTGTTTTTGTCGGTTGCCCCGTGACTCCCTCGCCCCCATCTCCCCTCCTTGTGGCCCTCGAACTGACCTTTCAATCCCCGCCAGGCCGAACCACATCATCACCTTTCTCCGAAAAGAGCACCTCCCGCCGAACGAGGCCTGCTTCAAGGTGCCTCTGCGCTTCACCAAGTTCGATCTGCGAGACTATCTGTGGAACCTCTACAATGTGGAGGTCACGAAAGTCCGGTCATTCGTCAAGCAACAGCCCCTCACACAGCGCAACTCGCACTCGCGCTCGTGGTATCGCCCGCAGCCCTTGAAGATCATGAACGTCGAGCTGGCCAAGCCCTTCCAGTGGCCCGAAATTCCAGACAACAAAGAGCCGTGGAGCAACCAGCTGTGGAAGATGCGTGAGGAACTCATGGACACTCGTAACGAGGAGCATATTCAGCGACAACGCTTCCAAATTCCCTTGAAGAGCAAGGAGCCTGCGTCGAAAGAGCGAGAGCAGCTGGCAGATCTCGCCAAGAAGATGCTGTCGGGCGAGGTGAAATGGTCCAACGACGTCTCCCTGGACCCGAAGTGGGACAAGCTGCTAGAGAAGAAGAATGCGGTCAAGGCTACGGAGGATGCCTGAGCAACATCAGTTACGGAACGAGGCGCAATACGTGGACTACGAGTCGAAGTGGATGGTAGGAAACTGCTAAATAAAGGAAGCAGCCACCTCAAATGATGCCAGGAGATGCTAGTCGGGCTGGGGGCCTCTGTAGGATTAGCTGGCACCAGCGATGTACATTATTGTAACCAACCCTTACGGGTGGCCAATGCATGTTGGCGAGATCAAATTCAAATAGGATATACGCCCAGATATTGCGCCGTTATTCGTCTTCTATTGAACTCCAATGTTCTGTCTGTTGGAAGTACAAAACCTGGTCTCCCCAGCTCCACCAGCCGGCTGTCAAGTTACGAGCAAAGATCTCGAGG
The DNA here is from genome assembly GCA_019137265.1 of Neonectria coccinea. Lineage (NCBI taxonomy): Eukaryota > Fungi > Ascomycota > Sordariomycetes > Hypocreales > Nectriaceae > Neonectria > Neonectria coccinea. Next base: position 78,872 of record WPDF01000004.1, on the reverse strand, counting down.
CCGGTAAACTCTTCTCCGAGAATACCTTGGAACAGGCCTCGTAGGTGAGGCTTCCTGGAGTGAACGTCCGGGACTGCAATGACAACCTTGGGCTTGAGAGAGTCAGCCCTCTTATTGCCTATACGTTTCGCAATGACGAGCTTCTCCCAGGGTTTCCTCCACGCCGATTCAACATCATACAGCGGGTCGCCCGAGGTAGTAACTTTAAGCCAAGTCCATTCGGTAACAAATTCGAGACCCCATGCAGCGAACAGTCCCGTAGGCGAGACAAGAAAATCATGGATGCTGGGCTTATTAGTGATCCAGACAGCAACCAAGCCATCCGGTTTGAGGTGAGAGGCAACAGGGATGTTAAGCAAGAGGCGGCGCATCTCATGGAGATTCTGAACGGTTGCATACTTGTCCGTCCTCCTCCGCGCGGAGCGATTGGGCCATGGAGGATCCAAGACGACGAGATCAAAGCTGGGAGCCGATGCATCAAAGGACTCGCGCAGCTGTTGGATGGAACCAAGCAGTGGCTCGGCTTTAGGGGGCAGATGCGGCGGCAGGCCGGATATCGACGACGGTTGCGGCTCAAGGAAACGGGCGAGGTGGAAAGGGCCGCGGTAAGACGAAGCGAGGTCCTGCAGCGCGCCCTGTACCGCGGCAGTGGTCATGAGCTCAGCGAGCTGCGCGGCAAGTGATGGCGACGGCTGGGACGAGTAATCGATGCCATGTCGCGGCTCTGGCGTCGAATAAGGAGACGCAGGGGGTTCGGCGGAGACGATGCGGCGCCGGGGCGTTTGCGAGGGCAGGACTTGGCTCTCCTCGAGGGACCGGGGGATGTCGATGACGACAAGGGCCTTGTCGTGGCTCTCGAATAGGATGGATTTGTTGGCCGTGTCCCTGCGGTTGTGGCTGTCATCGCCGCCCTCACACGGAGCTGTCTTGTCGTCTTGTATCGTCATCTCACATGCATCTCAACTTCATATCCATCTCATCCGCGTCCCCGGCGCTCCGAGTCTTCAGTTTGCAGCGGAGTCGTCCGGCGGAAGTTTAGGTGGAGTTCGAGAGCCGAGACTCGGCAAACCTCGGCTTCGGTCATTGGTTGCCGGAACCCGCATTTACCGGGGATAGCAGCGCTCCAGAGAGGTATGCACAGCGCTCTCGTGCCCTGTAACGCCCCCGGATTTTAGCATCCTAGGCCCTTTTTGCGGGCGTGACCAAACCGGTGGGGCCTTGCTCGGCCTCTGCCAGTTCGAAGCAGCCACTGAGCGTCCGCCCAATGACGTCCCTGCCGCCCTCACAGCCGGGGAAATTCTCCCGCATCGCCAAAACCTGTACATGTCCGATCCCGTCCTCCACACGGCCACTCTTCCTTCCTTTCCCCCTCCCCGCAAAACCTGGAATATTGTTCGACATACTCCCCTAAACCGCAAACCTCGAGTCGGATCCTCTCGCCGACCGACTCGCACATCGCGTCCGACTCCGACTCCTACGACGCCGGCGCGGAATGTCGCGTCCGTAGGCCCCGAAGCCTCCACTCCAGTGAGCCACGTGCTAGCTGACAGGGAATGCCCTCCGCCGACGCCGCCCTCATGGAACATGCCTCAATGACCGAGATTGCGCGCGAAACCAACCCTCGGCAGCATGTCCGCGCCGACGCCCCAACCCGGGCCAAGAAGGACAACCACAAGGAGACGGAGGCCGCCGTGTGTCCCACCGACAGCGAGGCCGTCACGCCCAAGCGCAAGACCCAGAGCTTTGACTATGTCTGGAGGTCCGCAGTCGCTGGCGGCATGGCTGGATGCGCTGTGAGGACTATTGCAATGTATGGCATGGATGCGCATTGTTTACTGACTGGTCTCCCTAGGCCAAAACTCTTGTTGCGCCCCTTGACCGAGTCAAGATCCTCTTCCAAGCCCGCAATCCACTGTTCGCAAAGTACACTGGCTCTTGGTTCGGCGTTGCCACTGCAATGAAGGATATCTACCACCAGGACGGCATACTGGGCTTATACCGAGGTCACTCCGCGACCCTCCTACGAATATTCCCATATGCTGGCATAAAGTTCCTGGCCTACGAGCAAATCCGAGCTATTATTATACCCCACCGATCGCATGAGACGCCCATGAGACGCTTGCTCAGCGGTAGTTTGGCCGGCGTCACCTCTGTTTTCTTTACGTATCCCTTGGAGGTGATTCGCGTACGCCTCGCATTTGAGACTAAGCGTGAAGGCCACTCCTCTTTGTCCCAGATCTGTAGACAGATCTATCATGAGCGACCTGTCAATGCTCCGGCGCAGGTCTCCGGCGCTGTAGATGCGGCTGCAGTGACAGCGCAACCCATCGCGCACCGGACGGGCATCATCAACTTCTACCGAGGATTCACTCCCACCGTTCTCGGAATGCTCCCATACGCGGGCATGTCGTTCCTCACTCACGACACTGTTGGTGACTTGATGCGCCGCCCCGGTTTTTCACAATACACGACCCTCCCACCAAAGAAGGATCATCCTCCGGGAAAGCCTGCGCCGCTGCGGCCATGGGCGGAGCTCTGCGCAGGAGGAATAGCAGGCCTAATATCGCAAACAGCGTCGTACCCGCTAGAGGTTATCCGGCGCCGGATGCAGGTCGGCGGAGCGGTCGGCGACGGAAGACGCCTCCGGATCCGAGAGACGGCCGGCATGATCTTCCGGGAAAGGGGCTTCTCCGGATTCTTCATCGGCCTGACCATTGGTTACGTCAAGGTGATTCCGATGGCGGCGGTTGCCTTCTACACGTACGAGCGGATGAAACTCGTCTTCGGCATATAGACACGGCAAAGGGGATTCGGATCCGGCAATTCTTTTGATAAGTGGCGTTTTAAGGAGTCTTCTGTAGCATGGCTTGGGGGTCTGGGATGCTTGGAAAGCTGTTAGGAATGGAGATTGCGGAGGGAGTGACGATACTAGATGTACATATTGTAGATTAGGCGCTCCGGCGTCTTGTTTTTCCCCCAATGATGATGAACTCCTGGTTCCTTGACTCAGTTCCTCCTCAAAACGGCATCCTTCGGCGACCGTTTTCCTTCGCCACAGTCGGCAGACGGCTGGTTCCGACAGCGACGTAACGTCGTCAAATAGCTCAAATGGGTCTTCTTTGTAATAGTGTATTTTGCACGCGCGACGACCCGCCTCGCTGCCGTGTCATGGCTGGGAGATTACCACACTACTCATCACCGAAAACCATCGGTTCCGTCGGGGTGTTCGCAACTAAGCCCGTTGAAGGAGTGAGATCGCCGTGGCGGGCGCCCCGTGATCAGCGCCGTTGAGAAGCTAATGTGTTCGTGGGCAAGACGCGGTATGCCAGGAACGGAAATTCAAAGAGAAGGCGGAGAAGGCGGAGAAGGAGAAAAAAAAAGAGGAGGGACGGAGAGTGAATCGACGCCCGGTGCAGATCTAGCGATGGGTGCGGGTTTATGACATGTGCCGCCCCTGTTGATCAGAGGTTTCGTCGTGGCTTGCGGAGAGGACCACTGGGCTGTGGCTGCATTTAGGACGTGGGAGGCATTTGTAGTGATACATGACAATGTACTCGGTACTTGGAGAGTTGGTGTTGTGTCGATGGGTGTTTCAAATCTTGTGGATGTTGTGTGAGACCCATTGATGCAGTGTATAGGGTAAAGAGGCCGAACACGCCTAGTATCACAAGTATTCTGTCAAGACTGAATATAGAGCATTCAGACAACAGAGTTATCGGCAGTAGTAGACTATTGGTTAGGGGCGTAGAAAATCCTGGTTCTGATTTCTAGAAGAGCAATGTTTGTGAATCTTCTCAGGTGAGCTGTGTTCAAAGGTAGAAGCTCCCTCTGGCAGCAGAGCTCCCGGTGACCATATTCACGAAACTCACAATAAGAAATTACAACAAATTCGAAGAGCTCGCACCGTAGTTCAACGAGATAACCCATGTGACTTACAGCTAACCTAACAAAATTGACGACTTACCAACCAGAATCCGGGTTGCATGTGAGGTGACGTCCAAGTCGTAAGCTTGAGTGTTGCTGATTGGCTGCGGCGCGGTTGCTGTGAACCCTGTCCGTGCGTGCGGCTCTGACAAGCTGAGAGAGAGAGAGCTCCTCCAAAAATACAGCCTCAGCCTCTCTCATCTCCAACCAACCAACAACACCAACATCACCATCACCACCACCGCCGCGGCCAGCGCTCACCTCTCCTCGCTGCTTTTCCGCCTCCAATCCTCCCCCACACGCGATCGTTCCGCCAATTGCGCCCTCATAACCCCCGCCGCGAACTTCAACCCTCAAACCATGGCGTCCGCGGCAGACCACGACGGCCTCGTCCTCCTGCGCCAGTCCATCGCCGCGTCGCAGCCCTTCATCCCCAGCGCGTCCGCCGACGCCTCCGCGCCCGAGGTGCCGCTCGCCCAGGCCACGCACCTGCGCTTCCCCGAGCACGCCGCCGCCGTCACCGTGCCCATCGACAGCGCCACGCGCTTCGTCTCCAACGACAAGCCCGTCGACCTGCGCAGCATCTACTTCGCCTGGCTCAACCGCGAGGTCGCCATCCCCGAGTACAATGCCTCCGCCACCAAGCTCAATGACGAGCTCGGCGCAAAGGGCAAGGTCCAGAACCTCGGCTTCATCGAGCGCCTCGATCTCATTACCTGGCTCGAGGGCGCGAGCGAGGAGAGCGAGTACATCAAGCCTCTCGCCGGCGACAAAGATGGCTCCGCTGCCGGTGCTGCAACTGCCGCAAAGGCTGGCGCTGTGTCCTCGGCTGCGCAGGCGAGGTCGGGCAGGGGCACCATGGACCCTCGACTAGCAAGCATCTACAACGGCGAACGAAAGATGGGCGATCGCAACACCATCCTGAGGGGCATCAAGCCTACGGTATGTCTCCCACCTACTATACAACCCGCCCTGCCGAACCCGAGCTGACCATTTGCAGGACTTCTCCCACGTGCGCAAGCTCGCTGCCCCCTTCATCCAGAAGAAGTCCCAGTCAGGCGGCAACAGCATCAGCGCCAACCCGACCCTCGCCCTCAACCAAAAGGCCCCGTCCAGGAGACCGGACCCCATCATCCTCCTCTCGCCCTCGGCGTCATCTCTCCTCCGCCTCTCCAACGCGCGGTCCTTCCTCGAGGACGGCAAGTTCGCTCCGCCCGAGGCCGGCGACTCAACGGCGACGATGCTCCACGTCCAGCGCACCATCAAGGCCGTCGACCCCAATCGGCCCTTGCGCTTCATCCTCGTTGAGGGTTCCGAGCAGTTCAAGCCCGAGTACTGGAACCGTGTCGTCGCCGTCTTCACGACCGGCCAGACGTGGCAGTTCAAGAACTACAAGTGGAGCGACGCCAACGAGCTCTTCAAGCACACCCTCGGCATCTACGTCGGCTGGCGCGGCGACGTGGCCCCGGATAATGTCCAGGGCTGGGGTCACCGCGTGCTTTCCACTGGTGTCGACCGCTGGCGCGGCGAGGGCCACGACGACTCCCGCTTCCGCGACAAGGAGATTGTCGAGCAGATCTGGAAGTCCATCGAGGCGAACATGCGGTCTCGCGGCTGGAGGAAAGACGCAGCCCCCGCGTCCATTTAGAGTGGCGGATATGTATGATGAGCGTTGTCGCCTATCTTGTAAGACTCATGTCCGGGGATGGTCTGGGCTGCAAAAAAAAAAAAAGCGTTGGCGTTGTACGGTTCTTTCGTGTGTAACTATAGGTATGACCACCCGGGGATTTCAAGGAAAAGTAGAATCAGACAAAGAGACAAAGTTGGTTCACAACGGAATATCAGCAAATACTGGGAGGCCAGCCAACTCGGCTGGTCGAGCGAGGTACTACCCAAGTCAAACGCGAGTCATTGCGGTTGGTACAAGCAGGTCGCATTCCATACGCGCTCGACAGGTCTCGATCTCCTCCTCGGTCTCCTCCTCGGTCACACCCTCTCCATCGCTCACCTCACCGAGCACGTCTTTCAAATAGTCGGGCGCCGCCATTTCCTGGACCAATACTCGCAGTCGACGGCCTCAGCCAACGCCCATCCGGTTAGGCCTCAGCCATGCGCGCGCAGACAGCTATACATGGTACAGGCGCACGCGCCCGTCCACACGCCCAGCCAACACAAGCTTTCCGCCAAAAGCGGGCTTTCCCAAGATGGACCAAGAGACGGCGGCCTGCAGCTGCAGAATGGCACAGACCCGCGGGGGAGGACAAGCATGGACTGTCTCTCGACAACCACCGCGCTGACCGGCGTTAGGGGCGCGAACGAGCCAGGCCGCGGCCGTCGAGGAGCGTGCACCGCCCCGAGCTGTACGTAGTGCAGTACTCCGTATGCATGATTAAATTGAGCGGCCTCAAGGTTCTGCATTGAATCAGCCAGCGTCTAGTCTACCGGGCCGGAGGTTAGGGGAGAGGCCCAGGGGCGAAAGCCATCGTCGACTGTATAGCTCCCCCCAGGTTCCGAGGGCTCGGGTTATCCGGTAGCTAGTCGAGGGGCCTAGGTAGATGACTACTACTGCCATGACTACTGTGTAGAGTTTCCCCCAGGTTCATTCGCGGTTACCGTGGGCCGTAGTAAAACGCCCGGAGATCGGAGCTCGTAGTTTTGAGCCTCCAGACTTCGCGGGGACAAGGTTGTCAATGACACCTGGGATAGAAGCGAGGAGTTGCAAATAGACAGACTCCAGATCGAGGGTGCGTGTGTATGGAATGCTCCGCTCAGATCTGGGCTACTGCCCGATAGGAAATCTGGCCAATATTCGAAGCGCGGCCTCATTGAGCACTTAGAAACCCTGCTGGTACAGAGCGAGGTGCAAAGCCAAGTCTGCCCGGGAGGGAGATCCCACAACGCGATGAATCGGGGCTACTATGACAGGACGCTACCTACCGAGCACCAAGAGACAGTAGTGTTGGATAATGGGGGAGCGTCGTACGAAGTAGACACGGACCTGGAGGTCTGTGATCAGCGCAAGACCGGACGTGCGTTGATTCCAAATCTAGTTCACGTATTAGTTCGTCCATGGTCCGTTGTACTGGAACCATATTACCGCCGAATACCCGCCCGCAAGCTTGGAAAAGAAAAAGCCAGTGTGAGAAAATAATTATCAAGGTCCGAGCAACACGCTGCAAGTCAAGAGTCCGGCGGAGGAACGGTGCGACTGTGATGCCCACTTGGTGGCCGGCGGTATGAAACGCCGTCGAACGAGGTGGTACCATGGATTTGCCGAGGAGACAGAGAGGATGCTATTACTGCGTGTGCCTGCTTCCTTAGCCCTTGGCTTTGTGGAGAAGGCCTGGGGTCCGATAGCACTTACAAGTAGCAGCTACAGAAAACGTTTCTCAGCTCGGACAGAAATGCAAAAAGGGGACAAGGGCGGAAAGTCGGTGGAGACGGTATTCTAGGCAACGCAACACAGCGGCGCAACGCATTGTGGTCCAAGGCTGGGGCTTCAGGAGGAAGAGACCGAGGAGCTGCTGTCTCCACCACCAGGCGGTGAAAGCGAAGACCGTTGTCTCAGAAGCCGTGATAATAGTCGGGGTCGGGGATCTAGGACTGAGGAGGTTGAGTGTTCAGGGGCTGCTCCGGACATGTTTGACCGCTGAGCCATCCACGCACGCTGCTGCTGCTGCATAGAACTCGTAAAACCATGGCGGATACTAGATCTAACAGGGCAAGCCATACCCTGAAACTATGGAATCGGCGGGTTGTCAAGTGTTGATCGCGTTGAGTCATTCGTGGTTAGCTATGAGAGGAGGACCAACGATAATATACTCGTGCCCTGCAACTATGGCGCCGGGGATAAAAGTTTCTGTCAGTCTTCACCACCCTGGCAGTTCTCGCGTGGCATTGAAGGGTTCCCAAAAAGGGGATGGCCAAAACTTGACTCCCCAGGAAGTGATGCTGGAAAAGCCGTGTAAGGCTCTAGAACGACGATCTCAAAGGTATCCAGATGGGGTCGGGCAGGGTGCGAGGCTACGCCTCAATCGCCGTCCCACGTGAGAAGCACGCCACGGGCAGGGATGGGTGCCATATTGATTAATATGTGATCGCCAGCCAGCCTGACGTCTCGCTGCATCACCTCGTGGTTGCAACGAGGAGGCTGAGATGTGACTGTGACGTCTGCCCGCACCAAGGCAACGAGCCCGGAAGTGGACCAGGTCGCGGTGATCACAGAGCCAACCCTAGAACTATCCTTACACCGTACTTCGCCGTCATGCGTAATGTCAGGTAGTCGGCCTCAAGCCAAAGAATGATCTGATTCCCCTTCATGTTTCGGGCTTTTGGCTGACGCTGCAAGTGGCTGTGAGTTTGACGGCTCGATGAGACACCTCCATGAGTTAGCATGTGAAGTACATAGAGCGGTCACTGACTACCGGCTCTTCCGGCCCCCGGAAGCATCGAACTGGGACCTTGGTTGTGATGAAGGGAGGTCTCGGGATATCCAGATCGCTCATCGAGCGCCACGGCGCAAGACCTTCATCCCGGAAAACCCTTGATTTGTGGCGCGTTCTGGGTGGGATCCTGCTCAGAGCTAGTGGGCTCGGATCCACGGCCAGTTTTTCTCCCTCTCGGCAATTGGGAGTGGCACACTCCGTTTGAGTACTTCGTACTCTGTGCCGTAGCAGAGACTGGCGCCCGTCTCCCGAATTAAACCCTGGATTCTCGACTGGAGTTGCTTCTCATGACAGGTATCCCCGACCCCGCCATCACTGATCATCGACGCATGTTTCACCCGAGCTGGCCAACTGGCATCGTTGGGAAACTGTCATAAAGTTAATGTTGAGCCAAATGACGAAATTCGAATCCAAGGGTTGTAGATATTGAGTTCCGGTCCCAGCACGGCGTCTCCGGCATTGACATCAACGTAGCATCCTCCATCCATGGTGGATAGCGACTTCGTGAATGACTAGGACATTCCCCCCACGGGCCGCACGGTTGACCCAGAGAGCCGCCTACGGGCTGAGGTTGGCGCTGCTCAACAACGTAATGAGCTAATTGGTCATTTGGTCTGCGTGCGTTGGGTGGTCTTCCCATGAGCCAGAGCGCTGGGTCGCGAACCGTCAACGTGCGCACGTCAAATAAGCGACCCGAGCTGGGACATGCGATGCCACATGGCTACCTGGGTGTTGACGGCCCATCTGCGATGAAGTCGACCAACAACAGCCAAGGCTGAGCAATACCTTGAGCCTTATGGTGGACCGCTGTTCGCTGAGGGGTCTCGGCCCGGACCATCATCTCGGCTGTATGAGGCGGGGAAAGGGGGAGGAAGCAAGAATGTTATCGTACTGCGTGCCGCACGAAGTACCGTTCCAGCGATAACGGGGTCCAGCCACTATGCGAATTTTTGATACGTAGTCTTATCCAGTGTGAAGGGCCCACGATCCTCCCGTGTCACTTGTCAGGCCTGGCCGCTTGGACTGGCATCAACCGTCAAGCGATGACTCCACCGCTCGTGTTTGCAAACGCGTGGCTGTCCCCCAACCCACGTGGCGGCCCCGCCAGTGCGACAATGGCAAGCCTCGGCCGGGGTGAGTGCTGCCCTCACCCCCATGCTTGTTGACGCGGCACCCCCTTGGATGTTGGATTGGCGCATGGCGTTGTGGCAGGCAATGCAGACCTTGGAAGGGAATAGCGGTGCCATCGCCTCCGAGCGAGCTGTGGTTGGGTGCGAGGTGGCTTGCCCCGGACACTGCAAGTTTGCTCGCTAGCCCGATGCCCAATCATGACCAATCTTCCAATGACAGGTAGTAGTGGTAAAGTAATTATCCGGGTTACCTTGTTGATGCACTTTGTAGGCCTGTGGGTGGGTGTGTACTGTAGCGGTATAGCACGGGACCAAACCCTGCTCCTTGGAGTTTGAACCTGTCCAGCGTCCTGGGTTGGGGCAGCACCCTGACGAAACATGGCGACCCGGAGTCCTCCATGCCCGAGTCGGGTGGTGCTCGTCGTTGCACTGTCTGGCTTGAGAGCCATGACTAAGGTTATCTTCGCACAGAGATGGAGTCGCCCCATAGGGCGTCGAGGCGCTGGCACATATCGGAACCCGTGTGATTGCGCATGTCCATCTGTTCCGCGGTACGGATTTATTAGACTCTAGAGTGACTGACAAGGCGGCACGAGCAGCCACGTGGGAGTGCCGACTGACGGAGAAAAGTGACCAGTCATGCCCAGGACGCAGCGGGCGCATTGGCCGTCGTCATTGGACAGCTCCCATGATAGCGACCATCATAAATGAGAGGTCATGTCTGATCGCCTGAAGTTGCTCTGTGAAGCCCTTCGGCTGTCGTCTCAGGTGACTCGCAGCGTGATCCATGGCTACCTGTGTAGTGTCGCGACGCTGGCGCTGCCTCCACAGCGCCGCTAAGGATTCACCTTCCCTCATACCCGATTATTCCCACCGCGTCGTGCCCTTTGCTTTCTCTGGGGTTGGGCAATGGGATGGCAGAGAAGTGTCGTTCGGAGACCCCGCGATACCGTAATTACTACGTATGGCCACCTACCATCACAAGGCTATGGTCCTAGATTAGTCATTCAGCCAAAGCGCAAAACGATGAAGAAAATAGAGACATACCATCGTGACTTGCCCATGTACTATTGGGGGACCAGTGTTTCTTCTGCCAGTCAGACCGACTCTCTTCCTCGCAGACGTCTTGCTCTCTGGTATATACCGTGAAGTCATCAAGCCATGCGAGCCAGCCGCCCGGACATGCGGAATCATGCCAGTGGAGGCCAGGTGGGCTGACGACTCGTCTTCCCGCCCAACCCCCCGACATATCTTAAAGCCATCCAGACACAACTCATGGAGACTGAAGAGCCATCGACATTCAGGGCTCGGAGCGTCCGATGGGCCCCTCCCGGGCTATCTCGGGCAACGCCTGAGAAAGAGTCGGGTTCGGTGGCGCGATTGCCCTTTCTATGTGCTTGAACTTGCGACCCTCACTCACTTGGTCCGCGCAGTGATGCATCCGGCCTGGGGCTTCTAGGTCCGGGGGTCAAGCGCGCAACCAAGTGAACGTACTGTAGATCTTCCGACAGTGATGCCGTGGCTAGACCGCGGTGGGGCCCTCTGGTTCCGTGTAAGAATTCGTATCTGGGCACGGCACGGTAGGTATCTAGCGTGCGGGCACCGCATCTGCATGTTGCAGCCATTCACCTGAAGCTGAGATTCGGTAGTGATACCTGCAGATGGTACGTACAGGCAGGATCGAGGCCATGATCACCAATAGCGCACACTTCGGTTGCAATGGGTGCGCATCTTGCGGCTCCGGAACCAGTGACGCCGCTTGGTATTGCTGTGTGCATCTCTCCCCGTGACGATCCAGGGTCTGGTATGTAGGCAAGCATGTGGCAGGTCAAGGAGGTCAACTCGTCAAGGTATATCGTCAACTCAACCGTCGCCGTTACAGTCCATTCTTGCCGTCTGAGGCGTAGGCACCCTCGCATGCTGGGATTTGGGAGGGACGGAGAAAAGAAGTCCTTTGAACCGCCCGGGAGCAAAATATGTAGCACGAACGAAGTGCTTCGTAGATTCCTCAGAGTTGTGTGCATCAATCAGAGAAAAAGGCCACACTGCCCCCTCTTCAAGACGGGCAGCCGTTAGTTCCTTCCTTATTGCCTCCGTCCCCAACCACACCTCAGTTGCTTTTGTCGTCGTCATTCACTCCGCCCGCACCTGCCATTGATCACCCTCTTCTCCCCAAATTGAACGCTCCTTGCTGATCGCCTTATCTGGCGACTTCCTCCGAGCGCAAGAAGCAGGAGACGTTTGCCAGGATCTACCCTTTCTTGCCACCCGCAAAATCGTGGTCGCGTGGCTCACCGACGTGATTTTGCGTCGAGTTGAATTGCACTCTTTGCCTTGCGGCCCGCGCCCAGGTAAAGTGGACCAATCCGAATCCCTCTAACCCCTGGCCGCGGCCCGGTTTCCAAAATGGCTTCTAGAAGCTGGCCTCCGACAGGGACAGCCCATTTTATGCAAATCCCAATCTCGCCTCCATGAAATCGAACCGTTTTGAGCTGGAGAGAATGACAGGATGAGAGAGTACGCTAACATGTACCGACAGATTGACGGGCTCATCCTGAAGCTGTATGCATTAGGATCTTGGCGAGAATTGTTGCAACACTACCTACTCAATTAGCGCAGTAGTAGCGCAGCAAAGACTCTGAACGGAGGAAGCAACGGAAGCGGCACTGGCAGCGAGCCCACACAGGTGGCGTGGACACCTTAGTGGACACGGTGACTGAAGCCACCAGCAAGAGTCCGAGGATGGCACCTCACCAATCAAGCACACGAGTATCGATACATACGGAGATGGTGGGTCGAATTGGTCGCAAGGCATGTCCGTCGTGTTTCCTTTTGTCAAAGTCCTTTGGATTCCGTGTCGGCAAGTGCTGGTTAGCGAAGTGATGATGCCAACAACCCACAAGAACCAGTACTCTTGGTGAGCAGAAAGCTGCTAGAGTCAGGACCAGAGCCAATGCCGGCCAGTCCAGAGTGAAGCATGGATCTGAGACGTGGCATGATATGATGGAAGCCGAGGGTAGGAGGCATGATGAGAGAGAGGGTGCAAGCCCTGTGCCTTGCTCGACCACAAGGGACAGCCCATCCCCACCGTTTCAAGCCGTTTCAGCAGATACAGCTCGGTTGCAAGCGGGGCAGGCATCGGGCTCCCAATCTCGGGCGCATCTCAGTCGCAGTCCAGAGCCAGAAGCCAACCACCCATGCGTCGTGGGCTATGGCAGAAGAACAGGCGTGCGTGCGTGAGCGAGTGCGTGTGCGTGCGCGTGCGTGAGGATGCCAAGATGCGTACCAGCCGGAAGGACGAGGACAGTGGGACACGGAGAAGCCTCCGCTGCAGTGGCATCTTGTGGCGCACAGTGTGCGTCCACGGCGTCGCGACCGTGCTGTTCCCCGGCCTGAGCAGCCAGTACCTCACAATGCAAATTTGGACAAACCACCGCTTTGCGCCAGAAAGAGGAGAAGCCAGACAGACGACGCCAGACGCTGCGTGGGGCAGTGAGGGGTGGGCTAGCACCGGGCAAGGATCCAATGGCTGCATTTGGAGCATTGGAGCGGCATGGGGGCAGCATGGAAGCCATGGTTTCTCTGCGTGGCCGCAACGTGACGCTGTGGATGAGCAGCGAGCATGGCTACAGGGAAGGCAGTCAGCCGAAAGCGGCCTAGGGTGGTGGAGGAATCCCTGGAGCCACGCGCCTCCAAGGGGGCAAGGGGTGAGGGGGACTGCAGGCGTGGGACGGATCCTGAGGTAGCACACACCTCTAATTCTGTCTTGGTGCGACCTTGGGGAGAGCCACGATGTCGACGAGGGAAACTCCAACCATCCATCATCCACCCACCCATCCGTCCATCCATGCCAAACCATGCCATTGTATCGGCGGGAATGAATGGGAATGAGCGGTGGCCGGCACCCATGCAATGGATGGACGAGGAGGTAATGTTCCTGGTCTGCCAATGCCATGTCGCCCTCACTCTCACAACGACGCCGTGCCTCCTCACTGTTCTCTCTCCCTCTAAGGACACAGCAGAGAAACGAGTTGCATTGCATGCCCCCCTCCTCTTCCAACGCCCCGATGCACATGCAGTTGAGTTGGACCGTGGTGTCCTGGCTCATAATTCATGCTCATCTCTCAACGGCCGGATGCCCGCGTTTAGAGACTATTCCCATCCCCCCTATTGAAACCCACTCATCCTCTCCGGCCCATTTCGAGTCTCGCCGTCTTGGTGCCGTGTCTATGCACTCCTCGCTTCTGGCCTCAACCCCATTCCTCCCGTCGCAGCTTATAGTCTCCCCCACTGACTCTTCGGAGGCATTGGACGATGGGCGACCCGACGGCCCACGACGGCCCGGCGCTTGTCCGCTGTGCTCATGCGCTACACTGCACGCTACGATGGAAACTACCCGGCTTGACCTACTCTGCACAGCGCACTGCACCCAGGCGATTCCCGCCCTAGGTTGCACTGTTGAACGTGCTCTGTGGCTGCGCGAGCACCCAGCCAAAATTGTAGACTACGCAGTGGCCTCGTGGCTCCGAGGAGATGCAGTGCTAGATGGCGGCCATGGCGGGCGCCGTGCGAAACTGTCAGTGTTGTTTTCCCACGCGGACTCCGGATGATGGATGGTTCCAAGCAAGACTGTCTCAAGAGAGCAAGAGAGCGCACTCGGGTCATCGCCCGTCATCATCCACTTACTCACACGCCCGTCGAATGTTTCGTTGTCGACGCCGTCTCTGATGTGCGGAGAAGCGTCCCGTTCTTCAGACCGCTCACTGCCTCCCCCTCCCACCCCCTCATGATCAGCAGAGTTGTAACTTGTTCCTTCTCTGCTGCTGCGAGTCTCAGTGGCTCCCGGCCATGAACCCTCAGCGCCTTTTCTGCCCTAATTATTGGGCTACATTAGTGCAGGTAGCCCCGAAAGCGGCTTGTTGAGGGTCCTGGCGTCGCCAGCACTGCGGGATGCTGGAAGCGGTGGTCTTGTCCTACCTACCGAGGAGACGGCGGCGTATCTCAGTGCCTTGGCATCGCAAGCCATTTTTCTTCTTCATCGGGGCTGGATCGTCCCTCCATGTCGTTGGCGTCGTGGCTCTTGGACCTCTTGGACCTCTGGGAACAAAAGCGAGGGTGTTAAACCGTCAGCAACACCCTCTCGATTTCCCTGTTTATTTTTGGTCTTCGCTTCCAACGACGTGTACAGACTACTGCGTGCTCTGGGGCAGTCTGAACCGGAGCCAGTGCCGATAGGGACTTTTTCCAGATATTTCTGATTAGTCGTGGTATTATTCTCTGGGCTCCTGTGTTCCTGGGTACGGTTACCGGGTATTCCCTCTCCTCTCTCCTAGCCTCTCCCGACCTCTAAGACCCACCCACGCCTTCTGTGCCCACGGCTGACGGTCAATTCCATTTACTCATCAACCCGAAAATCGCTACCACCATCTGGGGAGAACAGGCAGGCCACGCCGCCAGGGTCCCTGCCCTCTCGTGCCCTCGTGTAGGAAGAAGGAAGTACCCGATACGGCTGGTGGCAGCGCGCACGCTCCACAGGCTCAGTCAGCAGCCGGACTCCTCTAAAACCTGCCCCCTAACAAAACCCCGAGCACCCCGGGGCGGGCTGCCCCCCCTCAGCACTGCACGCTGCAGAAGTTCACCACCCCTGTTGCACGACCTTGCCAAGTACCCGCTACCTGCCCGGGGGGGCGAGCATGTGGAGACGCTGAGGTGCTGTGCTCGGCGCCTTGCCCTGGCTCTTCGGGCCCTGGCCTTGCTTAAGCCCGCTCGTCTCAGCGCCTTCTCAAGGCCCGCAGGTTCCCTGGGTGGAAATCCCAGCGGAGGTCCCATGGAGGCCCCCAGCAGTGGAGGTCCCGGTGGAGGTCCCTTCCATCTTGTGGCCACGCCCCCCACACCACATTCTCCCAGGGCACCCCTCCCTCCCCCCTCCAGTGCGCTCATCTCAAAGCCCGGCCTGCTTTGAGTCTTGGGTTTGGCGACTTGGGGCCTTTTGGTCCGGTCTTGTTCCTTGTCTTGTCTACCTTTCCTTACCTTTCACCTATCTCTGGCGTCCCAGTGTCCCACCCGTACTCGCTCGTCCATCTCCTTCTTATTTGAACACTCCCGCTGCCGTCACCACAAAGTCTCCCTCCTAACCTCTCTTGTTCCCAATAGATGGCCACTCTGTCGCATCCTTCTCGGCCCACGAATCCTCAGTCTGCCTCAGCTCCCTCTCCCTCTGACACCTTCAGCCAGCGCTCCAGTGCATCCAGCCCCTCAACCGTCACCGCCGCCGCCGCTTCTGCCGCCTCGCTCGGAACAACCACCGCTGTTCCTCCCGCTGCTCCTCCCGCACACCCCCACTCCCACCGCCATTCCGTCTCCGTCTCGAGACTGAATCAACGATCCTCGACCAGTATCTTCGCTCTCGCCGCAGCCGCCTTGGACAGGACACAGAACGCCATAGCTACTATATCAGAGCCCTCGATTCGCCCTCGCCCGTCCAACAGCACCCTCTCGAGACTCTCCCTCCTACCCACCTCCAACTCCAGCTCCGAGCCTTCCAGCCCGGACCGGAAACACCGCCTCAAGAGTGCCTCGAACCAGTCCCTCTTGTCCAGCGCCAACTTGGACGGAGCCCTAGCTTCCCAGGCCTCGGCAAACCACCCGTTGTCTCAGCCGTACGCGACAGCGGACCCAAACCAACCTCCTCCCATCAAGGCCCCTCCCGCCACGGCAAACAAGATGCATCAAACATCTTCGCGCTTGTTGCGCATGACGGACGACGACCGGCCGTTCACAAGGGTATGTGTCATGGTTCTACAATACTTGCATCTGCCTCGCCGTTTCTTGTGCGCCGGTCCGTCTGTGACCTTCCGCGCGGGGGCACGAGACGCCCCTCTTGAAACGCTGCCTCCCGTACCCGTTTCTCGCCTGAGTTATGAGCTGACATTGGTTGCACAATAGGACTTCAAAGATCTCTTTTCCACCCTGGTTGTCAGCTTGCTGCCGCTGTCGGCACACCGTGTCCGATTGACCAAGGTCGAGTACACCTTTCTCTCCGAGGATGCCATTAACAACCTTGGATCCCTCAAGTTCTCCCAGTCCAACCGCATGCCCGATCCTAAAGACCCTTCCCGTATTGTCACAACCACCACAACTACCACCTTCTCCATGGCTAAGGATATGGCCCGGTCCATCTGCCAACGTTTTGTGGAGGCACGTTTTATTGAGTCTGCCGATGGCAAGTTGCAGCAGGTATACACCATGAAGGGGTCCGTGTGGCAGTTGACACCCAAGGGAGTAACGGTGCTAGACCGATTCTGCTCGAGGAACGGTATTCAACAGAAGCAGGTCTCAGAACTTCTCAACCTCGGTGAGACCCAGCTGGTGCTGCTCGAGAGAGACCCGCAGACGGACAAGCTGCTTCACGACCAGGGCACCGTCGAGGTTGTTTTCCGTCGATTCGTGGGCACCCAGGGCCGAAACATCAAGACATCAGTCAATGCCGCCGACTCGGACTCTCTGAACGACTACAGGGATGGCCTTACTGGTGTTAAGATGGCCGCCGAACGCAAGGTCAATGGAAAGTCGTACCGCGATACCTTCACTGGAAAGGCTACCATCGATTGGCTTATGGACTGTTCTACTATTGTCGACCGACGCGAGACGATCGAGATTGCTGCTCTCTTTGTCGAGTTTGACTTAATGGAGGTTGTTGCCCAAGACCGGGCCTATATGTCACAAAACCCTGGCTGCAACGTCTTCCAGCCCACCAAGTATGCTCTCTACCAGCTCTCGCAGCGTGGCAAGGATCTTATCAACGGTACTGGCTCGCGGGGACGGGCCTCGGAAAGCGAGGGCGGTGCCGCTTCCCAGCGAAATGGCATTACCCGTGACTCCAACACGCAGCGTCTCGACAAGATCCTCACAGATCCTGCGCTCCGCCTGCTCTTCCGTGAGAACCTTCGAGACACCCATTGCGAAGAGAACTTGTCCTTCTACCAGGACGTGGATGAGTTCGTTCACAGCTGCAAGGCCGTAACACGAGCCGCCCAGAAGAACCCCAGCACCACATCGATGGACGGCGTCAAGGAGATTATGGCCCAAGCGTACGGAATCTACAACGCTTTCTTGGCCCCCGGGTCTCCATGCGAGCTCAACATCGACCACCAGCTCCGCAACAACCTCGCTACGCGGATGACCAAGGCCGTTGGGCAGGACATTGCCATGATTGACACACTCCAAGAAGTGACATCCCTTTTCGAAGACGCCCAGAACGCAGTGTTCAAGCTGATGGCTAGTGTAAGTTTGGCTAATTCCCCTCTGGCCCGGCCACGCCGACAGTCGCTAACACGCCGCAGGACTCGGTTCCCAAGTTCCTTCGCAGCCCCAGATATGAACAGCAACTACGGAATTATGAGTTCGACGTTGTTGGGCGGGCCCCTGAACGAAGCCAGAGTCGGTCCAACCGCAAGTGAACGAAACTATTGACGCCGAATACCGACGTTTGCTACAGGCGGGCCGAGGCTCCCTGACGCATGAATCATCCAGCCACACAATGTGCCTCATTTCACGAGTCATTTGCATACGAATACAGCCTACTGATTGATTTGGCTAAACATGTGCTTCTGCCGCAATCGAAAACGATACCAGCTAGAACTACTTCATATGATGCATTATCGGTGTTTTTGGGTTTTTTTTCTTCTCATTGATGTTATCTCGTCATTTTCTTCTTCATCGATCCCTCGGGCGCCATCTTCCCACAAAACTCGGCTACTCTTACGGCATACAACCCCGTCCAGGATCAGGTCCCGCAACGAGCGGCTCCCGTTCTCGCCTTACACATACGCCCTTCCTCGTATCATCTCTAGAGCCCCGAGGTTCCCAAGGGATACTGAACAAAGGCAGGGAGAGAGATAAACGGGGACCGTCCTCAAAAAGAAAGGAAAAAAGGGGTAGATTCGCCGTCCTCACCCTCTGAGACCGGGATATTTGGCCGAGTCAAAGGCGGCGGACGGTCAAGCATAGGAAGGCGGTGGCATTGATGGCACGGACAGGCAGAGCGACGACAGCGTGCAGGCGGGTGCGATTGGCGATTAGGAATTGGGGAATCAGGAAAATTCGGCGGCATCTTGTTATTCACGGCCAAGGGGCATGTTGCGACCTTCGGGCCGAAGTAATGCATTGCATCGAAAGGAGTCGGTTACAAGGCGGGAGCGCTGATACACTTGTACATAGAAGAGAAATTTGGGCAGCCTCCACGACAATGTCAACAAAGAATCTCAACACCCACCCAGCTTCCGCAACTCAACATAACGCAGCGCAGCGCAACAATCGTGCCGGGACGTGAGACATGGCACGTTCTGCTTTGTATTACGGCAAGACAGGCGGTGTCAAGGTAAATTAAACGCCGGCGCCCGGCGGGAATGTCAAAGGCACCCGAGTCGCTGTGTTCCAGAACTCGGTTCCAGCCATCTGCAAGGGCGAGCGGATAGTGTTCGCCACGGCCGGCCGCCGTCGCCCTGGAACGAAGCCATCATCTCTCAGCTTCCGAGATGGAATGGTCTGGGACGCTGCCGGGCCCCTGTTTATCATTCTTGGAGGCGACGCATGACAGCCGTGGACGGCCACGACTGGGCACGCAGGCTCAGACATGTCTCAGCCCAAGAATGAGCAGGGAGATGAGCAGTCGTGTTGTTTGCGTCGCGCCGCGAGCAGCTCGCCAAGGATAAAAGAGGCCATCGTCGTCCGCAAATGGACATAAACTTTTCCCTCACAACCTTCAGCTCCAACAGCCACCACACTCGTTTTCTCAAACTACTCGCCCCAGTCACTCGCTTCAAGCTCCTCTCTTTTTTTTTGCCCTCCGCAACAAAGTCTTAAACTCTCAAGACCCCCTTCTTCCCTCAACTCAAAAACAACTCCCAGAAGAAACCTCAAGTCAAGATGTTCAACTACAACGCCGTCCTCCTTGCCCTCGCCGGCCTCGCTGCCGCGCAGACTCCCTCGCCGGCGCCCACCGTTGCGACCACCCTGTACCCGATGAACGGCACGGCCGTCATCTCGGTGACCAAGGTGTACACGGCCTACACGACCGTCTGCCCCGGCCCCACGCAGTTCGACTTCAACGGCCACCACTACGACATCACCGAGGCCTGCACCCTGACCATCACCGACTGCCCCTGCACCGTCGTTGAGACTCACGGCGGCTTCGCTCCCACCGCGACCCTGGGCTGGGGCTCTGGCGGCAAGGAGGTTCCTGGTGAGCAGCCTTACATCTGCAAGGGAAGCAACTGCCACGAGGGTTCTGGTTCTGGATCTGGCAGCGGATCTGGTTCTGGATCTGGCAGCGGATCTGGATCTGGATCAGGCTCTGGATCTGATTCCGGATCGGGCTCTGGTTCCGGATCGGGCTCTGGTTCCGGATCGGGCTCTGGTTCCGACTCTGGTTCCGACTCTGGCTCTGGCTCTGGCTCTGGCTCTGGCTCCGGCTCCGGCTCCGACTGCACTGGCGAGCACTGCGAGAACGTCGTCGTCACCGCCGGCGCTGGTGCGGTCAAGATCAGCTTCGGTATCGCCGCTGCTGTCGCTCTCCTCGCCTTGTAAGCGACGAAATTGGCGGCCGCACGCTCGCCCGCAGAAGCAAGCAAACCACCACCCGTCCGCCCTGCATAAGCTGCAAAGCCAAGCAAGGGAGGACCCGCGCGTGGGGACGGTCCGGAATGCTGCCACGTGTCCGCCCCGTCAAGCCTTCTGTTCAAAACCTTCTTAATCACACTATTAATTACTTGAACCAATTTCGCCCGCATCTGGACTGGGACGAGGGAGTGGTCTCTGTGGATGCTTTCCTCCGGGGCACGGGACCATCTGCTCGGAGGGGTTTTTGGGAGTTGCTCCGTCTGGGGTTTTTCTTTTGGTGCAATCTCACGGCGGGGGAACGGGATCCGGAGGGTATAGCATTGCTAGGAGGATGATTATTTCGTTCTTGTAGATACGCCAGGTACCCGAAAGCAATTTCATCCTTATGCTCACATTTGACCCCTTTTCTTGATGTGACTGATATGTCTGACATTATGTGCTCGCTCGTAAAAATAAATCTGGATCAGGTGAATACGCCAATGTCTCGGCAACATTTCTAGCTCTCTTTTCTCTCTCCCGCTCTCTGGTTGGAATCCTCGTGTAACCCAGTCGCTATCGTCACTCAAGCTCCGCCGGCCTTACGCGCTTGTCCTGCTGAACCTTGAGAGGAGCAGGGTACGCACCGTTCGTTTGTTGCTCTTCCCACGGCGAGCCCGTCTTCTCATAAGGGTTCGTGCTAGAGAACTCATCGTAGTCATTAGGCTTGCTGTTCCCTTTGTACACTGTGCCAGAGTACCTCAGTCCTCCCTCCTGGGTCGAAGTACCTGGGCCATCACTCGGTAGTTCCAAGCCCCCGTTAGCCTGTTGTGGTAGTCCATGATTTAATCCAGAGGCATTTCCGTGTGGTGTCAGTGGCGGCTGCGGGTGCTGCTGGTAGTGCGGGTGCTGCTGGTACTGTGGCTGCTGGTGCTGGGAATGCTGTGAGTGCTGTGAGTGCTGTGAGTACTGGCGCTGGTGCTGCTGGAGCGGGCGCTCTTGGTACTGTGGCTGCTGGTACTGCTCCTGGTCCTGGTAGGGTTGCTCTTGCTGTTGCTGGTACTGCTGCTGCTGTTGATGATGATGTAGCGGCGGTGGCGTGGCCAGACCCGGGACTACGCCCTGGTGGTTGCCCGTGCTGGGAGGCAGCAGAGGGCCCATTGGGGGCACGCCGGAACTGTCCGAGCGAATAGAGGCTGGCGTGGGCGACTGCAAGATACTGGGTGTGCTGCCTGCCATGCTCTGTCTGGACCGGTTGGCGGAGACGAGATGGGCCTTTTCGGACAGCCGGCCGACGAGCGAACCGTGGGACTTCTTGAGCGTCTTCTTGACGAAGCCGGCCATAAGGACATTGCACCGCATGTCGACATCCTCGCGGAGATACAGGCCGCTGGCGGGAGCGTTGAGACCCAGCTCGACAGGCTGGGGAGGCTCACCAGGCATAGAGCCGCCGACGGACCAGCGGTCGCGGATGTCGAGCCCCATAGGCGCGTAGCAGTGCGTCTGGAGGCCCTCGGGCAGGTCGTTGAAGGCGCACGTGTACGAGACCTGGCCGGAGACGACGCCGCCGGGGAGGTAGTCGATGCGGTCGGTGAGCGAGTACCACACGCAGCGGTGCTCCTCGGGCGGCGAGCTGGCCGGCGGCGGGATCGAGTGCCGCTCCTTGATGAGCGGGTTGAGGTCGATCATCTCCAGGTGGTCGTGGAGGAAGTCCACCACCACCTCCCGCGAGATGCTGGGCGGGAGGGGGGTGATTGTGGTGAAGGTGGTTCTCACCATGGTGATGATGTAACCTTTGTTTCTTCCCGGTAGTTGGGTAGCCAAGTGCCGGGCGCGGTTGGGACAGGGATGTATATGTGGCGGTGACGGATGCAGCGACTGGTATCTCGTGTGTGGTGTTGATGGTGTTGAGCGTGAGTTAGACACACGAGTCTGGTACCAAGACGGGAGGGGAATAAAATGATCGACCTAGGTGTTTTGTAGCGGGAAAGTGAGACTGAAACCGTGGTGAGGCAGGTGGGCGCCCTATGATGTCGTCTTGAGCCACACTTGCTCTCAATGCGCTGTGTTCAGCTGAAGCCCTGCGACGCCACCAACAGCGACAAAGGTCTCGGGGAAGAAAACAAAAGAGCAGCTTGATGGAACAATAAATGTGACACGACAGCAACATCCGCTTGCGCGCGGGACGCTGGCAAATAAAAAACCGAAAGGCTGACTGACCTTCTTCTCCAGGGTAGTGAACCTGCTATCGGTCTTGGTCATCCATCACCAAGCTTACTTATCTACTTACTTCTCTCGGCGAAGGTGAGATTTTAGCTGCTATTAACAGACAAGCAAGCAACCAGGGAAAGCCGTTTGTGTGGCTGTGCAAACCCGACTCCGCTGCGCCATCGCGTCTAGGCACAGAGAAGCCAACACCTTTGCCGCTCGTTTGCATGGATTCTTTTGGGCGGTTCGCGGCTATGTTT
This sequence comes from Neonectria coccinea, assembly GCA_019137265.1. Taxonomy (NCBI): domain Eukaryota; kingdom Fungi; phylum Ascomycota; class Sordariomycetes; order Hypocreales; family Nectriaceae; genus Neonectria; species Neonectria coccinea. The sequence continues at coordinate 56,309 of WPDF01000004.1, read as the reverse complement.
CCTCCCGGTTGCATGTGGGGGGCAACAAGCCGAATTTAGACAAGGTGTTTCCTTCGGAAAGCGGCGTTTCCGTCGAGTAGCGGGTTGGGGCCTGGATAGATCGACGGATCGATGGCGGGTGGCTTCCTCTCGGATGAGGCCGCTCCCGAGCACCTGGAACGGAACGGAACGCCTTCGAGGAGCGATGATTCTCACAGCAGCGGGCCAAAAAGTTGTTTGTTGGGTTGGATGCTTGGTTAGAGTAAATAGTACGTGGGCCAGATTGTTTGCTCCTATATTCTTATTCATTTTCGTATACAGAACCGGCCCGTGATAGTCTAAGTATTCCACCAAACCGAGCGACCACCCCCAGTCACCTTTACTCTACATCGTCGCTCGTCATATATAATATTGATACAAGTGTTATATCTCCCTGCACCACCTTGCCAACACCGTACTCAGCTTCACGGCCGCTGGTATCTCCTCCAACGCCACATCCACCTTCCACATCTTGCCCTCCAACCCGCCGTGGCCTAGCGAACGGGCGCCTCCAATCCCCGCCGGCACCAGCAGCCCAAGCGAGACGAGGCGCTCCCAAGCAATGGCCGCAACACCTCGGCTCCATACGCGAACACCGCCGCCTACCGCAAGCATTCCGGATGTTGCTGATTGCACGCGCTGCTTGCCCATTAATGAACTGTACTCGTCGTACGCCATCGCCAGGTTGACTGTATCTGTGTGTGCCACAATGTCCAAACGAGCCGCGGCGATGAGGAGGCCCAGATCGAGATCTGCTAACGTTGATAGGAGGTGGAGCCGAGAGTCTGGGGGCGTGAGTGAATCGATATCCCCTTGCACCGGAGGAGCCTTCAGTGTGACGTCCTTCCCTGAGAGAGACGATAGGACTAGGATCCACTCGGTGAGGAACGCCGAGACGGACTTTGTCGTGTAGTAGTGATACTGGAGCAAGTCTTGGAACGCTCGTTCCTTGTACAAAGCCTGTATGTCCGAATTAGATCGGCCCGTGGAGTAAAACCAAATCCTGGAAACTTACCTCGATTTTGTGACTCCAGTACTTTTGGAACTCATCGTGTCCCTCGAGACTCGTGTCAATGCCCTCATTCTCGGCATCTTCGTCTTCTACCACCAAGCCCTGCCTACACATATGCCAGTATGACGGCAATGCCTTCGGTAGAGAGAGATATACATAGCGATGGCTGAAACGACTCTTGACTCGCTTCTCCAGCATTTCCACGACATCAAGCCGAGTCGTGCACCCTACCACGGCAATGGGCGCTTTCCGGGATTGCGCAATGTCGAACAGGTTGTACAGGAGTGTTTGTCGAGGGTGCGATGCAAACATGTCGAATTCATCCATGATGAAGACGATCGACTGCGATGTGACACCCTCGTCTGTGCCCAAGATCTCCGAAGGATGTGATAGCAGAGCGAGTAACGACGCCATGGTGTCTGCGTAGTTGGTCTAATCAATTGGGATTAACGGAGTAGACAGGTTAAGTTTGCAATGTACTCACTCGGTTCACGAGGTCGTCCTCGACCTTCATCTCCTTACCGAGCTGTCGCCATATTTCTTTCAAGGCCAGCTTGTCATCGGTATGGATGAAGCCATTTAATCGGACTACATGGAAATCATGTCGATGCTCCTGTGATAAATCTGAAATGATGTTTTCCAAGAGCTGCATTCCCGTTAGTTCAGTACTTTTCCGTTGCCAGATAGTGCAACTTACCGTCGTCTTTCCACAGCCCCTGGCCCCGATCAGAAGCATCGAGTTTCCCTCACCGGCAACAACAGTCTGTTCAATCAATTGGTGAACCTTTTCGTGTGCTTCTTGTTGCCCAAACATCTTAATCCGCCTTCGTCCCGTACACCGGTCCACCAAAACTCTCTGCAACGCCTTGACATGCCGATCCAGATTTGGGATATCTGGAACCTCGGCTGCAGTACTAACGATGGCTTCGTTTGTATCCTCGGCCTTCTTGGGTGTTTTCAACACATCTTCTTGCGCGCAGGACTTGCACAACCAGTCGCCGCTGGGGATTTCTGGAACATCATAACATTCCTGATGAGCTGCAAAGTCGCAGTTGTCGCAAAGTATAATTTGGTTGGGCGGTTTGGAGTCTGGTTTTGAGCAGATCCCACAGACAATTTCGTCCTCTGCAGGCACAGCAGGCTTACGACCCCGTGGTTTCTTGGGCAAGTCTTCGAAAAAGACTTCTCCGTTGAGGTCCTGTCCGGAGCCGAATGTTACGCTCTTCCGCCCTCGAGGGCCCCGCTTTTTGCTAGGAGTCATGATTCCTTTAGGAACTGTTTTTCGAGCTGAAATGGGCTCCTGCATATGATCCATCATTGCCAACTCATCAGTGGAGTTCTCGTCGTCACCCTTGCCCGCCTGCCCCTTTCTTGTTGACGCGTCGAGAGCATCCCCTTTGTTGACTTCCTCAGAGCCATCCTGGATCTTCTTTTTCGGGGGCCTGCCCCTTGGACGACCTGGTTTCTTCGGAGCGACAGTCTTTGGGGGCTTGGCCGTCTTGGGCCTGGCAGGGGCCGTCTTCTTCGGTAGCTTAATATGACGTTCCTCTCCAGTATCCCATATCGTGCCTTTCAATGCGGACAGCTTGATTGCCGGGCGGAAAGCTGATCCGGGTTGTGATGGAGTTGTAGATTGCGATGGCGTCGCAGGTTGTGATGGAGTCGGGGGTGGCTGCTGGTCCTGGGTGGGCTCCTGGGCCTTCCGTCCGATCCCAAAGGCGCCAGAGATGGCCGAGGCGATGGCACTGAGAGCTTTCGGTGTCGATGGTGATTCGGCGGAGAGGTCGTCGAGTCGGCGCTTCTTGATGGATATTGGAGTAGGAGCAACATCGTCGGCCTCCGAATGGACTCGTTTCCGGCCGTCGGGGGTGGCTTCGAGGTCCATTCTGAAAAAGATTGGATACAGAAAGACAGACAGGGCTGTCACGTCGGCTTGGTCGCGAGTCCCGGTATCTGCATCGCGTCGGGATTGTGACGTCGAGTTACTGCATCAATGCAGCTAGCATCCAGCAGCGTGGGTTTGAGCGGCCGGAAGTGAGACGCGTTAGACGCGCCGAGCTAAAGCGCATCGTTAATTGAATACCTACCATCCGCCTCAGTAGATGCATCTCACGTGCTGGCCAACTCTTTTTTTAGGACCAATGTCACGGGACTTGCACCATCTGCAGTTGGAATATCTACTCCACCTCGGGGCTGGCCGGATCCAGCCCTACGACCGCGCCCAACGCCATCAGTAAACTAACGTTTCGTCAAACAAAGTCCCTGTTTGCCAAGACTCGCCGTATTGGGGGCCATCTCTCGACGGGCGCAAGGTGTTGGGATCCTCGAAGACTTAGGAAGAGCTGAGCTGGAGGCCGAGGGAGTCGTGGACCACGTCGATCCCCTACAACGTCCATGTCGATGGTCTGTGGTGATAACTCCGATTCACTCGAGTCTCGGCCTGGGCTTAATGCAACGGTATGGAGGATTATAGCTGGGAGATCGGCAGATGCGGTCAGCCGAGTACGAATATCCAGGCGTGCACTGGGCTAGCCATGCGTTGTTATCGACCGGAACCCGAAAGGACCTTGCCATGGAGCTTCGTCGCATCACCATGAAGCGCCGAGTCATACGCGCCTTGAAGGCAAATATCGAAGAATGTCGCCGGTTCAGGCTAGACGGCTGCACTCTCAAGCAATTGGGAAGCATTATGATTTGGGACTTTGGTGGTCATCCCGCCGCCCGGGCTCTAAGATACATCGGGACTCGACGGCCTCGCTGCTTGGTTTCAGCTCATTTAGCCCATCCAGCCTTGTGGGGCCAAGGGTTTCTTAGCGAAGTCGTGCCCAGTCTCTCCAACGACCTAACCGCATTGTCCTAAGAGCCCCAACCGTCGCGGCTCTTGTGCTGCGAATCACACCCTCACACGACCGCAGGCACCTCGTTAAGGACGAATTACCAGCAATGATACCCTGCAAGCTGATCGGCTGGACCTTGGAGCTGGACCCCCCTGCGAGAGCCGCTCAGACTACCACCTCTGCTCACGTCAGAAGCCAAAATTTCTCCAGAAAGGTCCGCGCCATCAATTCTGATCGCCCACTGGCTTTGGTCGGGCTCTGGTCTCTTCTCTGGAGACTGGTCGTCGCCTTGACCCAAGCCACCTTATCATGCTGCTTTTCATTAAGGGCTAAGCCTATGGGTTAAGGCTGACGCTCCTCAGCCTGTCCCCAGCATCTCCGGCCCCCAACGGGACCATCGTTGCGAGCGGGGTCAACCCATACTTGCTGGACGAAGACTAGGACCGACTCGACTAAGAGTGAGGGCTTGTTTTCCCTGCTCGATACCACTATAAGAAATGGCGCCGTCCCGTACCGAGTATAATAAGTAACTCAGCCGTCCTTAGCGTAGACCTTCCTCGTTTCGTCCCAGCAGACTCTCGGCCAGCAACCAATTTTGTGCTTCAGTTGAAGTGGTATTGTTCAGTTGTTTATAGCATTCAAAATGACCACGGAAGATCACAGAACTCTTGAGCAAGTTGTCGCTGAGAAGCTTCAGCTTCTCAAGAGCCCCGTCCTCACCGAGCGAACCGATTCTCTGCCGCTGACGAACGACAGAGGAGGCGCTCCAGACCTGGCCCTCTTCGGTGATCGCTTTGCCCACGACACTCCCCAGTTCCAGAAGGTATGATGATTCTTCCTATCAAGCGACCTTGTGCGATACTGACACCCCATAGCACGAGGATGCTAGTCTTCTCGAGCTTTTCTTCGACCTCCTTTTCGCCGCCAACTACACAGTCTTCTCCCAGACCCAGGGTGTCAACAGCCACGAACGGTTTAAGGCATACGTTGGATACTTCAGGTGTGCTCTACAATCCTGCCGTCACCTGGAACACTTGCTAATGCGCCAAAAGTATCCTGTGGATGACATGGCTCGCTGTCAGCCTTTATGATGTCCGTTTCGTGACTGACAGTATTTTCGGTAAGAACGAGTCCGGCGTTCAACTACGATGCAGGCTACTGCTGACCAGAATCAGAGCGACTGGCGAGAGCTGTCCACCTCGGTGTCATGATTGGCTTCGCCGTGGTTGCCCCCAACTTTAAGCCCGCCGAACAGAACTTGCAGACGATGAGAGTTATGTGTGAGTACTTTAATGCTCTGCATTTTACTGATACAAGCTAATAATCTTCTCTCCAGCCCTCATTCTGTGTGTCTCGCGTTTCTGCTTGGCTGTCGAATATGCGAGCATCCTTTGGCACATCCGAAAATACAAGAAGCCGAGACTGTCGATGGTGCTACAGATTGCCCTAAATTTCGCCGCCTCAATGATCTACTTGGGCGTTACGTTCCGCTTCAGGAAGGGAAATAGCCAGGTTTACCTCGCCTGGTATGTCCTGGGAGCTGCCGAGATTATCATCAGCTTCATCCTTGCCATCGTTTTCCCCGTGCTTAGCCTTACTGGCACGCATTTGATGAAGCGTATGAGCACTATGACGGTTCTCTTCTTGGGTGACGGTGTGGTTATTGTGGCCCAGAACGTGGTGACCATTGTGAAAGGCCCAGACGCTTGGGGTAAGCCTACCTGCTATTCTCTCTCCTGAATGAAAACTGACAGTTTGCCAGACTCCCAGACTATCGGAATCGTTACCGCTGCTGCCGCCACAATCTACTGTGTCTTCCTCGTCTATTTCGACTGGATCAAGACATCGTATCTGCCAACTTTCCGTCAGCAGCTATGGAGCATCCTGCACTTTCCGTTCCACCTCGCAATGGTCCTTTTCATGCAGGGTTTCACGCAGTTCATCATCTGGTCCAAGATCATGGACACCATCAACAACATGTCGTTCGACTCGGTCTTTAACAGCACCGAGGACCTTGCAAAGGCGACTACCTATGATGTGGTCAACAGCTTGACCAAGGTGATCAACAAGTTCTTCAAGGACTACCCGCCCAAGTACTCTGCTACGTGGACGAACATTGAGTGGGCCATCGGAAACTTGTCAACCATTTCGGACAATTTCTGGCCTCAGCTCGCCCAGTATGCTACCACCGGTCTCGACAAGGATGCGCCGGATGAGGATGAGTACAACCTCTTCTACGCCTACTTCTACGACATGACTACCTCCATGGAGAACTCGCTGCTCGAGACCTTTGGCATTGATCTTGTCGAGGAGGTTTCGACTGACAAGGCAAACAAGAACATTGACGAGACTGGCCTCGAGACCAAGGTCAATGAGCAAATGTGGGAGCGTTTCGACCTCGTGGTAAGTGAATTTTCCTGCTCTCTATCCATCACAACATCCTAACGCAACTGTGTAGTTCCAATACGCGTATGTCGCCGCAGGGATCACCCTCATTCTTATGACGGTACTCACTATCGTCGCCCGCACCAAGCCCTGGCGCAAGTGGAGCATTGTCCGCACCGGCCTCTTCTTTGGCCTCGGTCTCGGCATGAGTCTGGTCTCCCTTCTCTACTACAACCAGACCCGCTCGAATAACTACAAGAACAGTCCCTGGCTGCTGCCCACCATCTGTCTTGTCTGGGTTCTTGTCCTGGCCATCACCCACATCCGTAACCCGCCGCCGTTGTTCTTCAAGCGCAGCCAGTCCTTCTTCCAGAAGCCAAAGCACGAGTACGACTCCGTTGTCCCTGTGCCGGACAACAATGACAACACAGATCCTCAAAAGTACACCGGCAACCGCACCCAGGTCGTTGAGGCACACGCTTAAAAAGAGGCCATTGTGTATTTCCATGAGGAATCCGTTGACGAATTGAAGAGTTTCACTTCGGCTGCCTGGGCAGCAGAACTTGTGCGAGACATACAAAATACCCTTCTTACTAGTAGTAAGCATTGATTTAGGTGTACTAGTTGGTACCAGAATTAGGATATGAAACAGCGTTGGTAGGGAAACTGGAGGGCCCAGAATGAATAAATTCGATCCCATTACTTCTTCCGGCCCATTCATCCTCATCTGTGAAGCTCCTGTTGAAATCGTTTGAGCTCTCATGTAACGTCCGTGCCTTTCAAGCCTGAAGGGGCCTTCCTCCGCCCGTGGTACACACACAACCCAGTACCACCGCTTTGGTGTTTCGTATTTGTAGGGCACATAGGGCTGTTGGGGAGATGCTCGGGGATCTGAAAATCGAAAGGCGCTGTATGGTTGTAAGGGTCTCGGCGGCCAGGCTTCTGCGGTAAATGCTCCCACCACTCGCGTGCTCGCGGTACCAGGTTTCGGCGCTGTCCCACAGGACGCGAGGCGCTTGGCGAGGGAGACGCGGGAGTTGGAGCGGGTGACCGAGGCCCTGCGCCGTCGATGGTGGGCGGCGTCATCGAGGTGAAGAATGCACGGGGTCGACCATCGACAGTGTACTCACCAAGTGGTGGAGTCTTGACACGAACCGCTTCCTGGATCCAGTATTAGCATTGCCACAAAAGAAGTATGAGACGAGTCAAGAAACAGGACTAGCATAAAATGACCATAAGCACTTACTCCACCAGGAAAGTGATTGTTTGTGTACTTTTCACTGACTGGAGCAACGAGGATCAGCCTCCGCAAACCTTGGAGCACAGGCAAGAAACGTACAGGGAGAGTGACCTGACAACGGTGTGGGAGGCGGAGTCTCACCTCTGAGAACCTCCCGCAAGGAGCTGGCGACAGTGCTGGACGAGTCTGCCGACCCCTTTCGATACCAGGGAGCCTTGCTAAAGAGCTTGTGTCTCAACTTGGGTTTGCTGTACTCATCTTTGAACTGGGTTCCTGCCTTGGATAGATGATGCACACTCTGATGGCATTCAACACTATGTGTTGTTGAATGAAAATGACCATCTTCCGGGATCGGCGGGCAGATGCATCGCTGGGTGCTGTTAGTACAATCTTTGAATCATTATGAATCCCGATGGCTGACCTCTTTGAATGCCCGATATCTGAACCTGGACCCAATACCCCTCTTTTCTTTACTGCATTTATTCCTTCTAGTAGCAGAGTGTAGAGATGAGCTAGATGAGCCTCCGAGATGAGCCTGGAGCGGGTTTGAAGAGGCAAGCGAAGGTCTCCTGCTGCCCGCACTCGAAGATATCGGGCGATTATCGGGGAACTGTTCTGATACGGCGGATGTGATAGGTTGCTGAAGGGAAAAGACATGGGCGGATTCTGATACATAGGGGCTACACGGCCTTTCCTGTTCAAAGACCTTGAAAAGCGGACGAGGTCCCGAGGTGGACGTCGTTGGTGACGCATACGACACGTCGCGAGCATCCGACTCGCTGGCTGACTTAGTTGAGCGTGGACGCCACTTCCAGAAGCGGCTGCTGGAAGTGCTCTTGCGCGGCATCATGAGTGCGCGCTCCGCCCAATAGCCCTCGGGGAACCAGACCTACTCGAATCCATCACGAGGTGGACGAGGCGGGTCGACACCAAAACTCGATACCCCAGCACCGTTGCCGAGTGTTGGATTTGTCGACGATGGAGTATTCACGGAAGTCTCCCTCGGCATGATATGCGTGGGTTTGCCACCAGGAAGTGCGTTTTCGAAATGGGGCGACTGAAGAGATATAGAGATGAAGGGGCTAGTAGCGGATCGGGAGGGAAGGTTGAAATAGCTGTTGCGAGAGAATCAGCGTGGCGTTCTTCTAGAACGTCTTAGCAGACGCGTTACCTGATGTCATTCGTGTCTAGGATATTAAATGGTAGAGTTGTATTTGGAAAGGACCTTGTCGATGTGGACATTGTGTCCGCATTGCATTCTAGGCCAGACAAAGGTTTCGTCGATACGGGAGCGACGCGGCTCGGGGAGATTGAGCCTGCCACTCGCAAACGTATGCCAAGACTTGAGAGGAAGGGTAATACAAGAAGGGAAAAAAAGAGAGTTGACCGTTTTTAAGAGGTTGTAGGTTCTAGGTGGCGTGGATCTGTACGATGATGGTCGATGGCGAGTCGTGCGCGGACACATGGTTTAAATTCGCCGGGAAGGAGAGGCCCAATCTGTCGATGCTTTCTACAGTACAATCACGGAGCAGGTTCGTGGCAGGCGCCAAGGACACGGTACAGTGGTTCGAGCTTGATGCTTCCGACCGGAAGCAAACTTGATAAATTTTGGTATCGAATTGGGTCTGGCCCGTTTCCAACCCAGTCAACCTACGTGATCTCGAGTCGAACCGGTTGCAAACCATCAGCCTAGTGCGCCAAACGCCGTCTGTGCCATCATTAAGAAATAGGATTCATTCAAGAGACGCTGGCCATGCCTCAGGAGTCAATGGCCATGGTGTCGTCGCCGTCCAGGGCCGGTCCTTGAGACTCCAGCGGCACACCGCGGCCTCTTCCAGCCAGGAGCTCCCTCCTCACTTCGGGTCCAATAGCTGAGTGACCGTGGGTCAGGAGAAGATCCAACAGCGACTCACGCTGGTCTTCTGTGATATCACCCTTGTACCGCTGGGCAAATGCCAAAAGGCTCTGATGCCAGATGACGGGCAGCTTGGTCTTGGCATCTCCTTCGACACCCGCCATCGCATCGCCATGCTGAACAGATGCCGGGTCCTCGTTGCGGAATCGCATAAAGTGGAAGACTAGCGCATCGATAACCTGGTACGGGAGGGCGTACTTCTTCTCCAAGAGCGTCTTGATGAAGATATTTGTCGCACCACCACCCTCGGTGCCTTGAGAAGCCTCCTGAGCGGCAATGTCACAGAGACCCTTCAGGGCTGCAGCAGAGTGCAGGACGGGGACGGATACCCTAGCAAGAACGGCCGAGATGATGTGAGCCTCGCGCAGAGTACATGTTCCACTGCCAACCAAGGGAAACAAGAAGCCCTTGAAGAAGGCGGCTGGCTTGTAGAGGCCCTTCTTGAGGGAGTTGAAGAGGTGGACGTTGAGCTTCTTGGTCTCATAAATATCCTCGCGGACTCGGTCAAGGATGACCATCTCCAGGAACCGCTGGACCACATACGGCTTGCTGGAGACAAAAATCCTCGTGGCCTGGTAACAGGCATTGGTGGACCAGTCTTCCGGCTTGGTAATCTCGAGAATATCCTCCCAGTGGGGAATTGTGGGGAGGATCTTGAAGGGCTTGGGTAGAGGGCCGGACTTGTATCGAGAGAGGATTCGGCCGATCCTATATAATGTTAGAGGGGCCCACTGCCGGATAGGGCGGGGACTTACTTGGTGTAGACCTCGATAACCTTGGGAGGCAGCTCGTAGTCATCATCGGGCGCGGCGGGCATGTGGTCTCGTCTAGCCTCTGCAGCCTCGTGTGCAGCAATCTTCTCCAAGATCAAATCCGCAAGGTTGATAGAATCGCCCTCCTCCGCGCCCGAAGGCTTGAGATCCCAGCCGTGCTTCAACAGGTCGTCTTCCTCGTCCGGCATGAACTTTTGGTACATCTCAAGATCGTTGGGATCGACCTCGATTTCCTCGACAACCTCATCGTCATCGCCCCAGACTTCGTCATTGTCGTAGATTTTGTTCTCCTCCTCGACCTCGTCGTCGAATCGCGAGTCGTACCCGAAGTTGTCAATGGTCGGCTTGGGCACAGCGCGCTCGGCGTTCTCCTCCTCGGCCAACTCGCGACCTATCCGGAGAATGTTCCTGGACGCGCGGGAGTCGACGAAGTTTTCCTCCTCATCGTTGTTGGGCTTGGATCGCTTCTTGGAAGGCTTTTCCCGGAGGACTCCGGTGGCCACGATGTCATCCTCGAGGGGATTATGGCGTCGGGTGTTTCGCGCCGCGGTGGGAGTCGTAGCCTTGGGCATTTTGGGCTTATTGAAGGGGTTGGACATGGACAATGTGGGCGTCGAGATAGCGGAGCCGATATTCGTAGATTTTCAAAAATTTGTGCCTTATCGATAGGACACCCCTCCTCCTAAAGGGGACTAGCGCATGGGTCGAAAAGAGAAAAGTTCTCACCGCCTTCGGTGGTTTGCCGCCGATTTTCCGCTCAAACCGCTGGCACTGTTTGTGAAATCCAACTAAGACGATTCATCTTCATCCCTTTAACGTGGATGACTTCGTATAATCTGAAGGCATATAAATCACGGAATATTCAAGAGGTAATAATGAAGACGAATTACTTTTGCACGAATTATTTTTCTCATCCCGAGGTTCTTGTGTCACACTTGGACCGTCATGTAACGGGCTTCTCGTCGAGCGTCCGAAGTAGGTACCTAGACTCTTCTCGGAGCCATCCCGTGTTATACCTCGCATGGCAGGCTTCGATTGACATCGGGAATTGGGCTTTGGATTTCGCTGATTTCGATTCAGCCTGTGCATGTGTTGAAGTGCTTAATATATTTGATGCTCGAATAAATACAGTAGTTGCCTCCCTTTTAACACCTCATCCACGAACGGCTTACTTGCCGAGACATGTTTGCGTGCACAATTTGCCTCAGGCGAGGTACCTGAATAGCTGAAGCAAATATGTATTAGAATACAATCAAACGGACTTGGATTATCTAGAATGTTCCGAAAATCTCTTCCCTATTCGCTCATCTGTTGGACATCAAATCCCTTCATCAACGCCTCGCGTTACAAACCCCCCGCCACCATGATGCCTAAAGTAGGCACGTAGTGGGTCGGCCAATGACGCTGGAACCCACTGAAGCAGCGATGACTTCAGGCGGCAACCCCACCAACCCACTACGAACCGAAATGCCCCTCCATCGTCATATTCAAAATTCTTCCCATCCTGTCGCCCGCGCCACAACGACGTCCCTTGGCCCAGCGCACTCGCAGACAAGATGCCGACCGAGCTGGAAGAAGTACGCGATCCTTGTTAACCCTTCTGCCAGAGCCCTTACTGACCAGATCACCCCGTATAGCTCGTGAGCTTCATCGGCCATCCTCATCCTCAAATCCGCCAGGTCGCTGTCGTAAACTGCGTGCCGTACTCGACGACGGACCCAGCTCTGTTCAAGGCCACGGAGTTTCTTCCCATTCGAAACCTCAAAGTCCTAGTAAACGACAAACCTGTAAGAAAATTTGACGCACAGTGAGAAGACGAAACCGTTGGCTCATGACATATCCAGGACGTTTCAGAACATGCTGTCAACATTTTGGTCAATTTGTCTGGGGACCAGGAAGTCCTCGAGCACTTGATAAAGGATGAAAAGTTCCTCGACAATGTATTTGAACGCATAGTGGTAAGTCTAGGTCTGACATCTCTACCCCTCGAGGACACCAACTGACACATGCGAGTAGAACCCCGAGGAGCACAACGCTAACCTCCTGGCCATGCTTCTCGCCAACCTTGCGAAGTGGGATGGATTCAAGGATATCCTGAAGAGGAAACAGAAGGCCCCAGAGAAGCTCGGCTCGGATGGAAGTGTCCTCAACCAGCTGATGGACCTCTTCGTCAAGGGTCAGGATGGAACCTACAACAAGAAGGCCGATTTCGACTATCTCGCCTACGTCTTTGCCGATCTCTCCAAGCACGTCGAGATCCGAAAATACTTCCTCGAGGCGCAAGAGTACGATAAAGTGCTTCCCTTGACCAAGATCAAAGTCTTCACTGAGCACAAGTCCGACATCCGACGTAAGGGCGTCGCAAGCACCATCAAGAACGTTGCCTTCGAGATTGAGTCCCACCCGTCGCTTCTCTCCGATGAAGAGATCGACATCCTTCCCTACATCCTCCTCCCCATCATGGGAAGCGAGGAGTACGACGATGACGAGAGCAACGCCATGCTACCGGACCTGCAGCTTCTGCCCCCGGACAAGAAGCGTGACCCGAACAACACAATTCTGCAGACTCATGTCGAGTCGCTGACGCTACTAACGACGACGCGCGAAGGCCGCGAGCTTATGCGTAAGATCCAGGTGTACCCTATCATTCGCGAGACTCACCTGCACGTCCTGGACGAAGACGTCCAGGAGGCTTGCGACCGGTTGGTCCAGGTCTTGGCGCGTGACGAGGCCGATGAGGCCGATGAGGAACAGAATGAGACCAAAAGCAAGGTGACCGAGTTGGACGACGACGATGAGCTAGTGGAGGTCTAAGAAAGCCTCTTGATGAAGAGATTCAATCCTGGTAGGGAAGGCATCCCGTTTTAAGCCTGGCAATGGGCTACTCGCCAGTCGCGAAGATAGGAGGACATGGCGGTTCGATACAAGGCTATAGCATGGCGGAGTAACTGGATCATTGAGTGGAACATGAAAAAGGTTGTACGAAAGACGAGGAATTAGAGTCTAAAAGGTCAGGTATATACCAGCTTGTTGCGAAGTAGGGAAAAGTCTCAAGAGGGTTGGAATAAAAACATTATGCCAGTTAAATTATCGTTACTTGAAAAGAAACCTTGCCGTCAAACTATCCAGGCCAAACATGTATCATCAAACATCCACCGGTCATGAGCACATCGCAAAATCCTCCAACGCCGCGGCTCAATTGGGTGCTTATTTCTCCTTACCCATATCCTCCTCGCTCTCTAGGAAAACGCTCTTGCGTAAAGGGCTTACCGCAGGCCTCGCAGATAGGTAGTCCTGGCTCGCGTTCTCCCCGACAGACGGTGGTGACACGGGGGTTGGAGAACCCGGCGAGGGCATATCCGATGCGACCTTTTCCTCTTTGGATGGCATATCGCCAGTATCGCTCCTTGGACTAACAGGACCGCCGGACAGACGTCGAAGCTTCGCCAATTCTGCTTCTGAGACACCGGATACGTTGGAGGTGACCCGCCCAGAGGCATCGTCTGGGCTTCCGGGAACCACTGCCGCACTGTTCGCTGCTGCGGAGGAGCGGGAGACAGTGCTGGCGTGGTCCTGGCCCATGGAGAAGGAACTGTAAGAGGGATCTGGCAGCGAGGTGGATTTGGGTTCAGCGAAGTGCGAGTGTTTCTGGATGATTTCTATAGGGGAGAGGCCCGTATCCTGGAGCTCCGGACGAGGCGAGGTATCTATGCTTGTTAGTCTCTGAAAAGTTGTATCATGGCGAAATGTTTAACATACCATCCAACTCAGCAATTCTCTGTGTATCAGCCATCTCGACCGGATAAGGAGGCGCCGTAACGTCGTGCGAAGGTCTCACCCCCACTACCCGCGCTTCGTCCATCTCTGGGCTGGTCGGCGTGTCTTCAGAGGTTGTAACCGTCGGGGCCTTGTCTGTCGGCTGGCCTCGCATCCAAGAGATGATGCGCATGCCGGCGTCCTCAGTGCCGTAGTCGCTGGAACGGTTTCGGAAGATCTTCCGTCGACGGTAGAGACAGAAGACAACGATAGCGCCGGTGACGAGCATGAGCCCGAGAACGACGCCTAGTACTGGTGCCACCCACTTCGGAAGGCTGGAGCCGCCGCCGCCGCCGCCGCCGCCGTTGTCGTCGTCGTCGTCGTCCTGACCCGAGCCGCCGCTGATGTCGGGCCGCTCGGTAGAGGTTGCCGAAGCATACGGCCAATATGTCGTGATCTTATCCGTGTCGTAGGACGTGTCGAAGATCTTCGCGAGCGCAGACGTGGCCCAACCATCCGGCGAGGGCTTAGTAGCAGTTGCACCACCCGCAGCATCACCACCGATCTTGGACTGGATCTTCTCATGGACACCGTAGTCACCATACTTTGATGGATCATACGAGTCCATCCACTCGCCGCTGGTGACATTAAAGAGAACCACGGGGCCTCCGTCGAGACAAGCGATGGTCGAGCCAGCTAGAGGAGTATATCCTCCCAAGACCATCATTTGGTCGGGGTACGGCATGAAGCATTTGTGGCCCGCCCGGGCATGGAGGGATTTGCCCTCGCTGATCTTTGTCCATGTAAAAGACGGGAGTGAGAGCGCCCAGACCTCGTCACTGAATGGGTCTGTGGGGCTTACACCGTCAAACCCGCCGTAGTAGAATATGTTGAAGCTTGAATTGTCGGATGCGGCGGCGACAACGGCACACCCACGGGCACGGGCCCCGGGGCCATCTTTGGTCGGCTGCTGATACCATTCTTTGTTTGCGACGTCGTAAATGTCAATGGTGCTCATGAACTTCGGGCTTTCCTCCTCCTGCAGACTCGTTAGCACACTGGTTTGCATGGAAAGACAACGTAGTTATGTGACTTACACTCGCGTCTTTGTTTGGCGACTTGCCACTTCGTCCCGCCCATTCCGGATACACCACACCACCCAGCACGACGAGGATGCCTTCTTCGCCAACGGGGACCCAGACAGCCTCAGCATTGGAACGGCCTTTTACGGATTTTGGAAGCGTGGTGTTGGTCCAGGTCTCGCGCATCTGTTTAGTCATGTCGAGTTCGATCAGTGTGTTGGAGACATTGACCGCCTTGGCCGTATCGTTGACAGCGTTGTCGAAGATAGTTCCATAAGTCGGAGATCGCAGGCCAGAGAAGTACCACGCCTTGTTCTCGGAGGGAGCGTTGACGGCGGCACCGTAGGCGACATAACGAGTCACGTCGTTGTCGAGTTCATAGGATTTGAAGCTTGGTTTCCAGGTCTTCTTCTCTGGTCCATATTGATAGGCCTGATAGGAGAGGATCTCATCTGCGTCGGGATCAGGGTATAGCTCGTCGTTTCTCAAGATGACGCCGCCATAAAGGAAGAACTCGGCGTCGTTGGCGAGCATGCCGCCGTCGACATAGTTTGGGCCGGCGTCGTTGCTATTTCCCGAATTGCCCCGCGCCTTGGACATGGCATCCTTCAGAAGAATCGCAGTGATGTTCGTATCCGAGTCGAATGGAGTACTGAGGTTATAGTTGAGAATAAGACCCTCATTGTTTCCTTTGCGATGTTAGGGATTGAATTAATAGCAGGTGAAATGGAAGACAACGCACCATTGTCCACGGCTGTGCCTGCAGAACCATCGTCCATCCCCGGAGTCCACCATATATTGCCACCATCCAGATAGATCATGTCACGAATCAGAGCGGCTGTAGCAACTTGTTAGAGTCATGGCTAATGATTAGAAGTGTTTTAGATTACCTCTTGGCTGCTCCCAAATGCATATTTCAGTACTTATTTGACCATCTTGCCATGTGTCGAACTGGGCGACGGCGCTGGTTGCGGCCGCGGCCAACAGAGCCAGCGACACACCACAAGGCATCATGATGAATGGATTCGACGAACTACTCGATGGACTGCCAGTTGCTCGCGCCCCCAGAAACAGCAGTGGAAATTAGATGCAGGGAAAAGCTAGTGAACCATGATCAGTCGCGCAATTTCGAGGGCGCGAAGGGTTCGTCGCCACGGGGACTGTCAACGGAGACAACGAGGGGATGGCAGTCCCGTTGTCTGCCGAGGGCACCGCTCGGTGGCGGTAAGATATGTCTCCTTCGGGAAGGTATCTGACAAGGCAGACAGGCTGGGAACAAATGCGCTCTGAGACGACTGGACCTGGGTGCGGCTTAGTTCCTGGGGATGAGAAGTCGTACTGGACAGTCAAAGAACGGGCAGAGTCAGCATCAATGCAAGAGGTCGACAACAAGGACCCTGCAAGCGAGCCGCAAATGGGAAGTAAGACACGATATTGAGAGGGGATGGCAGTAAGAACGGCCTGGTCGAAGGACTTTGGCAGCGAGATTTGCCACTCAAGAGCCGACAACGGGGAAGATGTAGGGCTGATGGGTCAGCTGTTGTTCCCGGGGCGAGATGGACCCAAGCGCACCAGCACTGTCACGGCGGGATGGATGCACAGCGGCCAGGCTGCTCCGCCCGAGTTATCCCTTGGGATTCATAGGACGCTACGTTTGGCAACCGAATGTGCAGCATGTGGTGTCATCGACGATTGGCTGCCCAAGGCCGGACTCAACCAGCCTAGAGCTGCGTTGGTACATATGTATGTGGGATGGAGGGACCCAGAGTATTGCTCAGCCTCGGCGGGCCGGATTGCTCTGACCGTAACGTTCGATACGGGGTACGGCAAGTAGGGTAGCATGAAAGGACATTCTGGATGGTGCCATGTTGACGGGGGACACACAACTGCAGCAAAAGTCACCGTTGGGGAACCATCGCGAGTACGGAAGAGTGCTGACCTCAGAATCTCGCATGGCCCAACGTGGGGAGCGTTGGTGTCACCGCCGTGGCAGAAGTGCCAGAACCAGGCCCACTGTGAAGTACGTGATGATCAAAGCAGATCCCTGGTAAAGCGGGCCTGAGGCCGAAGAGAAAACGGAAAGAAAGGAAATGCACATGGCAATAGACTAGGCCTGGCGAGAATAGTGCTGGACTGGGGCCACGCGGCCGGTGGAAGTAGGTGGCTGAGAGCCTGACAGAAACAATGAAAGGAAGTGCTCTGACTTTTCTGCAATCGGCCAGCCACTTCACCGTCTGAGCTCGCAGCAGGCTGGCTAGTCGAGCTTGAGCCTCAAGGATCCATTACCTGCTGCCTGTGGCCGTTTGAATAATTTCCGCGTACGATGACGACGGTGGGGATGACGGTGTTCTGAATGAGCGAGATTAAGTTGTCATCCCGATGACTCCAGCAATAAAAGACCCGGCTAACTATCCAAATAAGAAGAAGCTCTTACCATAAGCAGAGCTCTCCCGGGTGAGGATGACAGGTTCAGAACTTTGGGACGTCGAGAGAATAAACAGACAGGCTGCCGGGGGTTGGACAGGGATGGGACCGGGATAGAACTGGGGGCAAGGGACGATCTCACCATCCATGCCAATTGACAATGAGGCCCCCCTCTTTGCCGCAAGCAAGAAGCTCCAGAGGACCGAGTTGGTCCCGATTTAGCCCCCAACACACCCTCCAGCACATCAGGCTGTCAAATAGGCTCTGGTTGTGGTTGCAGGGATGGCGGTTCAACAGTGAGGGAGGGTGAGCTGGCAGCCACCTTCGCTGCATTTCGGATGCAACTCATGTGGCCGAGCGACGGAAGAAGGTGGGCATGCAATGCAAAAGTCGCGCACACGGCCGATGCTGGTACGGCAGATGGGTGCTAAACGAGGTAAGGGAGGAAGAGGGGGAGGAGGATCGACGAAAGAGAGCACGAGGTTGAATGGCTGATGAATACTCCGTACGATCGCGATTCACGTTCACGTTGGAAAAGAACAAAGAGGAGGTCGAGGTTCAAAGAGAAAGCGGCGCTCTGGTTGGCTCCGGCTGGCCTGAGCTCCGCTCCGAAGCGAAGGTTTGCCTTACTAGGCAACTCAGTCGTTGGCCCAACGGTCATGGCGGGGACTGATTTGCACACGGGAGCACCACACCAGTGACACCACGTTGTGAGCCTTAGAGTTAGGGCGTAGACGGGCGGGATAGCGGCGGTGGTCCAGCGGCCGATGAGGGCGGGGCCGGGCTACTCTCTGCGATCCACGGATGCCACAGGGCTGGACTACAGCGGGGCCCGCCAACTGAAGGCCCTCTGAAAGGTCTGAAACCGCCCGAAGCTTACGCTGGGCTTGCACTGAGCTTGCACTGCGCTTGCACTGTGAGGCGGAGCCGGGACCGTCTCCATCGCGCCTGTGGCCAATCACACCCCGTGACACCCCTGAGCACTTCTGTGGCGCTCCTTGCCCGCTGTGGATACTTTGTAGCGGTCCAAACTCTGCCTACTCTATCCACCATCTCCAACCTCCATCCATTCACCCACCCACGCCAGCTTTCATCCACCATTCACATCGCTCCCCGCTCCTTGGGATTTGTCAGGGCTGCCTTGGGGCTGCTTGCGGCGCTTTTACGCCTCAATCCGTTGTTGCGCCTCTCGCACCCCGCCGAGCCTATCCTGCCTATCCCTGGGCCACATCCTCCAGTGAAGCCCAAGCCTCGTGGCTCAAACACGAGCTCCTCTTGAAAGTTCCGACCCTCCGACCTTCAACCAGGCCTATCCCGTGCTGGCCGCTGCAGTTATGGCTTGGTGCCGTGCAACAC
Source organism: Neonectria coccinea (assembly GCA_019137265.1). Classification (NCBI taxonomy): domain Eukaryota; kingdom Fungi; phylum Ascomycota; class Sordariomycetes; order Hypocreales; family Nectriaceae; genus Neonectria; species Neonectria coccinea. The sequence continues at coordinate 37,511 of WPDF01000004.1, read as the reverse complement.
AGCTATTCAGCTGCCAGAATCGCTTCCCAGAGTTGACTTGCGAATTACGACGCCGATGTCACCGTCGACGCTGGACTCGCTCTTCTGGTCTCTAGGCTGACTGCAGACAAGGATAGTAACCGAACGTTTCCCAATCAACTCCATTCTCCGGTGTATGTCAGATCGACCCTGTCCACAGCCCCGCTGGGCAAAAGAGACTGGGGGGTGCCTTGTTGCTTTGTTACGGAGACAATTGGCCTCCTCGTCGTCACCGGCACCGGTCATGGATGTCATGGCATCACCACCTCGCTCGTTTTCATGGATGCGTGCGTGGTATTTGGACTCTGTCCTGCCAGGTCTGAACCTACCCGCCCATCCCGTCTTCATGCAACTCGCACCTGGTCCCAGTGGGCCTTGTTTATACTTCTTGGCTTTGCCCCAAGGCCACATTCTGGGCCACATTCTGCGTCGTGCTGCTTCCTGCTTTGGGATGTCGGACGTGCTCCGTCCTTGTCCCGGCCTCCATCCCAGCCTCTACCCCGATCGTGCTTTCTGCATGTGCTCCAGCCGCATTGTTGCTCGTGCTGCTGCGACTCGAGCAGAGCCATGGCTCTTCTCGAGGTATCCACAGCAGGCGCATAATACCATTTAGCTCAGTGCTGCCCTCGTACCTCGCATCAGGTCACTTGCCTTTGTGATATCTCAGTCCAATCTCACCGACAACGGTAGTCTTTGCCCACATCTCCGCTCCCATTTCCGCTGTGGTGCCGTCCGTGCCTAGCTTACGAGCGCCGTGGATCCCTCCCTGCCCTTGTTCACTCATTCTCACCACATTGGCTTCGAGACTTTGGTTGACGGACATTGGCACCACGTTGCCACGTCCTGCCTTGCCTTACGCATCGGCTCCCCCCCCCTGGTCCCTTCGTCAAGTGAGTGGCTTGTAAACAGGAAGAAAATAACAACCAATTGGGGTATCGAGCCCAGTGGTGCGACTCTTCCCCGTCTATATCGGCAGTTCGTAGGGCTACCTGGCTCAGCCACCCGGCTCCCGCCCTCAGCTTGAGCTATCCATCGTTTGTACATATGCTCATCTAGGTACGGCCCCCATCCCGTCTTCCTCTCTGCTCTCCCGTCCGTCTAGTCTGACATCGACAACAAAGATCCAACATCAGACGCGAGGCGCTCTTTCTCCCCACGTTCGCTTGTTGCAGCTTGCAAGCTTCGGTGCCGCTGTCTCCTTCGTTCGCTTTGTCTCACAGCACCGAGCCATCATGCGTCTCCTGTCGACTCTCTACCTCCTGGGCACCTTGGCTACTGAGATCTCAGCCCACAGGGATCCCAACAGACCTCAGGTCGTACGTCGACAATACAATTATGACACTCCGAAGGACGAACCACCGCCGTCAAGTGAGGAATCTGGACCAAGTGTGACCTGGAACGCCAAGTGTGGTTGCAATCTACCAGTGACGACCACCACCGTTGAGCCTCTGCCCGACTCTACCACAGCGGAACCAACATATGACGTGCCAACCTACGACGTGCCAACCTACGACGTGCCAACCTACGATGTGCCGACTTACGAGGTGCCGACCCCGACTTCAACGCTCACGGAAATAACGACCTCGACCCACGGCGAGACCCCAGTTCCAACCTCATGGTAAGAGATTTTTGAACCGAAATGAAATCTTAAGCTAACTTCTATATAGCAACGCCGCGACTGTCACGTAACCTACCTATTCCGATCCAATGCTGCTCGATTAGACCAACTAACCATGACCCAGTGAAACCTCCATCAAGACCGAGTGGCAAGTGAAGTGGCGAACCACCACCGAGTACATCTACAAACCGCCTGTCACGGTAAGAAACTTGGCCGTTCTCCGCAGGCAAATGCTGACCTGGTCCAGAAATACTCCACTGTCACCATGACCATCCCCGGAGAAGACGTTACCGTAACTGTTACCGGCGAGGGCGCAACCGTTACCGTCCCTGCTAACACGGTGACCGTCCCCGGACAAGATGTTACCGTCACTGTTACCGGCGAGGGTACAACCGTTACCATTCCTGCTAACACAGTGACCATCACCGGAGAGGAGGAGACCGTTACCCTTCCCCCGAAGACAGTAACCGCCCCGGGCGTTACTATCCCCGGTACAACGAAGATCGTGACAATTTCCGGAGAGGAGGAGACAATAACGCTTCCCGGAACGACGGTCACGGCCCCTGGCGTTACTCTGCCTGGCACAACGAGAGTCGTGACAATTTCTGGAGAAGAAAGAACAGTGACACTTCCTGGAGCCACCGTAACGGCATCTGGCAGGGCAACAACCGTTACTCTCCCCGCCGAGACTAGAATCATCACCGTTTCAGGTGAAGAAGAGACTGTCACTATTCCGGGAGAACGCACGGTTGTCACCCTTCCTGGTGAGACAGTTACCTCACTGTCGACAATCACGCTACCTGGCGAGACTAGAATCGTAACAATTTCTGGAGAAGAAGAAACAGTTACGCTACCGGGAGAGAGAACCGTTATCACTCTTCCTGGTGAAACAGTCACCTCGCTGTCGACGATCACGCTACCTGGCGAGACTAGAGTCGTAACGATCTCTGGAGAAGAAGAGACGGTGACTCTTCCGGGAGAACGAACAGTGATTACTCTACCTGGTGCCACTATCACTGCGCCGGGTCAAACGATCACAGCGGTAACGACCCTTACGCTTCCTGAGGAAACTAGAGTCATCACCATTTCTGGAGAAGAGCAGACGGTCACTCTACCTGGAGAACGAACCGTTGTGACTTTGCCAGGCGAAGAGGTGACAGTCAGCGTTCCTGGCCAAGCCACGACTGTGACCCTCCCCGCCGAGACACGCGTCGTGACGATATCTGGAGAAGAACAGACTGTTACCCTGCCTGGAGAACGAACGGTCATCACTCTCCCTGGAGACACGATCACAGCTCCCGGGGAGACGATTACAGCACCTGGACAGACGATTACAGCACCTGGAGAAGTCGTCACGCTCCCTGGCACTACGGTCATATCTACCTTCACCACCGAACTGCCCGCAGAAACGGTTACAATTACACGAGATGGTGAGACCGTCACTTCAGTAATTCCAGGAACAACCAGAACCATTACGACGACGGTGACACTGGAAGCCAGTACAATTACCCAACCACCGACGACCATCACCCAGACAGACCTTTCCGAAATCACCGTGTGCCCGAAGGTGACTGGAAACTCTGCGCCGCTGCCCTCGGATTCGGATCTCACGTTCGGTTGCAAGCCCGGATACGTGTGCAACCCTCCCAAACCGGCTTCTTGCAATTTCTGGCCCGAGCCACCAAGTGAGGACTACCTCTGCGCTCCTGAGTATTGTATCCCCTCCCCGCCTTTCAAGAATGTCACTTGGAAGGAGGACAAGACCGGGTACTACCCACCGTCCTACGGTTACTTCGACCTGAACCCGGAAGCGTTTGGCCTTTCTTATGACATCTTCGAGAAGGAGGTGATCTTCAAGACGAAGAAACACGGCTATGTTAAAACTATTACGACCGGAAACTGGGAATCTCAGTCAACCTTGACCGATTGGCCCCAGGCTACGACAACCACGACGACCTATGGATCTTATAGGATGCGTCGTCGACAAGAACTCCACATGTTCGGAAAGCGTGACACTACACCTTCTCTCTGCTACGACGACTGCAACGGTGCCTACAAGATTGCGTTGTCTGTGGGTAAGTCTGCTGAGCTTTGCGATTCTGGCTCCTCCTTCATGGATAGCTATGCGATCTGCTCGACGTGCATCCAAGACAACACGGATTCCGGAAAAGAGACGATCCGTGACTATGTTGAGCCAGAATTCTCGCAGTTCATTGGCTACTGTGAGGGAACGGGTACAACGTCTCCCACGACCAGCGAATCGGGCCCTGAGTCTGCAGTAACAACCGAGCCTGATGTGTCGACGACAAGCCAAGTCGAGGCCAGCTCTGATGACTTCACGGCATTCACATCAACAACCGAGGCAGAGACGACTGAGGCAGAGTCGACCGAGGAGGCAACCACCACGCAAGAGGAGGCAACTTCAACAGAGGTAGCAGCAACTTCAACTGAGGAAGCAACGTCAGCGGAGGAGGTAGCTTCGTCAGAAGAAGTAACATCAGCAGAGGAGACAACTTCAGTAGAAGAGGCGACCTCAACGGAGGCGACCGTAACGGACGACGCAACTTCGGCTGAGATAACCTCGACAGGGGGTGCAACCTCAGAGGAGGAGGCAACTTCTACAGAGAATGCCGAATCTACTGAAGTGGCCTCTGAATCGACCGATGCGACTGCAACCTTGACTGAGACTGCTGGCGAATCAGTGTCAGGTGAGTCGGTTTCTGTGACTAGCGAGTCTCCCGAAGAAACATCGACTGAAGACTCTGAACCTTCTGCTTCTGCTTCTGCGTCTGCTTCTGCGTCCGCTTCTGAGTCTGCCTCTGCTTCTGAGTCCGCCTCTGAGTCCGAGTCTGCATTCGACTCTGGTTCTGTTTCTGCTGCTGCTTCTGCTACTGAAACCTCTACCGGTACTGGTGCTGGTACGGATACTGATACCGCTACTGCCACAGCCACGGGCACTGCCACTACCACTGGTACTGGGACTGCCGCTACTACCGAAACTGCCTCAACCGGGTCTGCATCTGATGGCCAAGGCGGAGACCAGAGTACTAGTGGAGCGGGAGAGGGCTTTACCACTACTGGCACGATCTCAGGATCTTCGGGGTTGCAGACTCGTACCACGACAGCTACCGAGTCGACTTCTAATCCTGCAACGGTCACAGGAGCAGCTTCCTCTCTGACTGTTGGTTTCACCAGCTTCGTCACACTCCTCACTGCACTTGCGGTCCTCTTCATTTAATCTTCGAGTATATTGCTTTTTTTTCTTCGACATTCCAAGACACTCATTTACGATAATATCAACAAAATAACGGTCTGGATATGACGCTTATATTATTCTAAGCACATTCATTACGGCATATGTATATCTAGGGACCTTGATTTGGAATGCTTATTTTGATAGATTTGGCATTAGCTCTAACACTCATTTACGGCGCAATCTGGGAACAGGATAGTGGGCATGGACATCCTGGAAATGATACCCTCCAACACTCCTTTAGACTGAGATTTGGGATGACGCTTGGCGTGGAAGCGAAAGAAACAAGCCATTGGTTCGAAGAGATGGATCGGGATCCAATTTGATGCTGTAGAATGGATGGCTGAGCATGATGGATATTAATACAATGTGCGATGGGGATAACTGGCAAAGCGGGAGGAAGACTGAAAATCACATGTCTGGGTGCCTATAGTTTAAGTTTTCAATGATCAAAGCCCAACGGGCGAGTTGATCTGGTTTTGATTTTCTCATGCCTTGTGACTTGATGCTTCCATTATGTACCAAGGAGTCGTATCATGTTATCCCGTTATCATCCCAAAAACTGTCAAAACATTCGTCTCGTTAACTTGACCTGCACGCCAACGTTATTGTTCCAAGTCAGCATTCCACATCTTCAACACTGCGACCAACGAAGGATGCCGCACACATACTTTTAACAGCCGTCTCATGCATTGCTTCTTCTCCTCCGTCGCATCTCAGGCCGCACACGGGCCTCTTCGAATTGGCCGGCTTCGAGCGTCGCCAAGTCTGCAATCTCCGAAGTCGACCGGCGCCGCGGGAACTTCAGCGTGCCCCAGAAGTCGGAGAAGCGCTCGGCTTTGGGCACGGGGACCATAAAGGATGAGAGGGAGATGCCGAGCATAGCTTTGTTGTCTTGAGGGAGTACTTTGGCCGGGATTGCTCTGGGAGTCGACTGGGGGATTGGAGATGGTGTAGATGTCTTTTTGTGATAGCTCGACTGGTGGGTGTCTTGTCCCGTATTTATACCCCCAGAGTCATCATGTCATGCCATCAGCCATCAGCTATAAACCCCAGCTTTCCCATCAGCCAGAAACTCGGTGACACGTAGAAAGACTGCGCTTGGTAACTCAACTAACAAGCATGAACGCATTCGACCGGTCGCGAACAGCACGTTGGGGCATCGAGATCTATGGAGGTTGCCGAGTGGCGGGAAGCCTATCACACTTACTCCATTCGGGTCGGGAGGCTGCGAGCGAGGCTTCGAATTGGTTCGCTAGACTTGGATCTGGAACTCTGGACCTGGGACTATCGATACTGAAGGAATGGAGTGGAGAGCCACAACAGAGGCAAAGCCGGAGATGTGACATGTGTTGAAGCACGACGAGGTTCTCGTGCTCGCTATTTTACACTCCATGCATGTTTGTGGTTTGTTGTGCAAAGCGTATCGCAGGGCTAGCGAACACGAGGCTTTCCATCATGTTCAACATTGGCTCCTGTATTTGATTCAGATTCCATCTCAGTTATCCCAAAACGCCATTTGTTGCCCCATCCGCATCCCATTCATGCCGTACACATGAGCGTGCAATTCGCCTTCTTTAAGGAATCTTCAGTCCAGTCCATTTTAGTGAGGCTCCGACCCAACCAACTGAATCCCATGATCCGTGTCCGTGTCCGTGTCCGTGTCCATCTCCTTGGTTTCAGCGCCTTTCGACATGTCATACACTCATTCAACCACCAATCCCTCGAGTACACGCATCGCCTTGCTGCCTTCGCTCTCAAACCGGCTAACCATGGCCTCGCACTCCTGCTTGAGCTTCTTTTCCGCCTCGCCCGCGTTGTGGTAGATCCACTCCTCCACCGTCATCTGCTTCTCCGGTGACGTGAGAGTCTTGCCCTGCTTCAGCAAACGGTCGACGACGGTGTTCTCCTTTCCGCTTTTAGGGAGCGGAGATGCGAGCACGGCTTCAACGTCAACTTCTACCCAGGGGGCCGTGCTTCGAAGTCCTGCAATCATGTTACGTTTTGATGGCGAGCTTCGCGTTGGCGTTGCCGCAACTGGTGCTAGAGCGACTCGCTTGACGCTGGCAGCAGGCTTCGACGATGGGGGCTGGTTCTCGGCGTCGGATGACTGAGGCGATTGAGACGGTGAGATGGCGGCTTGTCGAGCTGATGGGGCAGGCGAGATGACTCTGCCAGGCGTTGAAGGGGGGTTTGTCAAATGCCTGGTGTTAGGAGGTGGTGATGAGGCCATGTGTCTCGCGACTGGGGATTGCTGTGGCTCCTCGAAGGCAACAACTGGTGCTTTGGTTTTCTCAACGCCGGCCGAATGAACCTCCACATCTTCCTTGACTGCCTCAACTGACTCCTGGCTGCTTGTAGCATTCATCGACAGACGGGCTTCAATCGACTTCTTGGATGGTCTTCCACGGCCGCGCTTTGGAGGAGCCTCGGTAGGCTGGCTGCTTTCGACGCCAATCGATGCGCGAGAAGCCAGGGATGCCTTGGATGGGCGACCACGACCGCGTTTAGCTGGCGGCTGGGCAACTGGCTCAGCGGGAGCTTCGACAGTGGGCTCGGCGGCGGGAGACTCGGTTGGAGCCTCCACCAGCTCAACAGCACCCGTAGACTCACGGGAGGCAAGAGAAGCTTTGGATGGGCGTCCGCGTCCTCGCTTTCCAGTACTCAGCCGTGCTTCCGCCGAGGACTTGATGACAACTGTGCCTGTGCTGACCAGGCTGTCCTCGTGGACCTCTTCTTCGAGCTCTTGCTGGGGTTCAGGGGCTTCGTCTTCCTCCACGGGCTCCGGAGTAGGTACCTTGGCCTTTTTGGCCTTGGTCTGTTTTGAGGCCTTGCGAGGACCAGCCTTCCGGCCCTTCTTGGGAACATGTAGTTCCTGAGGTTCTTCCATCTCCATCTCAGCCTGGAGCGCCTTCAATTCATCTTCGACGTCAGCTTCATCGTGCTCCACAGGTGTGGGGTTGAACATCGCGTAGTCTGCTGACTCCTGAACGGGCTCGGCTTCAGTCGTTGAATCTCTTGCCCCTTTGCTCCTCGACGCATTCATTCGCTCCGAGTCGGAGTCAACTGTGATTTTCTCATCTTCGCTGTGTTGTCGCTCGAGGTCTGCCTCTAGTTGGCGTTCGATTTCGTCATCATCGGGGAAGGCTCCAGGGACTGATGTAGCAGATGCGGCCGAAGCGGCCGACGCAGTTGATGCTTTGCGGACCTTTGTCGTTGATGCTTGGGTCTTCTTACGCCCTGCGGCCTTCTTAGGAACCGGCACATCCATCATCTCATCATCGTCAGCCCCCAGGACCGAGCTAATCACTTCAGGGCTGCTGCGGTTCCCTCCTGCCCGCTTCTTCGCGGCCGGCACTTCTGTAGTCATGGCAGAGTCATCCATGACCGTACTCGCTCGCTTCTTTCCACGGACGGGCTTCTGTTGGGGAAGAGTCTCCTCTTCCTTGACCGCATCCTCCTCGACTAATTCTTCCTTCTTAGCCTTTGTTTTTCGTCCCTTGGCCGCAGCAGTCTTCCGTGGCTTGCCCTTCTTCCCACCTTGAGTAGAGGCAGTAGTCAACACGCTGTCTTCTGGACCGAGTATTGAGTCTATGACTGAGGCGGCTTCTGATGTGACTGTGGCGACGGATTGAACCGACAGTCGCGATGCCTTAGATGCGCGGCCGGCCTTTGCTCGGCTTGTCTTCTTCGCGCCCTGTGTTTGTTCCAGTAAAGCAAAGAACGGGCAATCGGGGGATCGGTTGTAGTGTTCGTCGCTGTATCATGTCAGTTGTGGACGCGCCTAACAAAGGCATACAAAACACCTACAGAGGCTTATCGGCAGGCTCCCAGCCGTCGAGGGCCAACTGGCAGTAGACGCAAGTCGCCATGTCGTCTGAGTCTGAGGTTGGTGTGTACTTCCAACCAGCGTCCACCAGCTATCGAATGTGAGCGAATGCTCTTCAGACCGCGCTGAGAAAAAAACCTACCTGCTTGGTCTTGCACTTCCATCCCTTCTTCGAATCGTGAGGCCATCTCCCTGCAAATGTCGCTTTTCGGGCGTCCTTCATGTAGGGCTGACTTGGATCTTCTTGCGCGTAGTCTCCAAGCTCTGCCTCGATGGCGGCTACCACAGCCCATCCACAGTCAGGGCCATGCTTGAGGTGTTCCAGGAGTGGATCATCGCCAGCCTCCCAACCATCAAGACCTTTGTGGCAAAGAAAGCAAGTGACATTATCGGGACTGGCAGGACTGGGGTTGTAAAAGAAACCGGCGCGGGCAAGCTGATAGCACTTGTCAGCGTGGAACGAAAGTCGGGCGCAGAGGAGCGCATACACTCGCGGGCGCAATGTTTCGATGGGGCCAGCTTAGGTTTTTGGTGCCTCGACCATTGGCACCCGAGGCTCGCTTCTTGACGCTTCTGTGGAAGGAGGCCAAGCGGTCCTCGTATGTGATGTATTCGTCGGTGACTTCCTCGGCAGACATGTTGTTGGTGGCTGCACGCGTGCAACCGGAGTGAAGTCGTGGTGTTTTCTCGTTCAGTCGCGGGTCGCGAGCTGGCTGATAAGCGCGAGACGCGGCGGCGGTTGGTGTAGATCAAGAGGAGGTCGTTATCATTTCAATCATAAGTAATCGTTTGCGGACGTCCTCGTGAGTTCCTCGGCTGCGCGGGTAGTTGATGCGAAAGCCGTTGGTTGTTGAAGGGGAATTGGTGATGGAAGTAGTCGTGACGACCAGAACGACCTGCTGGCGAGCATCCGTGTGGGTGGGTCTGGGGCGCGTTTGTTTACTTTCGGGGGAAGTGGGGCCGCCAGTGTTTGGATCCTGGTGAGCCCAACTCCCGTCACCTTGGATTATGTCGGTCAACCTGCGACTGGCTTCGGTAGGCGAAATGCCGAAATTCCAACCGGGCCTGAGTCAAGCTTGTATTTTTGTTGAATTTGGGGTCAACTTGCGGTGGAAATATGTACTGCGACGCTGTGGGTGGCGTTATTCCTTGGAACTTAATGAAACAAAGACAGATTTAATTAGCAGGCAGGTACTTCGTGCTTGGGCTGGCGTCCGGATAAGTATGGACTAGGTCTAGTTGTATTATAACGTATTGCAGCCCATTGTTCGTCAAGAAACAGCAGTTCACGAACAACCCCTACTCCCAATGGACTCACAGCTTCCCAGCACCTTTCAATCCACGCTCACCGTCTACCAAGATGCACCATCCCTCACTGCCTCGGCCACCATCACCAGCAACAACAGCCTCGAACGCCCCCTTTTCATTGGCAAACTCAATGACCTCGTCGTCGAAGCTTCCGGGCTGCAGCCAAACAGAAGGGATTCCCAGCCTCTTGGCCTCCTGTAGAACCTTGAGCGTCGCTCCCGGCGGTGTGATGACAGAAAGCGATGTTTGCTTGGGGTTGGGAAGGGCGGCGACGTCGGCGACAGTGGGATGGTTCTCGTCCAAGGCGGATATGGTTGCCGACCCCGGGTTGATGGGAATCACAGGGAGATCATGCGCCAGATACCAGGTGAATACTATTCGTACAAACGGCAAGTTCAGCAGGGGCTCCCACGCAGGAGTTGACGTGAAGGCCAGCCAGGACAGAGCACGTAGTCTTACCTCGGTGTCCGAACTTTGCAGGGTTAGAGCTCGCTCCAACGACGGCAAAGGCGGAGGATGAGAAGAACTTGCGGACAGAAGCCTCGGTAGTCATGATTGCTGCGTAGGATGAGACAGTTTTGGTCAAGTGGAGTTGGATGAATGCTGCGATGTGTTACAAGTGCTGTGCGAGCACGCAAGCAAGCTTCCGATAACACCGAAGCGACTGCGGGGTTCCGAGCCCTTTCGCCGATCATCCGGACGTCATAAGTTAAAACATCCGGCACGTTAATAACGAACTGTTCAGTTGTTTCATTTTTTGGATTCCTCATTTTTTGGACTTGAACAAAACCAGACCTCGACGCTCAGGCCAAGATGTCGGTGTTTGGGTCAGTTTGTGTCTGTCGATAGTCTTGCAGAAAGAAACGCTAACCGTCCCATTAGGAGAGCCACCTTTTCTGCAGCTGGATATGCGGCAGCCAGGCCAACTTATCCGCCAAGTCTCTACAAGACCATCATCGGGTACTGCACTGCGGATACCTTGAGTGGAACGTTGTTGGACTTGGGGTGTGGCCATGGAGTCGTTACCAGGGAGCTGGCTCCGCACTTTGCAAGGGCAATTGCAATTGACCCGAGTGCTGGCATGATCAGTCAAGCCCAGAAGACAACTAAAGACCCCAAGATATCTTTTCGGCAAGGCAATTCGGAAGATCTGTCTTTCATCCCAGACAAATCAATAGACTTGGCCGTCTCGGGCCAAGCTGCCCACTGGTTCGACTACACCAGGGTTTGGCCAGAACTATCTAGGGTGGTTAAGCCGGGGGGATCAATCGGCTTTTTCGGATACAAAGATAACATCATCGTTGGACACTCTCAGGCAAACAAGATTTTTGACCGATTCTGCTACGGCGAGGGGGAGGTGGCTGAAGGATTGGAAGGGATGAACCAATATTGGGAACGTCCTGGAAGAGACATCCTCCGCGACCTGCTGCTTGCGGTGAAGCCCCCACAGCCCAATTGGGAGGATGTGAAGAGAATCATGTACGACGTCGACAAAGACACGACTGATATCGCGGGCCCAGAGACAGCTTGGATGAGGAAAAGTCTCAACCTGGGCCAGTTTGAGGCCTACGCGAGGACATTTAGCTCCTACCAGGGCTGGATGGATGCGCATCCGGAGAAGAAGAGTCGGGCACAAGGAGGCGATGGAGATATCGTGGATCTGATGTTCGACCAGATCCTAGAGGTAGAGCCGGAGTGGAAAGCAATGGGCGACCAATGGCGAGATGCAGAGGTTGAGACTGTCTGGGGAACGTACATACTGTTGGCTCGACGATCTTCTGCTACAGCATGAGATTGTATCCGGACACTTGGAAGCCTGCATGTCGCCATTGGAACCCTGAAAGAGGTGGAAGTAAGTTTTTGGTTACAATTTGAGTGGCGAAATTATCGTAACATGTTAGAACTGAAAGCATCAAAGAGACAGGAGAGAGAACTAAGTTACTAGGTACGATCTGTCTTCGTATTGAGACTGACAAAAAAACAACTTCTTTATGCATTTTCAGTCAAGCCACTATGTGTTTCACTACAAGCTGGTGTTACTGTGCTTGCCAGCCTTTATCCCATCGGTTTCAGCTGGGTTTAACTTGTTTCCCGATATAAAAACCTCTGCGACATCGAATGCAACAGAATGACTGGCGTCTATCTGCTGGCTCAAACACTTCGTGGAGCGACCCGTACCTTCACCGCAACAAGACTGAGATGGCTTCAAGAATGACCGCAACCTTCCATGTCGGTTCGGGACTTAGGATCAAAACACCGCCACAATTGAACTTTACGGTTCTGCTTGTCGGCATCTTACCTCAAGTACAGACAGATATTCAAGGAGGTGACTCGGTGAGGCAGCGCAAGGTGGGGCAGGATGAGGTCACCGCTGGTGCATCGTACACAACAACACCACGATGGGCGGTCAAAGAAGAAAGGGGCTCAATGAATGGACACCAACCAACCCCCCTCGCTAAGCAAAATTGTGCACTTTTTACGCAGAACACTGCATGGATAGCTCAGCCCCTCGATAACCAGGCTTGCGGCATTGAACGATTGCCAGTAGTTGCACCCGTTCCATTGGCTCGTTCGCAGCCCGGCTGGAGACGCCTGACACGGTTGCCACGGTTGCCCCGTCAGTCCCAGGCGAAAACGGCCACCAGGGAGGCCAGAGCGTGGACGACCATGCACAAGGAGCGGACATCTGCTGCGTTTCTAGCTCCTCCATCTTTCCAACCTCAACACCATTTTCTACCGCCCTGCAAACGCATCACCAACCCATTTTTTCTGTTGCTCGTCGACTGGTCTTTACTGCCCGCTCCCGTGTCCGTGTCTTCAGCTGATCACGTACCCCCCGATTCAAACCCAAAATGGTAAGTTGGCCCGGCACCTGTGTAAACAAACCGCCCCGCGAGCGCATTTTAGTGCATCTGATTCGACAGCCGCCCACCCGCTCGCTGCAGAAGAACTGGTTTCTTGCTTCGTCTTTTGCGCCGCGAGCACTATTTGCCTCTGTCCCATCTTCACCACTGCATCTTCAGAATTGCATCTCTCTTGCGCTCGCGAGGCTTTGAACGCTCCATCTGCAACCATGGCTCCTAACCACGTTGATTCCCAGGCTTCTACCAACTACAAGGAGGCTTTCGCCCTTTTCGACAAGCGCGGCAACGGCCGTGTTTCCCTCGACAGCCTCGGTGACCTTCTCCGCGCCTGTGGCCAGAACCCCACCCTCTCCGAGATCCAGGACCTCGAGAAGAATATTGCTGGTGACTGTGAGTATCCCAGTTTGATGCCTGGTGTTTTTGCTTGAGTGTAGCACAGCGACTGACTCTGCGATTCCACAGTCGATTTCGAGACCTTCCAGCGCGTGCTGAACCGCCCCGGTGGCTTCCGCGAAGCCGGCGAGCCCGAAGAATACTGCCGCGGCTTTCAGGTTTTCGATAAGGACATGACGGGCTTCATCGGCGTCGGCCAGATCAAGTACATCCTGACGAACCTGGGCGAGAAGATGACCGAGGAGGAGGTCGACGAGCTCCTCAAGGCTGTGGACACCAGCTCCGGCCAGGTCAACTACACTGGTTCGTAACACCCATGCTCCTTTGCATTTGATATGAGGATTGCGTATACTGACTTTGGTTTGCGTGGTTGTAGATCTCGTGCGAACCATCCTCGCCAACTAAGCGACACGGGTTTTTGGTAGACCTGGGGGTAATGCATCTACGTGGACGGAATGGCGTTGCTTGCGTGTTTGATTAAGGACATTGGTTGGGTAAATTGGGATGGAGAATTGCTTGCCACGCATTAGCAAGGCATTATACTATGTATGGATTTTTGGTAGATGTTTTTAGGGGGCGAGCAGGAGTCACAGAATCGATCGTTCTGTTATTGCCTCTTTACTCCCTTGGCTTGTTGCGTGGCCATTGTTTTCCGGGCGTCTCCGGTTTTATGGCGGGGTCTGTTGAGTGGCGGTCGCATTGACATTACGGCAACAACAATGGGAACGCCAGCGCTTGTGGTTGTCTACTAGCTACCTTAGGTAGTTAACCAGAGTCATGCATGACTTCCATTGAGGATCAAGTTACGTTGGCTTCTCATACACACAAGAAACGCATTTGAGGCGCCTTCCGCTCCCATTGTTCGTCATGATGCTCGTTCACTCGTTCATGGGACGTCATGGCGTCCATCCACAGGCACCGGAGCTTCCGTACTTGCCCCGCGTTTCTATTCGCAGCTTACCAGCCCAGCCGGAGCTCAGCTTCCTCGTCGCCCCATCCTTCTGCATCACCAACAACGCCTTGTGACGCGCCTTCCGACGCCTGGAAACATTCTGCCTGATTCACCGTCCTAGAAACGCAGTTGCACCTTACGCTACCCCTCTTTTCTTTGTCTCTGCCTCGATCTGACGGCATCGAGCCAATCGGCTTCCCGCATTCAAGCTGGAACGACGTTCTGCTCTTAAGCCCCTCCTCCTCCTCCTCTCCCTCCTCTTCCTTCTCCTAGCCGCAACTCTGGCTTCCTCACGAGCTTTCTCTCGCCTTGGCTCCCTTGTCAATCACTTCAGATTCCAAGCAGCACGATCGACGATCCCGCAACGCCCGTTGATGACTAGCACGATGGTCCCCGACAAGTATCGCAACCCTCCTCAGGCGCCGCCGCTGTTCACCGCCACCCCCGACTCGATCGCGGCCGACACCAAGAAGCTCTGCGATACAACCAAGGCGGCCCTCGATAGCGTCGTGGCCAATGTCTCCACCGACAAGGCCAAGTTTGCCAACGTGCTTGAGCCCATTCTCCTTGACGAGAATCTGGCTGCGACTCAGCGACGGATCCTGACCTTCTACCACCATGTCTCCACGGACAAGGCGCTGAGAGATGCTTCCACCGAGTCTGAGAAGGTATTCAATGACTTTGGCATTGAGTGCAACATGCGAGAGGACATCTTCCAGGTTGTCGATGCCGCCTTTGCCGGCCGAGCTTCGGAAAGCCTGGACAAGGAGCGTCTGCATGTGCTGGAGAAGGAACGTCAGAAGTACATACGTAACGGCCTGCGCTTGCCAGCTGGGCCCAAGCGTGATCGCTTCAAGGAGATCCAGAAGCGTCTCAGTGAGCTGGAGATCCAGTGTCAGACCAACCTCAACGAGGAGAAGGGTGCTATCTGGTTTACCCCGGAGGAGCTCGAGGGTGTGCCTGCCGATGACATTGACATCGACACGTTGGAGAAGGGAACTGGAGAGAACGAGGGCAAGGTGAAGCTCTCGTTCAAGTACAACCACTTCTTCCCCCTTATCAAGCACGCTATAAACGGAGAGACGAGACGCAAGTACACCATTGCCGAATCCAACAAGGTATGCTGAGTAAACCCAGGCCCGAATTCCTGTAACTATCTACTAACTCCGTCAAAGGCCAATGTCAACGTGCCCCTTTTCTCAGAAATCATCACTCTCCGAGACGAGGCTGCCCGGCTTCTTGGATACGAGAACCACGCCAGCCTCCGGATTGAGGAGAAGATGGCCAAGGGCCCTGCCGCTGTAAGCGAGTTCCTGGACGACCTCCGTACTCGGCTTGCTGCCGGCGGAGAGGCTGAAATCAAGGCCCTCTTGGAATACAAGAGAAAGGACCACGAAGAGCGTGGTCTCGACTTTGACGGCAGCTTCTTCATGTGGGACTCGTCCTTCTACTCGAGAATCCAGAAAGAAAAGGAGTTCAGTGTCGACGAGACAGCCATCTCCCAGTACTTCCCGGTCGAGTCAACCTTTGCCGGCATGCTGAAGATCTTTGAGGAAATCTTCGGCTTTGTCTTTGTAGAGCTGAAGGAAGACGAGCGAGCTAGGCTTAGCCCAACCGGTAAGGCCGAAGACATCGTTTGGCACGAGGATGTCCTGGTATACACCGTTTGGGACGACGAGGCTGCAGGTGGCGCCTTCTGTGGTTATCTCTACCTTGATCTTCATCCTCGTGACAACAAGTATGGCCACAATGCCAACTTCAACCTCGAGCCTGGATACATTACTGAGGACGGCAAGAAGCACTACCCTGCAACGGCTCTGGTCTGCAACTTCAGCAAGCCCACACCCAAGAAGCCATCTCTCCTCAAGCACCATGAGGTACTGACTCTGTTCCATGAGCTCGGTCACGGCATTCACGACCTGGCTGGACGCACTCGCTACAGCTACTTCCACGGCACTTCAACTGTGCTTGACTTCGTCGAGGCCCCCTCGCAAATGTTGGAGAACTGGTGCTGGACCCCTAGTGTTCTCAAGTCCTTGTCCAAGCACTGGGAGACCAGCGAGCCGATTCCTGATGACTTGATCGAGCGGCTAATTTCGACCAAGCGTCTCAACTCGGCTATCGGTGCCCTCGGTCAGATCGTTATTGGAACCTTTGACATGACGGTGCACACTCCCAAATCTCATGAGGCTGTCAAGGAGCTGGACGCCGGCCGGCTCTGGAACACGCTTCGACACGACATTTCTGGAACCAAGGGCCCTGAAGATCTTGGAGAAGGATAGTAAGTATTTGACTCGACGATTTCGGGCTTAAGAATTGATGTTGACATGCAAATAGTGAATGGGGCAACCGCCACGCCGGGATCGGCCACTTCATCGGGGGCTATGATGCCGGATACTACGGCTACCTCTACTCTGAGGTGTTCTCTCTCGACATGTTCCATTCGTTCTTCGCGAAGAACCCCATGGATGGTAAGGAGGGCCGTAGATACCGCCACACTGTTTTGGAGAAAGGTGGTAGTATTGACGAGATGGAATTCCTGAAGGAGTTCCTGGGCAGAGAGCCCAGCACAGAATCTTTCTACAAGGAGCTTGGTCTTTCGTCGAAGGCGTAAGGCTTTACAGCTATGCTGTTAGCCAGAAGCACGCAGCAAGCTGTTGGTGCACACAAGGAGCATAATTGACGTTGAGCTCCGCGAAGTATTTGGGCTATTGTGGGCTCAAAAGGCTGGAGTTCTAGGGTCGTACAGACCTAGCTTTGGTGTCCCTTGAAACCAAAGATTTGCTGCCTGTACACCTCCATCCCTTAAAGCTACTGTATTCCCCCTAAGTTAATCTTGTGACACATGGATATCCCATTGCAGACTGTCCTTGTGACGGTTCATACCCCTTCCATCGCTCGGAGTCTGACGCTCTGTCAACGGAACACGCACGACTTCTTTTCCATTTAGCTGTGTTGGCACAGCTTATCAGTATTAGGTCATGGCTAGAGTTCAGGTTAATTAGTGCCTCTTCCCAGATCGCGTCTGGAAGCCCAGGCATCTAGTCTGCCACTTTTGTCAATTTTAAGGTATCTCGCGGGTGGATATAATGGATGTTGTGTTCTCCTATCATATATCCATTTGTTGACCTTCCCATGTATTTCCATGTATTTCACCCATGTTTGTCATCGAGTTTACGATTCCATTGCGATCGGTGTGTATCAGGATCGGGCGTGAAAAGTGCAAGATCAGCCGGTGGCATGCTGGTAGGCTTCCGACTGGCCTTGCTTGGGAGAATCAAGCTCATGGGGGGACTTGGAACTTTAGATGGGGATCGAATGACACCGAAGTCTCGTCTTCTATATCCTGCGGTGATCCTCTGTTTCCTACTACCTAGTTCGAGAACGTCCATATTTACGCGCTGCTCGACGCCCGGCTCTTGCGCGTACGAGGATGGAGGAGCAGGGGGAATTACTAGACATATATCTATTGGGGAGATGGAGTTCGTCTCTCCGTTTACCTTGTAGGAAATGAGCACTACTGAACTCGCTTGTCGGATTGTTCATGATAGGCTAGTTTCCTCTTTCTCGCGAGACCGTAGTTAACGAAGCTTCCCACCACAAGAAACTTAAGCGTATTTGGGAAATAATTTACTACTCCAAAATTCGGTATGGTTTAACCTCTACTATCGAAGAAGACAACCGTTCGAGATATCCCTCCAGACCATTTAACAGCTTTGCAACTGAGTCGCTCACGAAAACGGCGGGTTCCCGTATCACTGGAACCTCACCCCAATGACACGCAGCGGAACCACCCGCTTGAGTCGGCGCAGGAGTCTCGGTGGTAAAGATAACGCCATCACTGCCAGTACAAAAAACCCTTTACGGGACCCCAGGCCTTCCTTGAAGGCGTAAAACAGTGCAGGAATGTCATTAGCTATAAATGCGTATAGTAAAGAGGTTAGGGTATAGGGTATTGCACAAGTTACATCATTAATACTACAGCCCCACGATGCATTCGGGGCGCCCCGAAAACGGATGCAGGTTTGGGGTCATACAGCATTGACCCCAGTGTCCACTGAAATACGTGATTTGCTCGTGTTTGTACGAACACAAACGTGTCTCTGGATCTTTGTATCCCCCCACAGTTCTATCTCGCCGCACAGGCATGCGCCATTGGAGGCGGTTCTCGTGACGGTTACATCCTGGGACTGTTTGGGTGACTGGGGTCGCGTTATTAATACTTATGTTGACGCCCTTTGAGCGGCACATGGCATCGGTAACGCGGAGTGAGCAGTGTCCAGGGGGTGATCCTTATGACTATGGTTTGCTGGGCGAAGAACAGCATCGCATGAACAGGTGCTGCAGTTCTTGGTGTAATTACCGTAGGCTGTCTTTGAGTGCCGTTATGGAAAGTGGTTCTCGAAGGAAAATAAGCCAGGTGCGGAGAGCAAGTTCTTGTCCGCATGTCAAGGCTCTGTAAAGACTTAGTAACGACCATGGACTCGACCCGGCTCGTCTAAGAAGGGTTTACGAGAAGCTGCGATTAATAGGTTTCATCAAGACCAAGTCCTATCACCTCAAGGTTACATTGTCGACACCGTGGGACTTGGCGTGTTGCTAGATTGGTTGAGGATATCTATCTTTCCACTGAGCTTACCATGGATTACGTTGATGCAAGACCCTGTGGCGGTTATGACGGCGACCTACAACCCCTGGCGATCCCCGCAAGTTGAACAGCGTTGATTACGCGGGTGACGGCCATGGTCGAGTAAGAAGGACAGACATTGCGGGCTCGACGCAGGGAAGTGGAATTGCGGGCATGGAATTGCGGGCTGAGGCGAAACCACACAACCAGCAAAAACGGTCTGCAGGAGAGAGCGGAACCGCAACCTTGCGGCGTTCCCGGGCGAGTACTGGCATGGGGTTGGATGAGCTGTGGGCAACAGTGGCAAAGGAAGCCATCGTGAGGTCGTAAATCACAAATCAGTGTGTGTGTGCCTGTGTGTGTGTGTGGCCCGGGGGGGGGGAGGGGGGTAGTAAGACGAATAACGGTATTGGAACCCCGTGTGGCGCTGCGCCGCGGCATCCGAAACATTTGTGTCGGCTTTTATCTCATGGCGTGCATAGGTTTATCTTGCTCGACGGGCAAGCTAAGCAAGGGTGTTGGAGGTTTCTTCTCCCTTGGGTTCTTTGGAAGGGATTCTTCTTAATCTGGAGGCAACAGACTAGTCGCTGCTGCGCGAAGATCCGGATCCCGGGCGTCGGCGCTATTCTAACGGCCTTGAACCTCCGCGACTCCACCGGCGGCCATCGGACCACTCCGTCGTCGTGAGGGTCAGCACTTACTTGTTTCGATGGTAGCAACAGGCCACGATCTCTCGCCCCCCTCCCCTCCCACACGACTTATGCTTGTTTCCCTCACCCGAGCAAGATCCAAACGACGGATCTGCGGAGAAAAGGGGACCCTCTTGCGGCGCGGGGAAGAACAGCTGGGGGTCTGCGGGGGAGGACGGGGGTTTGATGCCATGGCGTGGATGATGGAACTGCCGTGGCATGGAGAAAACGACTTAAGATGCTGGGTTGCTGTTTCGCTTCGACGCCAGCAATGACAAGCGGCGGACTTGGTCTTCCAATGCCCTCATGATCCTAAGCCTAGGGAGGGTTAACTCGAAGGCCCTTATTAGTTTGCAGGAACAATAATCTCCTGTCTGTATGTAGGCAGCCGCCATGTCTGTTCCCGACACTAACATGACAACCCTGGTTCGAACGCATGGACTCGAAGATTCTTGCTTGGGGGTACGAACGACTCTTGTAATGATACGAATAAGCTGTACAGCGTAAGGTCAAGTAAAGCACAATATCGAATTATTCAAGTCTTTAATTTTAGACATGTACTTATTCATGTCGTTAGTAGAAGTTATTCGTGTCCCAACAGCCCTCTCTCTCTACCTGCCATGAAAAATAGATTACGAGGTTAATGCCCGCAATTCTCGTTCATACATTCCGAGTAGTTCTTGCATTCTCCCGTTGCACGCGCTATTTATTACTCTCAATAGTGTTCTGTCTATTGCTCTATTTTGCTCCATGTTGCACGACTTGGCGGTCAGTGGCTGGGTATCCTGAAGACTCCGGCTTGGCTGCGGTGGCGGGCGCAATGCGATAGCTTTCAATGGACCAGTTGTGGTTCTGGAAGCAACGTCATGTTGGTTCCCATTAGCTTGCTGCAGCTAGTCTAATTGTTTGTGTTCCTGCTAGCTTCATTCGTCATCGAGTTATTTGATTTCTCTTGCATGAGGCTGACTTCCTGGGGGCGGACGGGTGATTGCTTGACTTCGGGGATTAGCTACCTGTGCATTACCTTCCCGCGGTGATCTGCAGACCGGGAAAAAGAGGAGATTTGCCAAGGAAGCGGGCTGGCTGGGGTTTCTATCGGTGAGGGATTGATTCGTAGCTTGAACGACTACTCCTGTGTGAATGTCTGGCTGGGCGTTGATATTGTTGCGCGGCAGGGCAAGTCCGATATTAACTATGTACAGCTCGCTGGCGTTGGCACTGATGCATCCATCCGTGGCTTGTTTACTTGCAGGTGGAGATGATTGCCCATCGTCAGGGCTGAGAGAGGGACCACATCGCTTCGAGACCAGTGCTCTTGGCACATCTCTAAACTAACATCGAGTCATGCTTCGCACTCTAGAAGAAACACAGGGTGGCATGTTTGATGGACCGAGGAGGAGTGACCTCGCTTCTGCCCAAGGTTCTCGCTGGGTGAGACTAAGACGACAAGTTTGCAACATGCCATGACCACGGCGCTTTCCCGGCTCGAGGACGACGAGGGAGGGCGGCGGGGGCTTGTGAGTGGCCTACTACCGACGGACCCGACGATTTGGGGTATATCTGAGTTGAATAAACCACACGGACACAGGCACAGACATGCGAATTGGATGCAGTCGCAAACAAGCATGGAGGACCAAGGCCGTCACCGCACGTGGAGTGGCTTGACGCAGGCGACAATAGACCACGCATGCCTCGAACACGACAGGGCGGCGGCACGGCGACGAACAGATACGGAGGCGGGTGTGCGCAGTGGGCTGAGATGAGATGAGATGAGGCCATCCAGCCGGCCGGATCACGACTGTGTCATCGGTCTCCTGATGCGAGATGGTCTGGTCTGGTCTGGTCTACCGGCTTCCCCAGAGAGAGCAAGGCAGGGAGGGCATTCCCCACGGGGTCAACTGGAAGATGCATCTCTGGGGGAAATCAGGGATCTCATCTTTGATCAGTCGAGTCAACAGACGGTCATGGGCCTGTGGACTTGGACGAGGAAAACGAGCCCTTGCATTGTCCCTCGTACACGTCCGGAACCCGCCCATTCGATCGATGACGGCCCACGAAAACAAGAGAAATGCAGTTGACAATGCAACTTCGACTGCGAACTAGCTTTCTCGGTTGATCCCCGAACTTGGCTGCAACACAAAGAGACGCACAGGACGCACAAGACCGGGCACACAAGGCGACACGGCACGGCACCGAGAAAGAACAGAAACCAGGCGCCGGCGCCCGACACGGCGAGCGCCATCTCGCGTGGCCGCCTCCAAATCGCACAAGGCTCTCTTCAAGCATGAATGAGTAACTGCAGCGTGCACGACCCGTTCCGTTCGAGACGACGCACCACGGCTACGGCTACGGCGACGGCGACGGCTACGGCGACGGCTACCGTAACCGTCTCTTTGCGTCCCCCACAGGCACCAAGGATCGCCAGATCCGAGACCCTAAACCACTCTGCAGGCAAATCCTTCTCCTCTCCAAAACCAGTCCTGGACTAACTAACTATGTGAGCTCGCAGGGGGTCATCGCAGTCCGAGACAACAACGGCGGGTCCATCCCAACCCCAACCCAACCCAAACAAACCCTGTCCACGTTTCTTCCCCCCCCCCCCTCCTCCCTCCAATCGCCAACAGAAAGAAAAGTACGCAGTAAGCCACTGACTTCACCGTGGTTCTCTTCCCTTGACTGGCTCGGCGAGGGCCCGCGACTGGGGTTGGACGCGGGCGGACGGATGGATGGAATGAGAAAAAAAGCTGGAACGGGGTTGTGTCGTCGTTGTGCAGCTGTACGAAGTACCTCCTCTTCCTCCTCCACACCTATCCACAACAACCTCGTCCATCTTCCTCCTCACAGGAACAAAAGCGTCTTGGCGAGGCGAGAAAGAGATGCCCCCCCCCCCTCTCCACACTTTGCTCCTCATATTGCTCGGGGTTGCATTCCCCCACGACGGGGCAATGGCAAGCGAGAAGAACCCTCCACGCGTTGGCTTTTTCTATTAAAGCCAACCGCTCTCTTCTTCTTCTTGGCCGCCTTTGCCTTGGACAAGATGCAGCGAGTTCTCCCTCACTCGCAGATAGACAACCACTCTCTGTTTCAGTGATTCGTCTCCAGTTCTCTGTTCTCTTGGCATTCTGTTCATTTCTCTTATACATCGTCGTGCTGCCTTCCCCTTTTGCTCTTCCCGCTTCACACGGGATTCACCGTTTCACCATCTCTCCCGTTTCTGGAGTCCCTGTCTCGCATCGTCAAAGATCCTGAGTCTCTGTCTTGATCTTGCCTGCCACTGCCAATCCATTGCTCTTCTGCTCGGCTGGCTGCTGTGACCTTGTCCCATCCCGCCCTTTCCCACGTTTCCATCAACGTGACTCGGAGAACGAACCCCCCCTCTCCGTGGTCCATTCCCATATACTCCCGTTACCAGGTCTCTACTTTGTCAACTGAGCAATCATGAGCGACCTGGACCGAAACGAGGCCTTCGATGAGAAGGCCACAACTCAGGAGGTCGATCTTGTCAACGATCCCGATGCTGGCTTGTCAGATGCCGAGAAGAAGGCCGTGGTACGTGGCCAACGTCTGAACTGCCAATGCTAGATGTTGCTAACCGGATCATGCAGGAACGAAAACTTGTTCGGAGGCTTGACATGAAGCTCATCCCTTGGGTATGTTCTGCTCAGCTACTCCAATGTTGAAAGAGATCTTTCATATGCTAACAACTCTACACAGCTGTGCTTCCTCTACCTAGTCTGCTTCCTCGATCGTACAAACATTGGCAACGCCAAAATCGCCGGTCTCATGAAGGACATTCCCATGTCAACGACCCAGTTCAACTCGACCTTGACCATCTTCTACATTTCGTACGCCCTCTTTGAAGTTCTCGCCAACATTCTGTTGAAGAGCACTCGTCCGTCCATCTTCATCCCCATAATTATGTGAGCAACCCTCTTCCTGAGAACGTCATTTGGATGGTTTGTTGACTTCGGCCTAGGGTGCTTTGGGGTTGCTGCATGCTCGGAATGGGTTTCGTCAAGAATTGGTCCGGCCTCATGGCCGCTCGATGGTTTCTCGGCGTCGCCGAGGCTGGTCTGTTTCCCGGAATCAACTACTACCTCTCGTGCTGGTACCGACGCTCTGAGTTTGGTGCTCGTGCTGCTTGGTTCTTCTCGGCGGCGGCGTTGGCTGGCTCCTTTGGTGGTCTCCTCGCAGCGGGCATCGAGAAGATGGACGGCATTGCTGACATTCCCGGCTGGGCCTGGATCTTTATTCTCGAAGGTCTGCTGACCATCATCGTCGGAATTATCTCGTTCTGGATGGTCCATGACTTCCCCGACGAGGCCAAGTTCCTGTCCGACGAAGATCGCCGTCGCGTGATTCTTCGCCTCCAGCGCGACCAGCAGGCCTCGGCCCAGCACGAAGAGTTCAAGATGAAGTACTTCTGGCAGGCCGTCACGGACTGGAAGACGTACTGTGGCATGCTCATCTACATGGGCCCTCTGATGCCGCTGTACTCGTTCAGCGTGTTCCTGCCCACCATCATCCAGAACATGTCCTTCACCACCAAGGAGGCTGTCATCAAGAACCAGCTTCTGAGCGTGGCTCCATATGCCTTGGCGGCCATTGTGACGGTGTGTGTCGGCATATACTCGGATCGTGTTCACAGACGCGGCATCTTCAACCTGGCTGTTGCGCCCATCGGCCTCGCGGGCTTCATCATGCTGATTGCTTCAACGAACCCGGCCGTACAGTATTGCGGTACCTTCCTTGGCGCCATCGGTATTTACCCTGCTATCCCCATCACGATCACTTGGGTCGCAAACAATGTCGAGGGTGTATACAAGCGCGGCATCGTCCTCGGCTTCGTCATCGGGTGGGGCAACCTGAACGGCATCGTGAGCAGCAACGTCTTCTTCTCCCCGCCTACCTTCTACGAAGGCCACGGAACCATTCTCGCGTTCATGTTCACCGGTCTCTTCGGTGGTAGCGCAATAATGTACACGATGCTTGCGCGGGAAAACAGGAAGCGTCTCAATGGGGAGCGGGACCATTGGGTGGAGGGCAAGACGGCCGAGGCGATTCATGCGATGGGCGACCAGAGACCCGATTTTATTTACACTCTGTAGGGGAGGAGAGGCCATGTAATCTACGAAGTCTGGATACCTTTTCTGTCCGAGGGACTGGGCTATGGGGTTCGGTCACACAGGATGGTTGGAATGAACATTTTGGATATACTACATATCAGTTTGATTCTCAGGATTCTCGCACGACGTGAGGTGAAATGCTGTCCTACGTTGTGATGAATTTAGTGGTGGAGTTTAGCCAACGAAATGCGCCCATTTGTTCCAAGCAAGACATTTAGAGGGCCACAGTAGCAAACAAGTCTTGTCAACAGGTCATACGCAAGGTCGTGTGCATACGCCCAATTGTGCTCGGTCAGTATGCAATGCCGCACAGAGACAGCCCGTATCCGTATAATGGGATTGACCAGGTGATGAGAGATTTGGGAAAATCACACTGTGTTCCGGGATAGCCCTCGCTAATATTGTGAAATGGAGATAAGGCTCCGGCCTTGCTCTTAAGATGCATCATAGAAGTGACTTAGTCAAGCCTCGAGAAAATGATGGCTTTACACTCAGACTCTGTTTTACCAAGATGATTAGACGACAGAGATGCATATAGAATAGGTATAATAACACTTCTGGACATGAACTCTAAGTATAACCCAAACAGTGAATATATGCCCCAATCTGTGTAGTCAGGACTTGTGTTTGGGCGTGGGGGCTCAGCTATGAGACTCTGGGGTCGACGTTACGGTGCTCGAGTGTTCACAGACCACGGAGATCGAGGACAAGCCACAATGTATTCGTATCATTCTGCCGAGGACGATCGCTCGGCGGCTCGGCGCGCTGGGAGCCTGACGCCACGCGGATCGAGGCTTGACGCATGGAGGGCAAACAAATGCCTCCATCTCACGTCTCAACCACTGACAAGGCCGGAATCGCCGCCCAGATCTCGTGTCCCGCAGCCCCTTCACCGCAAATCCCTGAAACGGTTGCTGCTGGGTGGCCGGCGTAGGCGAGAGAGGCGGACTTTGTTTTCGAGGCTAGTGGAGAGTACGCGGGGAGGGGATATGCGTGTTTGCTTTTGGCGGAGAGTTTGCTGATTGGGGGCCGGCCGGTGATGATCGGGGCGACTCGACGCTGGAGGAGGAGACGGAGAATGATGATTGGAGACGGAGGACGGGGATGTGTCGTTTCGTCGGACTCGAGAGTCAGCCCATGGCGTCGTTTGCCTGGTTACACTGCACCGTCTTGCATCGGGCGGCGGGCTGATGGGCGCTGCATCGTCATTTCGGGGTTGGATCTCGGGGAACAGGCAAAACGAGGCTGTGTGGATTTGTTCGGCTGGGGAAGACAAGAACGAGAGTGGAGGAGGGCCAAGGCGTTGTAGGGCTCGATGGACTCGGCGAGCCTTTATTCGAGGCAGGTTTGCTTTGGTTTCGTTGTTTGGTGACTTGACTGGTACAACGATCACTCGAGGTTTACATTTAGGATGCTGAGCCAAAGCAAAGGATGATGCTTTACACTTGGACAAATTGGAAACATGCGGGAAGCCGTGGATGGAGGGCGATGAAGGATGGAGATTGGCGGGTTGATGCTGATGGGCGAGTGAGCAAGTGAGCGGTAGCTGGCAGCTGGCAGACGGCGGTGGTGACAGATGAATGGTGGCCTCGTCAGTGATTAACTGCAACACTGCAAATCTCTCACGTCTTCCCCTGTCATCACTCTGAACTGAGCGTGAAGCAAGGACAAAGTGAGGAGAGAGTGAGAGAGGAGGCGAGCTTCAAGATGAAAAAAAAAAAGAAGAAAAAAAAGAAGGGAAACTGAGATGGCCTCCTCTTCCACCTCAAAACACAACAACTCACTTGCATCCCCCGTCTCCCAACACCCATAGACCACCATCACGGCTTCTTGCAGCCGGCGACGGTGGCACAGCTCAGCTTCGCCGCCTTTTGGTAGGCTGCTCTCGTTTCCCTCTCAGCCCTCGGCAGCCCGCGCCCCCCGTCAACAAATAACCCGCCGCTCTGTTCTGTTCTGTTCTGCTTTGCTCTGCTCTGTGCGAGCCGAGAGAGAGATTCCTTCGCGGAACACACCCTCGCTTGTTCGAATCCAATCCCCCGTTCTTCCCTCTCGTTCCCATCTCCCCTCTCTCTCTCTCTCTCTATCCGTCGTTCCCTCGTACCGAATCTGTCACTCGCTTTGATCCGAGACGAGGGGCCTACTTTACGTCGCCTGGGCCCTTGGTTGAGCATACCCGATACTCTCCTGCTTTCTCTTCGACTTCCAGCCCCCTCGTCATCGGGCGGAGAGAGAAACTACCCAAGCACTCCCATCTCTCTCAACCAGGTGGTGATACAGTCCAACCTCCTCAGCTGCATCATCTCCTCCCCCCGAATGCTATGCCGATGCATCCGCTCCTCGCCGCCCGCGCCGAGGTCATCAACATGACGCCGGCGCAGGCCCAGACACTGACGCTGTTGGAACGCATAGGAGGCACCATCAGCTTAGTGGCCGTTCTGTTTCTCTTCGCCGCCTACGCCCTGGCTCCGCGGGTTCGCAATGTCCAGAACACCTTCATCGTCTTTGCGAGCATCGCCAACATCGGCGCCAGCGTTGCCAGCATAATCGCCATGGATGGCTTGCATAGTGGGACGGACTCGGCGCTCTGTCAGGGACAAGGTTTCTTATTCCAGATGTGAGTTGGTTTCTCTCCGTCTCTCCTTACTCGCCAGAGGCTCTTTTCTTTTGTGATATCATTGGAGCAGGAAGCTAACACATGCCATAGGTTCATGCAGTCTGACCCCTGGTGGTCCCTCGCCATGGCCTTCAACGTCTTCCTCGTCTTCTTCTTCCGAACAAGCCCCGATGCCTTCCGCAAGTGGTGGTGGCTATACTGCCTCATCTGCTACGGAGGTCCTTTTGTCATCTCTCTTTCGCTGGTCCTTGTTAGAAGCTCGGGCCGCGGACCAGTGTTTGGCCAAGCCACGGTGAGTGCCCAGCAACTTCCATCAACTTCCATCATCTTTACTCGTCCAT
Organism: Neonectria coccinea; assembly: GCA_019137265.1. Classification (NCBI taxonomy): domain Eukaryota; kingdom Fungi; phylum Ascomycota; class Sordariomycetes; order Hypocreales; family Nectriaceae; genus Neonectria; species Neonectria coccinea. Next base: position 9,879 of record WPDF01000004.1, on the reverse strand, counting down.
CGACTAACAAGGCTGGGGTCAGATCTGGTGTTGGGTAGATCAGGAGTGGGAAAACGTTCGCATCTACTCCTACTACATGCTTATTTGGATTTGCATCGTTGGATCGTTGCTATTCTACTTCTTGGTTGGCTACCAAGTCTTTCGCACGAGGAATCGACTTAGGAGCTTTTCCGCGTCCAAGAGCAGAGAGACTGGGACTTATGAGCAAGTAAGTCAAGAACTCACAGGGAGCACCTGAGACACTGGTTACTGACCTTTCACAGCAGCAAATGCCTCGCGTGGATCTCCTCGTCCCCCAGGACTGTTTCTATGGAACCATCGTGACTGAGGTCCAGGTCATCCAGTCGACCGCTGCCCCAACTTCGCTCCCCGAAGAGCCAAGACCTACGCACACACAATCATCACCACACGTTTCATTCGATGAATCCTCACCTCCGCCGATCCAGACTGCGCCCAGTAACTACTTCTCAACTGTCACGTCCCCCGCGGGCGCTCCCTCGCGATCGAGACGCCCGCTGCGTCGCATTACGAATGCAACCAACAGGGCCGTGTCCAAGTTCGTGATCGAGGACCCCATCAAGCGAGCCTACTTGCGCACCAGCTTCCTCTTCGCCCTGAGCGTCCTGGTCACCTGGATCCCCAGCAGCATGAATCGCATCCATAGCTGGCTGGTCGGCGACTCGCCCTTCGAGTATCACGTCGCTACTGCCGCCGTGCTGCCTCTACAGGGCTTGTGGAACTCGACCATCTTTTTCATCACCAGCCACCGCGCGCTGCGACAGACCTGGCGGGACAGGAACGAAACTTGCGACATGGTGGAGACGGGCGTTGATAGGGCAGTCCCGCCACCGAGCCCAGACATCCGTACCGGTAGAGGGCAGAGTTTCCTGGAGGATACGGATTCCGGGAGTGATGTTGAGCTGAGGAGAATGGCCGAAGCGCCCGGGAAGAGGTCGGCGAGCTTGTGACGGATTTACTGGTTGCAATGCTTGAATGTGACGATGAGATATAAAAAGATATCCTACAGTGATGCCAATCCTACTGCTATTGTTAATTGAGTTCGTTACAGGTTCAGCTCAGGTAGGAGCCGATATTACCACTGTGAACACTAAACCAGAGTCCATCGATTTGATGGAGTGCCAGAGGCACACATAACGATGGCAGACGTAATGACATGCCTAAAGCTACGTACATTTAAAATTGAAGATTGTAGTAATTCATCTCATTCATTGGATTACGTATCCTATCCGTAGATCTAACGAGCCTCGTCTAATTCCTTTCCTGTTCGCGCACTATCAAGACAAAGCTGCTCCATGGATCACAACAGTGTTTCCAGCATCGGAAATTTCCTGCACCAACATCGCCTCTGTTGACCGTAGGAGGGTGCTTGCGCGGACGAGAAGTTCTGCAATTCTTAGCACAAAATGTAATACTCCGGAATTTTCGATCGGCTAACTCACCCTCGTAAACCAGACCATATGACACTGGCGGTTCATCATCAGGTCCAGATATAAGCGGCATTCTCCGTGACGCGGCTGGATTAACACGGAACCGAATACCCGCGTTCTTAAACCGGTCTATCCAGAGGATGTTATCTGACTCATTCGAAGGCGGGTTTTGCGAGGCTCTCTCGGCCAGCCATTTCCTGAAGACACGCATGACTCCATCCTCTATGTTGTAGTGGCTCACAAAAATGCTCGGCTTGGGTCCCTCTCTGACCATATATGCGCCAGCGCATAGCTGGCTGAAGGACTCTCCCTCGTCCAAGTCCACGTTGACAGTGATGTCGTCATCGTCGGCTTTGGAACCACGTTCCGCGTTGAGGAATCGAGCCCGGATTCGTCGCGGACGACGGTTCTCCTCCGACCACGCGATGCGATACGAAGCGTAGAGCCGCTGCAGGTCCGACAGGGTCGGAGATGCGGAATCGAACTCTGGTCCGTCGCGCACGACAGTCTTTTGGAACTTGCATGCCAGGTACGGCGTGTAGAACTTGGCGCTTGGGGGATAGCACTCGAGCATCAACTGGTTTTCGGGTACGGGGGCTGTTTGGATGAGGCGCCGGTGGATGACCTGGGCGACGAGGGAATAGAAGCGGCGATTGACGAGGGCAAGGGGAAGGAGCTCTAGAGTTGAGGAGTGTGACAGAACAGCGCTGAGGGTCTGAGACGTGTTTAGCAGGAGATTATGAGGCGTGAAGCTCGTAGGACCTTACCTCGTTGGGTAACAGCGTGATAGAAGAGTTGCATGAAGACATGGTAGCTGCAGGATTTGAAAAGGTAGAATAGATAGATAGAGGCAAGGCAAACTAGTGTATTGGTAGAGGCCAGGACAGATTGTATCGACAGCCCTTATCGGCGTGAAGTTGTGAAAGAATGGTATTGACACGACCGCCACTTGCAACGGAGATTGAGACACGATTGAAGCTTTGGTGCAATGACAACAGTTGTTACTATTGAGGACAGATAAGGTGAACGGTTGAAGTTAAGACTACCTAGAGACACTCGCTTGAACCAATGTGTCGATCAACGCGGGGGAGGGGCTTTCTCTTTAGTCAGCACCCGCAAGGCCGAATGACGAATGATGCTAACGATTCTAGGATGCTGTATCTAAACACTGATGATGATTAGTTTATCTGAGAATGTTGAGCTGGGCCTTGACGATATCAACACCTGGAAACGTGCGTATTACGCCGTTGCGCCGTTGCAGACTGGATGAGATTTGGCAATTCCACAATCTTGGTACGCCATAGAGATAGTTGGCGCGAATCGTAGGTCAGGCTTGTATTGTATGCCATGTCATTTTGGTCGTCGGCCTACCCTGTGACTTGTCGTAATGAAAGGCCCGTCAGGAGCTGAAAAGTAAGAATGGCTGTAACGACAGGGCTAAGACGGCACTATCGGCCTTGCGACATAAACTAAGATATCTTCAAAAACCAGTCAAGTCTCTTTCCTCGATATTTACCTGGACAACTCACCGCTCAAAACCCCAATGACTTGATAGAAATTTAGGAGATGCCTTGAACTAATGCTGCAGGGAGGCCTATTGTTGTCGCTCTTCAGGTCTCTTGTCAGCGGGGACTCCCTTGGCCAAAATATTCAGCTCAAGACTCTGCAGCGAACTTTCCTAACCAAGTCGTTTTCATGCGGCCCCCTGCATCAGAACTAATATCCATCGGCGTCTTCTTGTGCGCGAATGGATGCGCGGCTCCGCCTTCCAGGCCTTAGTGGGCATTTGCCAATAGTTCTGCGGCTGGCTGAGTGCCTAAATTGGCTGCCCCCAGCGGAGCCGTCAACGCAGCAGTGGATCTGGCCGGATCCAGAACGACGATGCCCTCAGGCTAATGATCTGTTCGATGGTGGACACGTGAAATCTTGTTCATCTCGATCTTAGCTGGAGTATTGTTAGAGTCACGGGCACCTTTCGCTCACAGCACGAACGAATAGGAGCCCAAAACTGAAGAATACCTAAGAATAACCGTATACCCCAAGGTAAAGACTTGGGTAGTTCTACATCATACTTTACGAGTTAGCCCTAGGGCTGAGTATTCATTCGTATCCCTAGTAAAGCCGTGCGTATACCTAGTAGGACTCCTTAACTGAAAGGAGGATGGCTCGGTTCCGAGTGCTTCGACGCTATCAAGGATCCCTTGCTTCCCGCCTCAAGGATCCCTTGCTTCCCGCCTCAACGCCAAGGAAGATAACGGTATATAAGTGAACAGGTAGCCCAGGTGAGATTCGCGAGTGAAGAAGAAGAAGAAGAAGAAGAAGAAGCTCAAGTTCAGAAACGCTACAGCCCTCACAATGAACGCCTCAGTAGACCACCCTCTACGCTCCATCAGCGTACCAACAACCCTTTCCGAACCAGAGATCCACGCCCGGCATGACGAGATCGAGACATACGTCAACCAATACCTTAGTGATACATGGGAGTGACCTTCGGTTAGAGCAAGACTCGGCTTCCTGAGCTGGAGACTCAGCGATACTGCCCTCCGAATGTTCGCTACTGGGGAGTTTGAACGCGTCAAGCTTGCTTGCGAGCTGCTGCTGCTCGGGTTCCTGATGGACGGCGAGGCTCCTCATTGTTATGTATGGTAATTGAAATGTGCTGACGAAAGTGTTAGACTGGTTCGAACATCAGAAACTGGAAGATAGCACAAACGTCGTTTTGCGTCTATCAACACTTCGAGACGCCCCTGAGTGCTTTGTCCCGCTCACCACCATCGAAACAATGAACCACTCTATCTTCACCCGCATTCTCGCACAAGCTCCCATCACCGACCCCCTCGTCAGGGATTCATCCTGCCGCGAGCAACTCATCATCGACCAATACGTGGAGATGCTGTTCTGCCACTGCGATGCCAGTCGCGGCAACCTCAACTCCTTCCAGAAGTACCTCACATACCTCGAAGTAGACTTCGGCATCAACATCTGCTCCACCATCCTTTAATGGACGGAGAACCTCTTCCTCTCGCGCGAGAAGATGCAGAAGCTCGCGCCGCTCGAGCGCATCGCCAATTACCACGTCATGACGCTCAACGACATATTCTCCTTCGACCGCGAGTGGACGGCGTCGCAAACGTGCGGTGAGTTTGCAGTCATGAAGAACGGTGTGAGTATCCTCGTCGCCGAGACGCACATTGGGGTTGAGGCGGCCAAGGTCTGGTCGTTTTCGCTAGTGCAGACTTGGGCGGGCGAGTTTCAGCGGATGGTGCGTGAGTTGGTTGCAAATGGCGACATGGAGAGTGAAGAGATTCAGAGGGCTGTGGGGGGGATAGAAAGGCGGATGACAGGCGCCGAGGAGTTTTACTGGCAGACAAAGCGATATTTGTGATTTCGAGGACTTCGCAGGAGAGGCCAGTTGGAGTTCATGGATGAGGCGTACTTAGATAGAGATCATTTGGGACCATAGAATGGAAAGTAAACGACGGGAATTTATAAGGGACACGTATAGAATGGGAGAAATTACAACCACGATTATACAAATCGCAATAGCCATCGGAAATCACTCTTGTCCATCAGTAGACTGAAGGCAGAAGCGGTTCTGTCGCAACTTTCTGTAAAATGAAGGAACTACAAATCACCAGCTGTCGATCTCGATGATGCCTTGGTTATGTTTGGGTCATAAGTTTCATTACTCGGAAAGCTAGTCTAAAATTAATACTGTGTTTAATGAACTTGTAAAAAGCGCACCCTGTGCCTCTTCCCTTTGACAACATCAAAACGCCAGCGCATTGAATCCAAGTCTAGTCGTCGTCCTATGGGTATTCCTGATACAATCATGGCCACAGATGCTTGTCCTTGTTTTCAGCATCCTTCACTGCCGTGGCAACCGCATCGAGCAGATCTATGTGGAAGAACGGCCGATCAACACTAAAGATAGAGGCCATTGGCACATGATGTCCAGACGGAGAAGTAGGGATAGTCTCGACAGTATTCGCGTCAAGCCTGTCCGAAGTTATAGTCGCCTTTTCTTCGCTATCTGAGGATTCTCGCCGGACGGGATCTTCGCCATAGGTTGCGTCTGCCTCAATGTCTGGTTCTCGGTGGGTGTTTGCAAGCGTAGTAGCGATCGAGTACGCCGGCGTCCAGTTCGCGAGCGCTTCGGCGTTTTGCGACGTCGGAAATCCAAAATCAGCACTGGCGAGGGCACGGCGAGACCAGCGGTTGTGAACGTTGGCAAAATGCCACTCCACGGCGTCGGGGGCGGAATATTTGTTGAAGGAATTCCGCAAGTCAACCAGGCCCTGAATGCAAGTGATGTCGAGGTTGTTCACGGCAGAAAAGTCGAGCACGATGGCTCGAAGATATGGCAGGTGATCAGAGTCGGCGTCATGCTTCTTGGGGCCAGGGTCGTTCCAGGGCCGATCAGACTCCTTCTCATAGTGCTCTTCCGACATGCGACGAGTGTTTTCCATGACACGCTGAACCAAGGTGTCAATGTGATAGGCTTGGTTAGTGTAGTTGTAGCCTTCGCTGAAGCGGTAGATGAAGACTCCAGGATATGGCGAGTCGACCACAATGTCAGGATTAGAGGCATCCTTACGATCAAGAGGCACAAAAATGTCGCGAGTGTCCTTTTCATTGAACAGAGTGGTGTGGCTTGAGCGTCGACTCATCTCACCAGACTTGCCCTCTGCATCGACGACTCGCTGCGATCTGACGCGTCCAAGAAACTTGCCCCTTGTACGAGCGAGACGGAAGAGAAGAAGTGCAGCGGAGAGAGCAGTGCCAACGTAGATGGACGTCTCGAGCGAGTCGAAGATGGCCACAGCAACGCCAATCACCCAGATGCACGTTTCCAGAGGCGATAGCTGCCAATACGTGTACAGCTTCTTCGGCGGAGCAATGAGATTGCACACGGCATGGATAATGAGACCAGCAAGTGCGGCTTTGGGAATGTAGTAGAAAACAGCGGTCAAGACGTATAGAGCCAACACAAGGACCAGTGCGCTGAAAACGCCGGCCATGGGAGTCTTGACACCAGCCTTGGAAAGCACCGCAGAAGCTCCGAATGAGCCGGTGCAGACATATCCGCCCATAAACGGGCTGAAGATGTTTGCTGCGCCAAGGGCAACAATCTCCTGCGAGGGGTTGATTGTGTAGTTGTATTGGCGTCCCATTGCTTTGGCAATGGCGATATGTTCAATGACCAAGATAATGGCAACCGCGGGCAGTTGGGGCATAATGTCACCAAGCAGGTCAGTGCTAGGCATCGGCACATGGGCACGCTGGAAGCCTGATAATAAAGTTAGGGATGACATGAATTCAACAAAGATGACGATACATACCAGGCTCGATTTTACCAACGATTTTGAACTTGGAGTCATCGAAAGAAAGACCCCGGTTGACAAGAAAGCTGATGAGGGTGAAGAGGATCATGACAAAGGTGAGTCTCAGAGAGGAGACGTATGACCATGTGCGCTTCATCCGAGGATGACGAGCTTCCATGAAGGAACACAAGTCTCGAATGGCAAACAGCAAGATTATTGAAGTGATGCCTATCGCAGCATCGAGACGGACATCAGGTAGTGACCTCAATGTGTTGATGATGACCTTGTAAGGGGACTCTCGAGTGTTGATATCAGCAATACCCAGGGCACTGGGAACCTGGGTCGACATGATAGTGATGCTTGCGGCAGTCACGAAAGCCGAGATGGGGATGTAAGGGATGAATTCAATGATCCATCCCAGCCGAAAGAGTCCGAAGAAGAGCAAGACAGCCCCTGACATCATGCTGAGAGCATGTGCTATTTCCTCGTTGGTGTATTTTCCAGGCGACACGCCTTCGACATGGCCGATGACTTGGCCAACAAGCAGGGATCCGACGGCAGTAGTCTGTAAAGAAGTAGACTTGTCAGCCGAGGAAAGTATTAGATGTAGTTTAGGTTCTTACGCCAATAACAATGTCTTTCGAGGTGCCGAAGACCCAGTATAGCACGGCACCGGTGAAAGATGTATAGAGTCCATGGGCTGGTGTAAGTTGAGCAAGGAGGGCATAAGCCATGGCCTGAGGGACGACGACTAAACCAATAGTGATGCCTGAAATGATTGTGTCAGTTGCAGAATAAGGTACTGGGAGGCTGGGTACTCAGGGGAAGCTTACCGGCAATTATATCGCCTACCAGCCAGTTGAGTCCATATCGAGTAATCCATGTTGCAAACGGGAATAAATCTCGTACGTATTGAACAGCGCCCGCTTTTGAGGGAGCCAGCTCCTTGAACCACTCCGTGATGGATGGCTCATCTTCGAGATAGATATTCGCAGGAGCAAGGGCTTTGGTTGCGCGCTGGTCGAGGTCCCTGGGCAGTCGAGAATATCGTTCCTCGACGTCGATGCCGAGGACCTTGTTTGTTATGAAATGCGAGACCTTCTGGGTTGCCATGTTGGAGGTCGGTAGATGGTAGAGAAGGGTCAGGAAAGGGTGGCATGGAAGCCAGGATCATGTGTCTCCGGTGGTAGAGAAACAGAAGCAGTGTTGAATGATAACAGAGGTCAAAGGGGGAACCAGACCAGGCCGAGATGGAATCTGCGAAACATGATATACGAGACGTCGGGCGGCGAGCGACGGGCGGCAAGACGTGGCTCGGGGACCTGGGAACCGAGCAGACGGGTAAGAAACATGCTTAAACCAGTCAGTCGGACCCAACCCAGATCGCCGACCATGATTGCAGAGCCGTCGCGGCCATCGCAGTTCGTGACAGGCCGTGTGTGGGCCGTTGAAAGGTAGAAAAGCGTGGTACAATGATGGCAGAGGAGCGGGAGCGGGAGTCGGCCGAGAGGCGGCCAAGCGGACAAGGGCAGAGCAGAATATCGCGGGAAGGCTCTAGCTTACGACGAACCGCCTTCCGCGACTGGCTGGACGGGGTGGGTTGGATCCACGGCGGATCTGGGGCAAGCGCCATGGGAGATCGGGCACCCTGATTAACTTCCGGATGGGATTGCTGTACAACAGGTTGTGGTCGCCGATACCAGGTCCCGCCGGCTTGGGGAAGGTTCCCGGCTGCCGGGAGTCGGACGGGGGAATGTGCGGCCCGCGCTCGGCCGGCCTCCACTTGCTGGATTCGGTGCCGCCCAGGCCGGGCCGAAAGCCGCCCCGCTCCCGTGTCGCCGGTACTGGAGCGCTCCCAAGCCGGCCGGGTGCTGGGAATCGGCGTCGGCATCAGCCCACCGCTTCTTTTTAAATCCTTGCAAGACCCGACTTCCTCGATTTCGGCTCTGGTAGCCCGGTGTCTTGGGAAGCTATGACTACGTCTTATGGCTTGCTCTCCTCGAATTCATCGGTTGCTTGCTGGTCCGGCTGTCCAGTGGCACTGTATTGTTCTCTTTGCTCGAAAGAAACCCCGTCATTTTATAGACTGATTTTCACGCAGACAATCTCGCGGAATAGGGATATGTTGCATGAGTGTCTGCTGCGTAGAGAAATGGGGCGCACAGGTGCAGATAAATCAGACACGGAGCAGACAAGGGCCTCAGTCCGAGCACAAGATGACGGCTCGATTGAATAAAAACCTGCTGATATGCAGGGATGGAATCTAAAATTGATCAACTTAACCCGCCCGAGATCCGGGCCGTTCACACTCATGCAAACAAAAAAGTTGCCGAGTTTCTGCTTTGTCCTCCCGAAGTCTCTGCCATACCTCATGACCTAGCAACTAATTACAAACAATTTCCCAGTTATTTGGTAGAAACCAACGGCCCCTGAATGTCTTTGATCCCCCGCAACACAAAGTTTGTGTCGGCGTCATCCGAGTTAACGTTGCTCTCCCAAGTGGCGCGGCACTCTTCGGGTCAGCCTGGGGATCGGGGCAACCCCGTTACTACCATAAGATGCTGACCCTTGACATACTTTTCACCGAGTACCTTGCCACTTGTACTCTTAGACAGAGTATGCAGTCCAGCTAACCCTCCCCCCTAGTCTTACCCGACTATAGCCCCACATAAAAAAGTCAAGCTAACCTATACCTTACTTCCTTTAGATTTAAATCCGCGCTAGATTTATTCTTCCTTTCTTTTCACTTTAAGCATTATTTACTAAGCTGCCTAAAGCGCTAATACTAAATTAATTCGCCTCTTTACTCTAGCGCTTACCTAAAATAATTACGAATCGATTTAGCTACCTTATTTATCCCCTCCCCTACTAGAGTATACCTCTAAAGTAATTATAAATTAATTCTACTATATTATTATATAAGAAATATACTAATTATATTAAGTATACTATTAGTATTAATAATAAAGTTTTTACTAAGTATTATATTAACCTTTTACTATTTAAGATTTCTAAGGTAAGTACTTTAGTAGTAATTATAATAGGCTAGCCCTTAAGTAACTATAGAAAGGTACTAAAATAAGGTTATTACTAAAGTTAAGAGAAGA